>CM038678.1:720310649-720816528 GCA_021605205.1 Aegilops longissima | reverse complement strand
CATGCCACCGTTCCGTGGGAACCCGAATCGGGATCACCCACCATTCTTGCATGACTCGCTTCGTCACGTTTTCCTTTGTACCGATATCTCAATCGAGTTATCGGAACCGATATGTTGCCGTGGCACCATTTTCGGATTCGTTGCCGTGGCACCCCTTTCTTCCACCATGGTGACACAATGCTCATAATGCTCATGTCAACATTTTCATAAATTGCATAAACTTGCACTTGTCATCCGATCATGATAACAACATTTAAATGTTTAAAATTGTTGTTTGCATTAATTTGCATAATTGCCATGTTAAAATGATTTATTTCATAACTAAATAACCGTAGCTCGGATTTAAATAATTTATATATGTAAATGGGGTGGAAAATGCCTAGTTTAACCTGGTAGCATTACTTTGCATGTTTAACAACTCTAAAATATGCTTTAGGTCAGATCTGTTCCAAATCCTTAATTTGCATATGGGGATTTTCCGGAATTGTTGTTGTTATTTCCGGCCTCATTTAAACTTGCCTAAATAGGTAGTTTCATTATGCTTCACCTCTTGCCATGTTTAATAACATTTAATATTGTTGAGTACCTAATCGGAGAGAACTAAATAATTGATGTGGTGCCAGTCAATATGCAACTCGTTGCATATTGAGCTCCATTTAACTTGTAGTTTTGTTTGTGCTTATTGCCATGCCATGCCTCTTTAACGGACATGCATCATACTTGATTGTGCATCATGCCATGTTTATGATTGTGTGTTTACTATGTTGTTTGCTTCTTTCCGGTTTGCTTCTCTCGTTAGCTTCGGTTTCGTTCCGGAGTTGTGAGGATTCATTCGACTTCGTCCGTTTGTCTTCTTCATGGATTCGTTCTTCCTCCTTGCGGGATTTCAGGCAAGATGACCATACCCTCGAAATCACTTCTATCTTTGCTTGCTAGATGCTCGCTCTTTTGCTATGCCTATGCTACGATGCCTACCACCTGCTTGTCATGCCTCCCATATTGCCATGTTAAGCCTCTAACCATCCTTTCCTAGCAAACCGTTGTTTGGCTATGTTACCGCTTTGCTCAGCCCCTCTTATAGCGTTGTTAGTTGCAGGTGAAGATGAAGTTTGTTCCTTGTTGGAACATGGAGATGTTGTTCCTTGTCGGAACATGTTTACTGGTTGGGATATCACAATATATCTTATTTAATTAATGCATCTATACACTTGGTAAAGGGTGGAAGGCTCGGCCTTATGCCTGGTGTTTTGTTCCACTCTTGCCGCCTTAGTTTCCGTCATATCGGTATTATGTTCCTGGATTTTTGCGTCCCTAACGCGGTCGGGTGATTTATGGGACCCCCTTGACAGTTCGCTTTGAATAAGACTTTTCCAGCAAGGCCCAACATTGGTTTTACCATTTGCCTCACCTATGCCCTTTTTCCCTTGGGTTTCCGGAGCCCGAGGGTCATCTTATTTTACCCCCCGGGCCAGTGCTCGTCGTGAGTGCTGGTCCAAACTATCGACCGCCGGTGTACCGGGGCAACTCTGGGTTGGCCTACCGGAAGTTTGGACAATCCGTGTGCCTCGAGACCGAGGTACGTGCGACTCCTATCAGGATTTGTCGGCACATCCGGCGGCTTTGCTGGTCTTGTTTTATTGCTGTGAAATGTCTTGTAGCCGGATTCGAGACTGATCGGTCTTCCCGGGAGAAGGAATATCCTTCGTTGATCGCGAGAGCTTATCATGGGCTAAGTTGGGACACCCTGCAGGGTTTTGAACTTTCAAAGCCGTGTCCGCGGTTATGTGGCAGATGGGAATTTGTTAATGTACGGTTGTAGAAAACCCGAAGTTGATCTTAATTAAAATACACCAATCGGCGTGTGTAACCGTGATGGTCTCTTCTCGGCGGAGTCCGGAAGTGAACACGTGTTGGAGTTATGTTTGACGTAAGTAGTTTCAGGATCACTTCTTGATCATAGTTGTTCGACCGTGCTTTTGCCTTCTCTTCTCGCTCTCTTTTGCGTATGTTAGCCACCATATATGCTAGTCGCTTGCTGCAGCTCCACCTCACTACCTTGCCCTACCTTTAAGCTTAAATAGTCTTGATCTCGCGGGTGTGAGATTGCTGAGTCCCCGTGACTCACAGATACTTCCAAAACCAGTTTGCAGGTGCCGATGAACCGTGCAGGTGATGGACCCGAGCTCAAGGAGGAGCTCGATGAAGATCTTGTTCATTGTGTTGTTTCGTTTCAGTTGATCAGTAGTGGAGCCCAGTTGGGACGATCGGGGATCTGTGTAGCATTTGGGGTAGTCTTCTTTTATTTTGGTTCCGTAGTCGGACCTTGATTGTACTGTATGATGTAATGTTTTACTCATGTATTGTGTGAAGTGGCGATTGTAAGCCAACTATGTATCTCTTTTTCCTTATGTATTACATGGGTTGTGTGAAGATTACCTCACTTGCAATATTGCTTTCAATGCGGTTATGCCTCTAAGTCGTGCTTCGACACGTGGGAGATATAGCCGCATCGAGGGCGTTCAAGTTGGTAATCGAGCCTTCCCGACTTAGGAGCCCCTACTTGATTGTTTTTGGCGTTGTTGAGTCTAGAATGGAAAAATGTTTGAGTCTTAGGATTATATATATCGGAGAGTAGGATTTTTTACTCCTCAGTCCTTAAATCGCTCGGTGAGGTATCCCGACGAGAGTTTTGACTCTTCTCTCCTCAAATTTCACTAAAATTTTTTTAGGATCACGCTGGTATCTTGGAATCGTTCCGATGGTTTTGTGACGAGAACATTGTTCTTGGTGCCTCGACATTTAGGGGTTGTGGCGGTGTCCGGGGAGTTGAGCTCCGAGGTGTTGTCGTCACAATTTTATCGTTGCGATTCTGGAATACCTGAGTTTTACCGACATCGAAATCTCTTTTGTGCAGTTGTTGGTGAGATAACCCTGATAGCCCAAGATCGTGGCGAAAAGGGAGTATTGCCATGACTTGTATAACGGATGCTTTTCAAGGTCGAGGTACACGATTTCGAGGATTTCTTGGTTATGTGTTGAAGGATGGATACTGCTGGATCTAGGTATTGTTAGTTTGGGTGATATATTTTGTGTCCCTGTATCCCCAACACCAGATTGCATAACCAGAAAGTTTCGGGAGTTTATAGGTGGGAATTCAAGTATCTCGTAGGATATCTTTCCAACACACACATGATACGATATGGGTTCTATCATATGTTTGTTTCTGGCTTATTCTGCAAGCCAATCCTTTGTCTTTGTTCCTTTTTGTGGTATTCGAGTTGCTTCAATGTCAAATGTTGAATCCATACCTTTCCTAAATGGTGTTCTCATATTGCTATGTGAATACTAATCCTTCTTGATCACTGAGCTTGTCATGTTAATTCTTTTCCAACCGGCGTGCTTCTCTTCAAGTGGGTCCGATCATTCCAACATTCGCAAGATCAATTCTAAGCTTTTTCTCAACGGTGTCTGTTTCATCCGACCTAAGTTGCCTTTGTTTTCCCGCCCTCCCACCCTTTTTTCTTCAAGGACTCAGATTTCTTAACCAAATATCCATTGTATGGATGTGAAGTTTCTTCATTCTTTTCCTTTAATGTTTTATCCGGTGATTTCTCATGAACACGCTAAGGAAGCTTTAACCTTATCATTGTTCCATTCTAATTTTCTTCTCCGGTGGATTTAGTTCAAGATTTCGGTGTTGATCTTATCCCTTTTCCTCTTTTCACAATGTTTTTTCCATACCGGTGCACCTCATAGTCTTTCACTTCTTGTTATTCGATTGTTCCGGAGTGCTGAAGATATCTCAGAAGATTCTAGTTTCGATTCTCAATTCACTCAAGTTCTTTTGAGGATGCTATCTCATTCAAGCCATTTAATTCTACCGGTGCAATATCTGTTTTAAACAATTGTTCAATGGTGTTTTTTTTGAGTGGGCCCTAACCCACAGGTCTTTTTCCAGGATCTTACCTAACTCTTCTAATTTTCCGGAGTTATTCTCAAATTCTTTTCGAAGTTTGACGTAAGAATGAATTTTCATCAGTCATATGGCTTTCTCCAAGATCTTTCAAATTATCTTCATCGTTGGTTCAACCTTTCTAATTTTCATTCCGGAGTGCCTCAACAATTCATGGTGATGTTTCTCGTCGTCATTCTCGAATTTTGAAGACCGAAGAAGAGTTTCTCTTGAATCTCGCTCCTTTCTCTTCAGGATTCATGGTTCTACTTTGATGCCATCCTCTCATAATTATTTTCGATTGTGAGAATTCTTTTAACCCACCCGGAGCATTTCAGGAGTCTGTCAGTTTCATTCTCCGGAGCCATCATCTCAGAATTATTCATTCAAGCGTTCAACTCTTGTTTTCCAAATCTCACCGGTGCATCGTCGAAATATCCTCCAATCAGTTCATGATCTCTTCGTTCTAATGTATCTAAATTTTGTCAAGCATCCTTATTCGTTTTACAATTCTTCCTGGTGAATTGTGCCTTTGCTACGTTCATTCTCAATTATTACGGTGGTTTGTTCAAGATTTCACTTCCTTCATTATCATATCAATTCATTTGTTGTTTCCAAATCCCACCGGTGGTTCCATCAATAGCTTCTCAAGTTTGCGCCATATCTATCTTAATCCTTTCTACGAGAATAAGTAGTATGCCAAATCCATTGCTTGTCATCAATTTAATTGGTGAAGGATGAGCATAATGTAATTCTTATTCTTGTTTCATCGAGTAAGTTCAATTCCTTATTCCGGAGGATCATCAAAATTCTTGATTTTATTTGTTCATCTTTCTTTCCGGAGTTCCAAGTTTTCTCGGTTATATCATTTCAAAGCTTCATCTTATCACTGCAAGGCTTCACCTTGTGTTGTCAACTTCTCTTTCTTTTATCACCCTTTTGGTTACCGGAGTTCATCATGGAGGCTCTACATGGTGGTTCGTCAAGGATTCATTTCTTTCTCGAATTGTTCATCAAGATTTCTCGCGGAGTTAAGATCCGTCAAGCTACTCTAAAATAAACATGGTTTCCAACACATGTTTTGAGGAGTTCTAGTATTCTTCTTCTTGCATTTCGAAGTGCAATTCGTTCTACCTTATCATTTGAGGTGGTGTTATGTCATTCTCGACAATTTGAGTTCGTGTTTCATGTTTCACATGTTGTCAAGAATGAGGTATTTTAAATCCATCAATCTCTTCATTAGAGTTGTCTTGGGCTATATTTCACATAAAGCTTCCCCTAAGGGAATTTGCTATTATGGTGCTTATCAATGATCCAAGTTTTCTCCTATTCTCTGGGGGAAAGAAGATTTCATCTTCTTGTTGATCTTAATCCAATCAATTGTTTCCGTTAGTGGCAGAAGCTCACCTCATAATTTTGAGATGTTTTCCATAAGTCCACTACAAGGTTATTCTTTTCGTTGTTGGTTTTCCAACAACTCCGCTCTAACCTTCTTCGCAAGGATGCTTCCCAAATTCAATTGTGGTAGAAGTTACTATTATCTTCTCCGTTCTTTTCTTTCCAACCATCTAGTTTTCATTGCATTCTTTCATTTGTCCCGAAGGCATTGTGATGTTTTCTTCGACCCATCACCTTGTTTGTCAAGATCATGTTCTTTTTCTTGCTTTATCCATTTAACCGGAGTGTGGTGTCTTCTCTTTAAATTCTTTTCATTATATCAAGTTTTCCTTCTTCTTTCAGTCGGAGTGCTGCCCAAATTTTATCAATCTTATTCTTTGTCTATCTAGTTTTAACCGGAGTGGTTTCAATATCTATCTTATCACTAAACCTCTTGGTTCTCGTCGTATCCCATGTTCCTCTTTTCTAACAGAGTGTTTTCAACTTTGTTCATCTTCGTTGTTTTCTTTCTTTCAAGTTTTTCAACCTCTCAAGGTTCATTGGTTTCATTCGTTTGTCAAAGAAGCAACTTTGTTTTACCTCTTCCTCTTCCGCTTTTCTCCGGTGCCATCCTAGATCTCGGGACGAGATCCTCTCGTAGTGGTGGAGTGTTGTGACGCCCCAAGACCGGAGTTTCAGTTGCCTTCCAGGGTTTCCGAGTTTTGTCGTGTGATTTGTTTTGTTTTTGCATTGCATCATGTCATCATGCCATCATATCATTAATTTTTAAAACTCTTCTAAATAAATTGTATGGATTTTTCGACCCATTTAAACCGAGGGAAGGGTGACTTCTCTTTATAACATACCCTCCCAATATTAGGGAGCTATATTAAAAATATTCCATTAATTTGGAATTCACCATTACACACTTGCATATTAAATCCCATGCCTTTTCTACTCAAGGTTGGTCTCCAAACCTTGCCATTATTATTCTATCATTTTCGGAGTTCCACCAAAATCCTTGGATCATTTTTGTTAAATTCCTCGCATTTTTGCGAGCTCGGGAAATAATCCCCAGGTCAAACTCTTTATTTAATCTTTTTCTTTTCTTCCCTCTCTTTCTTTTCTTCTCTTTATTTGTTTTCTGCTTAAGAAGATAGCAGAGAGAAGAGAGGAGCCAGCCCAGCCGGCCTCCTGGGCCTCCCAACTCCCGCAGCCGACCCCTGGCCTTTCTCCTCCCTAAGCCGGCCCAAGGCCCACCTAAACTCTATCCTAACCTAGCCCGCATCTCTCTCCTCCTCTCGTTCTCTCCTCGGTCCCTCTCCTCCAGCGCCAGACCTGCATCTCTCTCCTCCTTCCTCCCGACCGACGCGCTGAGGCGCCAACCCCCGCCCGATCCCTCGTCGCCTCCTTCTCGATCCCCTCGCTCTCTCCCATCTCCCCTCGTCTTCCTCCTTCCGCCGCCTCGCACACAGACAGGGAGGAGCGCCCCGCATCCTGCACCCGGTCCCCGCCGCTCCTCCGCGCGACCAGGCCGGACCCCCCCGGTGGTCTCCTCGTCGCCGACGAGCTCCACCAGGAGCGCCGCCGCCCTCAACCCTCCTCCTCTGCGCCCCACCTCTCCGTCCCGCGCCAAGACCGACCGCCGTGCCGCCTTGCTCCGTCGCCCCGCCTCCCGTGTCTCCTCCCGCCGCGGCCCTGCCGGTGATGGTGACCGCGCCCGGCCTCCTGCGTCCCCTCCGTTCCGGCGACCCTCGCCGCCAGCAGTAGCTCCGTCCACCACGAGGGCCACCCCGCCTCGACCCCCTCCTTCTTCCTTGCGTCGTCGTCGGCCGCAAGCAGCGCCACCAGCAGTAGGAAGCTGCATCGCCCGACCCGCCATATGCGCCTCCCTCCGTCGTCCTCCCTGCCGCCAACGTCGCCGGAGACGGGCTCCCGATGCCCAGATCCGCCCCGTTGGCCATCCACCGTCTGGGCTTGGCGCCATGGCCTCTGCCTTTGGATGACCCGTGGCTGCCGTGCCCGGTTGTGTGTTCCTCTCTGATGCGTGTACGGCTACCGTTTCCCTGGATTCGCCAAGTACCACGACGTTGCGCCAAGCACCGCTACCAGTGACCCGAACGTCTACGACCCATGTACAACTACACGGTGATGCGCCAAGTACCCCTTCGGTTCCGTCAAGTTCGTCTACACGGGAACGACTACATCCGAGGTGGATAACGACAAGTACCCCTACGCGCGAAGACGCCAAGTCCGTTTCGGGATTCTTCAAGTACCACTACCGTCGTCTCCGGAAACGCCAAGTACCACTACGACCCGACGACCACCGAACCGGAAACGACAAGTACCCCGATGACACGTGTACCACTACCGTCGACCCTCGAAGACCCCGTGGACCCCGAACATCCACGGGACATGAACAACTACTTCCGATGACGAGATGTACCACTACCAACGAACGTGAACGCCTACTTCCTCTACTTCCCTCGGCGATCATCGCGAGAACATCTACTTCCCTCTACGAAACGCGAACCGTCCCGATTGCTCGTTCCGAAGGTATAACCCGTGACGACCGCCGTGATCGAATCATCCTTGCGATGCCCCTCTTTTGCCATGCCACCGTTCCGTGGGAACCCGGAATCCGGGATCACCCCACCATTCTTGCATGACTCGCTTCCGTCACGTTTTCCTTTGTACCGATATCTCAATCGAGTTATCGGAACCGATATGTTGCCGTGGCACCATTTTCGGATTCGTTGCCGTGGCACCCCTTTCTTCCACCATGGTGACACAATGCTCATAATGCTCATGTCAACATTTTCATAAATTGCATAAACTTGCACTTGTCATCCGCATCATGATAACAACATTTAAATGTTTAAAATTGTTGTTTGCATTAATTTGCATAATTGCCATGTTAAAATGATTTATTTCATAACTAAATAACCGTAGCTCGGATTTAAATAATTTATATATGTAAATGGGGTGGAAAAATGCCTAGTTTAACCTGGTAGCATTACTTTGCATGTTTAACAACTCTAAAATATGCTTTAGGTCAGATCTGTTCCAAATCCTTAATTTGCATATGGGGATTTTCCGGAATTGTTGTTGTTATTTCCGGCCTCATTTAAACTTGCCTAAATAGGTAGTTTCATTATGCTTCACCTCTTGCCATGTTTAATAACATTTAATATTGTTGAGTACCTAATCGGGAGAGAACTAAATAATTGATGTGGTGTTTCGTCAATATGCAACTCGTTGCATATTGAGCTCCATTTAACTTGTAGTTTTGTTTGTGCTTATTGCCATGCCATGCCTCTTTAACCGGACATGCATCATACTTGATTGTGCATCATGCCATGTTTATGATTGTGTGTTTACTATGTTGTTTGCTTCTTTCCGGTTTGCTTCTCTCGTTAGCTTCGGTTTCGTTCCGGAGTTGTGAGGATTCATTCGACTTCGTCCGTTTGTCTTCTTCATGGATTCGTTCTTCCTCCTTGCGGGATTTCAGGCAAGATGACCATACCCTCGAAATCACTTCTATCTTTGCTTGCTAGATGCTCGCTCTTTTGCTATGCCTATGCTACGATGCCTACCACCTGCTTGTCATGCCTCCCATATTGCCATGTCAAGCCTCTAACCATCCTTTCCTAGCAAACCGTTGTTTGGCTATGTTACCGCTTTGCTCAGCCCCTCTTATAGCGTTGTTAGTTGCAGGTGAAGATGAAGTTTGTTCCTTGTTGGAACATGGAGATGTTGTTCCTTGTCGGAACATGTTTACTGGTTGGGATATCACAATATATCTTATTTAATTAATGCATCTATACACTTGGTAAAGGGTGGAAGGCTCGGCCTTATGCCTGGTGTTTTGTTCCACTCTTGCCGCCTTTAGTTTCCGTCATATCGGTATTATGTTCCTGGATTTTGCGTCCCTAACGCGGTCGGGTGATTTATGGGACCCCCTTGACAGTTCGCTTTGAATAAGACTTTTCCAGCAAGGCCCAACATTGGTTTTACCATTTGCCTCACCTATGCCCTTTTTCCCTTGGGTTTCGGAGCCCGAGGGTCATCTTATTTTACCCCCGGCCGGTGCTCGTCGTGAGTGCTGGTCCAAACTGTCGACCGCCGGTGGCTACCAGGGCAACTCGGGTTGGCCTACGGAAGTTTGGACAATCCGGTGTGCCTCGAGACCGAGGTACGTGCGACTCCTATCAGATTTGTCGGCACATCCGGCGGCTTTGCTGGTCTTGTTTTATTGCTGTGAATGTCTTGTAGCGGGATTCGAGACTGATCGGTCTTCCGGGAGAAGGAATATCCTTCGTTGATCGCGAGAGCTTATCATGGGCTAAGTTGGGACACCCTGCAGGGTTTTGAACTTTCAAAGCCGTGCCCGCGGTTATGTGGCAGATGGGAATTTGTTAATGTCCGGTTGTAGAAAACCCGAAGTTGATCTTAATTAAAATACACCAACCGCGTGTGTAACCGTGATGGTCTCTTCTCGGCGGAGTCCGGGAAGTGAACACGGTGTTGGAGTTATGTTTGACGTAAGTAGTTTCAGGATCACTTCTTGATCATAGTTGTTCGACCGTGCTTTTGCCTCCTCTTCTCGCTCTCTTTTGCGTATGTTAGCCACCATATATGCTAGTCGCTTGCTGCAGCTCCACCTCACTACCTTGCCCTACCTTTAAGCTTAAATAGTCTTGATCTCGCGGGTGTGAGATTGCTGAGTCCCCGTGACTCACAGATACTTCCAAAACCAGTTTGCAGGTGCCGATGAACCGTACAGGTGATGTACCCGAGCTCAAGGAGGAGCTCGATGAAGATCTTGTTCATTGTGTTGTTTCGTTTCAGCTGATCAGTAGTGGAGCCCAGTTGGGACGATCGGGGATCTGTGTAGCATTTGGGGTAGTCTTCTTTTATTTTGGTTCCGTAGTCGGACCTTGATTGTACCTGTATGATGTAATGTTTTACTCATGTATTGTGTGAAGTGGCGATTGTAAGCCAACTATGTATCTCTTTTTCCCTTATGTATTACATGGGTTGTGTGAAGATTACCTCACTTGCAATATTGCTTTCAATGCGGTTATGCCTCTAAGTCGTGCTTCGACACGTGGGAGATATAGCCGCATCGAGGGCGTTTCAAAAGTACCCCCCACCGATTTGAACTAGTGGCCCTTCCAGTTTTGGGAGCACGATATCTGAATTTTCGGGATATAACAAGGCGCGGGTTGAATTTTAGGGACAAGCCTAATGTGTAATATTGTACTTGTACATACCAAATCAATTCGCACTTCCCTCAACCAAAAAGAAAACGAAAAAATAAAACAATTCACACCACACAAAGAGAGAGTCTTGCCCGTTTTACTATAAAATGCTATTCAAAGTTACTCCTCCTTCCATCTATATAGGGCCTAATGCGTTTTTCGATGCTAACTTTGACCAAATATTAGAGCAATAATATATGACATGCAACTTACACAAAGCACACCGTTAAATTCTTCTGTGAAAGGTTCTTTCAATGATATAATTTTCACATTGTGCATGTCATGTACTATTAATATTGTCAATAGTCAAAGGCGGTCTTAAAAAACACATTACGCCCTATATAGATAGAAGGATGGAGTATGAATCCATGTTATGTCCAATTAAATTTTTTCGCTTGTTGTATAATCCATGTAACCTACTCATACCAACATTTTAGTGCATTCCAAATGTCTATACTACCGCTGCAATTCGAACTGAATTTGAATTCGTTTCTCTATTTCAATAAGAATCTACAATCATGATTGTTGCCAAGTTCAACCATCATTCATGTATTACCTTAATAACACACCACATGATTACTATAGAGATAAATATAAACTATGTGTACTACATGAACTCGAATTCTATTTTTGTATACACTTGATGTTGATTCCAAATAATAGTACATTTGATGTACTAACTATATATTCATAATCTAAACCATGTTCCATACGTACACCGTGTTTATCACACATAGAATAGTGCCCCGCCCCCTACATTATGACTAGTATTTAGGCCTGAGCTTCAAAAGCCACACATTAGCCAAAATTATGATCAATGTTCTATATATTATACATGGTACTAGCAAGATGCCCATGCGTTCCACAGAACATCAACATGATCAAGGGGAGGCCTAATTTGCAAATATGGAAAGGGGTGTGGGTATCCTTTTTCAAAATTGCCATAGTTTCCTTCCTATCCATCAAATATAAATCAGACGGCCTATATTTTAGGATGGCAGGCACACCATCATCAACAACTCCGTTTTTTATAAGAGTAGAGATAAAATATATTATATGTAGTATAACATGTTCATAACCACACTATGTGTATCACCCTTATATATATTCACACTTGCGTCGGTTTAAAACACTATGATAAATTCTTCAAATATCCGAATTCGCTTTTTATAATGAAGTATGATCTCTATTCGTCTTTTACACCCACACAATCCTCTTATCTTTGTAGCTAGCGCTAATATTCTCTCGTGCATGCACATGCCCGCATCCCTCTCACCCTCCCTCAGCATTCTCTAGCTCTATCGCGCAAATTAGTCTTTTCACTTTAGGTCGTTCACCCATGGTGTGTGTAGGCCCCCCAGCTCCTTCTTTACGGCACACATCAATCGATATGCCTCTCTAGCCAGGTGTGCCTAGCACAAACACAAGCTTCCCCTCTTCTCTTATAACCTTCCATGCCTCACTCCCACTTCTCTTTTCATCGATCTCGTACTCGCACACTCCTTCCCCCTTGATATAGTATGACTCTCGCACCACCTCCTAGATGCATCCCTCTCTCTCTATCCTTCTCCCCGTGCCTCATTTGCTTCTAACACACACATGCATGTATACCGATCGATCTCCCAATATATACCTAGGTCGACTTTAACTATTCCCCCCCCATCGATCCACGTACCTCACAAGTTATGTATGTCCTTTCTCTGACAAAGGATGATTGATCTTCCTATGTAGTTATGTCTGCTTACCACAACCATATCGTCCCCCCTCATCATTCGTGCATGCCTCCTGACTCGTCTCTCACACGCACGTGCACAGACAGGCAGCCATCCCCGCTCTTATTGACATTGCAGGCGTGCCCTCCAGTTGTCAAGCAAGCCTATCCCACCATTTGTTAGAAGCAACTCCACTACCAACCCCTCCAACACTCTCGCTATGTCTCTCTCCCAACCTTATTCCTCTCCTACACATATGCATGGATGCCGATTGATCTCCCTTAATACATGAGGTACATCGATCTCCCTTAATACATGAGGTAGGCCTCTCTCCTCCTCCACACATATACCAACCATTGTACCTCTATAGTTAATTAGGCCCTCCTCCCCCCCACCACACACCGATAGTCGAGCGCTGTAGGTAGGTATCCGTGCCACAGAGACAAACTGCACCTGTCCCCTCTCACTTTCCAGTAGGCCAGCCACTCTATATCTTTGACGTGGGCACACACAAATTCGATGGCACTCTTTATCGCTCGCGCGCACACACACACACACATCATCATCCCTCTCTTCGATTCTATGGACACCTCAAGACGATGATACCTGCACTCTCTTCTCGTGGATCGCCCCCTCTATATATATGATATATCCAGGACTCTATTTCACACACATTGCATATGTTTCATTTTTTGATTGACCCCCCCCCCCCCAAAAAAAACTCTCACGAACCCACACACTATATCTCTCTACGTTTGTATCTCTCTCACACAACCCCACGTAGGTGATGTACGTTTACAAGAAGAGAATAGGTGCACCGTGCACGTACTCATGCTTCGTGCCCAGCCACACCCGTGCGGGTACACGGTGGAGCTCACGTGCTAATTTGAACGCGTGTAGCGGTTGTTTACCTACAGAGGTCGTGTACCACGCGTGCACGAAACAAAGTTCGACTTGATGCATTGGGCGTTATTTTTAAATAAAGTTATATCGCTCAATGGCACGTACACAGAATAAACGATTTTTATGGAGAAAAAGGAAGTCCGCTCCAATATATACAATGGAGCCTGCCTGCCTGGTTTGTCTCTCTTTAGAGTAACTCACACAAGGCTGTGGTGGCATCTCTGATGGAGTCCTGGATTAGGGGGTATCTGGACAGCCGGACTATGTACTTTGTCCGGACTATTGGAGCGTGAAGATACAAGACTCAAGACTCTGTCCTGTGTCCGGATGGGACTCTCCTTTGCATGGAAGACAAGCTTGGCGACCCGGATAATATATTTCCTTCCTTTTAACCGACTCCATGTAAACCCTATCCCTCTGTGGTGTCTATATAAACCGGAGAGGATGGTCCTTAGAAGGCCGATCACGATCACAACCATAATCATCATAGTCTAGCTTCTAGGGTTTAGCCTCTACGATCTCGTGGTAGATCTACTCTTGTACTACTCATATCATCAATATTAATCAAGCAGGAAGTAGGGTTTTACCTCCATCGAGAGGGCCCGAACCTGGGTAAACATTGCGTGCCTTGCTTTCTGTTACCATCAGCCTAAGACGCACAGATCAGGACCCCCTACCCGAGATCCGCCGGTTTTGACACCGACATTGGTGCTTTCATTGAGAGTTCCTCTGTGTCGCCACTGCAAGGCTCGATGGCTCCTTCAATCATCGTCAACAACATGGTCAAGGGTGAGACTTTTCTCCTCGGACAGATCTTCGTGTTCGGCGGCTTCGCACTGCGGGCCAATTCGCTTGGCCATCTGGAGCAGATCGACAGCTACGCCCCGGGCCACCAGATCAGGTTCGGAAACCTGAACTACACGGCTGATATCCGCGGAGACTTGATCTTCAACAGATTCGGTCCTGTTCTAGGAGCGTCGGACGGTCACGATGAGCATGGCTTAGACCTGCTGTCGGACAATGCTCGGGATGTCATCCCTGCGGCAGATCCGGACCTAAATCCGGAGCAGACCGCGTTGTTTAAGGATGGAGGGATGGACCCCGTCCCGCAGGCCGCACACAGACTGCGTTGTTTAAGGATGGAGGGATGGACCCCGTCCCGCAGGCCGCACACTCATCGGCGGTAGAGCCGAACACAGGCCTCGCCCCCAAAGAAGCCTGTGACACCGGACCCCCAGACTCATATCCGGCTGTAGGTTCCAATCCGCGCTCTCCTGAGCCCGCCGAACCTGGTTTGGCCCCTGTAATGGAGTTCACCGCCGCGGATATCTTCCAGCACTCGCCCTTTGGCGACGTGCTGAACTCGTTAAAGTCTCTCTCTTTGTCAGGAGACTCTCGGCCGAACTATGTCCGGCTCGAGTGGGAAGCAGGCGACGAAGGAATTCGTAGCCCACCCACCACCCACTTCATTGCCACAGTCGATGATATAACCGACGTGCTTGATTTCGACTTCGAAGACATCGACGGTATGGACGACGATGCGGAGAAGAAACAGGAACCACAGCGCGGGCGGTGGACAGCTACCTCCTCATCGATATATATATATATATATATATATATATATATATATATATATATATATATATATATATATATATATATATATATATATATATATATATATATATATATATGGTGGACACTCCGAAGGAAACCAACGGCGATGAGGCAACGGAGGATAACTCCTCAAGGAAAAAATCAAAGCATGGGCGTCATCGGCGCCGCTCCAAGCCCTGCCACAACAATACCGGCCCAGGAGACGAAAACAATCCGGATGGTGCCGAAGAGGAATACAACCCTGATCAGCCTGCCTTCGAACAGGCCGAGCAGGAAGACGGGCAGGTCAGCCCAGACGAACAGGCAACGGACGGATATCCGAAGGAGGACAGCTGCATGCCCCCCTCCGAAGATGAGATCAGCCTCGGCGACGACGAGTACGGCGTGCCTGAGGATCCCGTCGAGCAGGAGCGCTTCAAGCATCGGCTTATGGCCACTGCGAGGAGCCTGAAAAAGAAGCAGCAGCAACTCCAAACTGATCAAGACCTGCTCACAGATAGATGGACTGAAGTCCTGGCAGCCGAGGAATATGGACTCGAGCGCCACACGGCTGACTGGCCACCTCGTGGCCGGGATAAAATGGCGTATCAGCCCGAACACCAGCCCGCACCCCCACGCCAATACACTACGGCCCGGGGCAATAGGCAAGACCTGCACGATATACTGGAAAACAAAGCAGGACAGCCAAGATCGATCTACGGATCGCGGGGGCGCGCCGCAACACGCGACGATGACCGTCACGCCGGATACACTATCAACAAATCCTGGCCGGGCTGAATAGAGCCACCCAGAGCAATTCGAACTGCGTAGCCACATCGCACAGCACAGAGGCGCCGCACACCCCCTCTGCTTCATTGACGAAGTGATGGATCATGAATTCCTAGAAGGGTTCAAACCCGTAAACATCGAATCATACGATGGCACGACAGACCCCGCAGTATGGATCGAAGATTTCCTTCTCCACATTCACATGGCCCGCGGAGACGATCTACATGCCATCAAGTATCTTCCCGTTAAGCTCAAAGGACCCGCCCGACACTGGCTAAACAGCCTGCCCGCAAATTCCATTGGCAGTTGGGAAAACATGGAAGACGCGTTCCTCAAAAACTTCTAGGGCACATATGTGCGACCACCGGATGCCGATGACTTGAGCCACATTACTCAACAGCCCGGAGAGTCAGCCAGGAAATTCTGGACTCGGTTCCTAACTAAAAAGAACCAAATAGTCGACTGTCCGGACGCCAAAGCCCTGGCGGCCTTTAAGCATAATATCCGTGACGAGTGGATCGCCTGACACCTCGGCCAGGAAAAACCCAAGTCCATGGCAGCCCTCACGACACTAATGACCCGCTTTTGCGCGA
Source organism: Aegilops longissima (assembly GCA_021605205.1). NCBI lineage: Eukaryota > Viridiplantae > Streptophyta > Magnoliopsida > Poales > Poaceae > Aegilops > Aegilops longissima. The sequence continues at coordinate 720,800,342 of CM038678.1, read as the reverse complement.
GCGAGGATAGCTGGTTGGCTCACAGCAGCACTACACCACATTCTGGCACTTTGGATGTCCGTGACAATAACGGCAAGCCACGGCGCAACAGACATAAGCGACGGAACAACGGCGACAACACTGAAGACACGGCAGTCAACGCCGGATTCAGCGGTTCCAAGTCCAGTCAGCGGATGAAGCCGTTCAAAAGAAACAATCAGGAACCGTCCAGTCTGGACCGCATATTGGAACGCTCGTGCCAAATTCATGGCACCCTGGACAAGCCAGCCAACCACACTAATAGAGACTGTTGGGTGTTCAAACAAGCCGGTAAAATAAACACCGAAAACAAGGACAAGGGGCTGCACAGCAACGACAATGAAGAGCCCAGGCGTCCGAACACGGGGGGACAGAAGAAATTTCCTCCCCAGGTGAAAACGGTCAACATGATCTACGCCACCCACATTCCCAAGCGGGAACTGAAGCGAGCACTATGGGACGTCTATGCGATGGAGCCAGTCGCCCCCAAATTCAACCCATGGCCAGCTTGTCCGATCACCTTTGATCGTAAGGATCACCCTACTAGCATCCGTCATGGCGGCTCAGCCGCATTGGTCCTAGACCCAATCATCGACGGATTCCACCTCACACGAGTCCTCATGGACGGCGGCATCAGCCTGAACCAACTTTATCAGGACACAGTGCGCAAAATGGGCATTGACCCTTCAAGGATCAAGCCCACCAAAACAACCTTTAAAGGTGTAATTCCTGGAGTAGAGGCCCGCTGCACGGGCTCTATAACATTGGAAGTGGTCTTCGGATCTCCGGATAACTTCCGAAGCGAAGAGTTAATCTTCGATATCGTCCCTTTCCGTAGTGGTTATCATGCACTACTTGGACGAACCGCATTCGCTAGATTCAATGCGGTACCACACTATGCATACCTCAAGCTCAAGATGCCAGGACCGTGCGGGGTCATAACAGTCAACGGAAACATGGACCGCTCTCTCCGTACATACAAGCATACTGCAGCCCTCGCGGCGGAAGTACAATGCAGCCTCCTCCGACAAACCACCAATCCGGCAACGACAACATCGAGCACCATAAAGCGAGTCCGAAGCACCCCGCAGCAGGATCACCAGGCACGCCAAGAGCGTGACTAGCAGTCCAGCCTCCGCTCAAGCCCCAGGAAAGCAGCATTCGTGCCACGCGTACACAATTACGCACTCAAAATACCATGGGCATAGGCGGAGGCGCAGCAGTGACTCAGTCAACAGTGCGGTATAACATACCTTCATAACCCCCCCCCCCTTTTTTATCTTTCAGGACACTGCTTTAGGGCAGACTCTTCAGGAGAGCCGGATTGTCGGACTTACACAGGAGAGAAAACCAAGGAGGCAACAGGCTTTGCGCACAAAAGGAAATACCCAGGTGGAATCTGTTCACGATCGTTATACCTGTTTTATATACCTGCATGCAGCCTGCCCTTGGATAGGACATGTTAAATAGTCCTATTTACCTCTGCTTAAACGCAACCATTGTAAACATACGCTTAAACGTATTATTCATCAATGGGAGACAATATATAGCGTCAGCTTATTCTTCCTATTTGCGCATTTTTCTTACAAATGTTTATTTAATATTGCATCCGTACACCTTGGTACGATCAGTTGGCCAGGGGCTTTTTATGGTGCCCCATAATGCGGCCAAACAAGTCCGAACACTTTCAACAGTGCGGCACCCCGAACTTATAGCACTATATGCATCAGCTCCGAATCACGTCTTGGGTCAATAGTTGGGTTTGCCCGGCTCCCTTGTTTTGGTACCTTACGTTCCGTTATATCGGCTAAGGTAGCGCAGGGAGAACTACTGCGATTGTGTCCCGGTTCTTCCGGACGAGCACCTCAGTAGAGAAAGCCGAAAACTGACCGGCATGATGCGGCGAGAGCTGGTCGCTGTTCGAGAGGTCTTAAAATCCTTAAAGATTTTTTCCGCTTTAGGCGAGGAATCGGCCTCGTCCGATTTAGGCGTATATAGCGCCCCAATTCGGCCCTCCGAATTCTAGGGGCTTCGCCGAAATTTAAAATTGTAGACTTCTATGGCTAAGTGAAAGTTATAAAGCCGCATAGTCCGTTTGCCTTTTTTGCTGTGCCGGATACCTCCTAAGGTACCAAAAATTTGTATAAAGAGTATCCGGGTTTTTCCAGGAACACCCCGGTACTAGTTACGTGGGGGCGGAAGCCGACGACTGGCCTACTTTCAGAATCCTATAAACAGCCGCACAGAAGGTAATATTTTAAATCAAACAGCGCTACATAGCGCAAGTAACTTCGTCTTTATATTACAACAACGACAGAGGTACATTTACTCAAGGATTGTGTCCTTGGTACATTCATCGGCCACGAGACGAGGGCCCTTCATAACGCCATCGTAATACTTCTTGGGATAGCGATGCGCCTTGCCCTCCGGCAGCCCGTCCTTCACCAGCTTCTCCGCATCCAGCTTGCCCCAATGCACCTTCGCGCGGGCGAAGGCCCGGCGGGCACCCTCAATGCAAACGGATCGCTTGATAACTTCAAACCGCGGATAGGCATCCATCATCCGCTTGATCAGGCCGAAGTAACTAGTGGGCAAGGGCTCACCAGGCCACATCTGGACTATGAAATCTTTCATAGCCACTTCGGCCACCCTGTGGAGTTCAACCAACTGCTTTAGTTGGTCACTCAGAGGCATTGGGTGTTCGGCCCCAGCATACTGGACCAGAACAGCTTCTCCGTGGAGCTCCCCTCCTTGGCACGGTAGAACTCCGCGGCATCTGATACGCTGTGTGGCAGATCTGCGAATGCCCCTGGAGAGCTCCGAATTCGGGTAAGTAAAAGAAACGCCTCCTCCACATGTTTGCTTTGCATAAAGAATGTCTTACCCGCCGCTATCTTCGTGGCCGCCTGGATTTCGAGCTGTGCCTTTTCGGCTTCGGCCTTGGCGTCTTTCACACTGACAAGGGCCTTCGCAAGCTTAGTCTCTTTCATCTTAAGATCATGCTCCAAGGACTCGAACTTTTTGCCGAGCTCCTGGAGCTCTTGCTGTACCTCGCCCACTCTAGCATCTTGCTTCTCGTGCTTGTTGCGCTCCAGAGTAGCCTTGTCTTTGGCCTCGGACAGCGCTTTCTTCAGAGATGCCACTTCGGTGGTGGCCCCTATTGAAAAGTCACGACGCTTTGTCGTTAGAATAACCAATTTTGGCTATTCTTTATTATATGAGAGCAGGGAATTACTCACCTTTGTTCTCTTCGAGCTGCCTCTTCGTGAGGTCAAGTTCTCCTTGCGCCTGCTCCAGGTCCCGTTTTAGTCTGGCGATCTCGGCTGTGCGGGCAGCAGCGGCAAGCAGCACAACCTGCTTATTCACATGCACACTTATTATTAGACTCCCGTGGATTATAATTGGCCCTCCGTTTGGCTTTTCTTTCCGAACATCAAACAGAGTATCAGGGGCTACTACCTATCGGGTGGTAATTTTACATATTTCTTACTCACCTCAAAGCCTGTTAGGAGGCTGGTGCAGGCTTCGGTTAGCCCGCTTTTGGCGGACAAAACCTTCTGAATCACCGCACTCATAAGAGTACGGTGCTCTTCATCCATGGAAACGCCGCGAAGCGCTTCCAGCAGACAATCCGACGCCTCAGGCGTAACGGAAGTCTTCGGCATAGACGGCTCGCCCTCCCAAACGAGGGGCTGCCCGCCTATGTCTGAAATCGTTGGAGGTTCCGGAACAGTATTCGGCTGAGAGCCCGGCTTACTGCGGCTCTCGTCAACACGATCCGCGGGGATCTTGAACCCCGTGTGTCCGATGTCCGTAATTCCGCCTTGGGGCGCCTCCAGAGTCACCTCCCGCCGCTCTGGGAGCCTTTGGGACAACACCTCCGTGTCATCCGCAGGCTGAGGAGTAGTGGCCGTCGGGAGCGAGTTCATCGCTGAAGCACTCAAGGACCCATCCGAAGACGATACCTCGGGATGGACCCTGGCCGGACTGCATATATCTTCGGCGTTATAACAAGACCATGTAACAAAGTCGCGCTAAAGTACAATAGAGTGTGGAGATTCACGATCTTGCTAGGGGCTTCCCCCTGGGCAGCCACTCTTCATCACGTTGAGTGGCCGTGGTGGAGTAGTCCGGAAGGGACGCATTTCCCTTCTTGGACGCCCTGGCCTCCCCCTCTGGGGCGGCTTTCCTCTTCTTCTCCCCCCCCATTGCAGGGAGGTAGAACTTCTTCGTGTTTTCCCCCGCCTCTGTGGGAGGAATCTGCCTCGTCGTCTTCAGACGACATGGGTATGACGGCCTTGCGCCGGGGGCCTTTCCCGGCCCCCTAGTCCGCCCTCTTAGGTCCCCCATCCTCTCCGGATGGGGTGGCCTCTTCTTCCTCTTCTTCCTCCCCCTCGGGGGAGGATTGTGGCTCGTCATCCTCGGACGAGGCGTCCGATACGACCTTATGCCGGGGACCCTTCCTGGCCCCCGGGGCCTTCTTTTCTGGTGCCTTGTAGGGCGCCGGGACTAGCATCTCCGTCAGGAGAGCATCGGCTGGACCGTCCGGCAGCGGAGCCGGACAGTCAATCCGCTCCGCTATCTCCACATAATCCTGATCAAATACACACAACTAGCGGATGTACCCACGCATTTGCGCGGCGAGACCACTGTTACATGCTATTTATATCTTTATTTTAACTATTTCTTCACAATTTAGTACTCCCTCCATTCCATAATGCAATGCATATAGATTTTCTGAAAAGTGAAATTTACAAACTTTGACGAAGTTTATGGAGAATTATTTATATCTATAATACTAAATATATACAATATGGAAGTACGTTGTCATGCACCTAAGGATATGTATTGGGTATTCAAAATATATATGTTTTTTTACAAACTTGGGATTTTTTTACTTTTCGAAAAATCTATACGTACTACATTGTGGAACGGAAGGAATATTGGTTATTCATCATTGTGAAAAACCGACATAGTATACCATTGCGTGCCACTAAAAAATTGGCTCAACAATAATGGGTACTAAATTATGTTGTGATAATTACAAACTTGAAAGTTCAATCGGATTTTTTGGAAAATCCACAATTATAGCTAAAAATTAAAATGTTGTTGTGATATGCAATGAGGTCTGCTTTAGTGTAGTTACATCATTTAAATATATGTGCATTGTTCTTTTGCTTCTTTTTTATCCTCCAATCCTCTTTTGGGCATTAACTTATGCTATTTTCCATGAGCGGGATGTTTCGTAGACTCGAATCACTTGTTTTTCTTCTGTTGGTCCAGTTTTCTCACTTTCAATTGATGCATCAAACCTGATTTTACTTCCAAACAATGCACGATCCTCCTAGTCCTAATTCCTAAGTCATTGGAGTAAGTGTGCGTTGGCAATGTGTAGATACATAGATAGCTAAGCAGTTGGCTAGTAATTCTAATCTTATTAAGAAAACACGATTGATTTTTATCATATTGTGCATGTTGCAAATATATAAGTAGATTTATAAAACAAATAATTTAATGCACAAATTAAATTAGTTGTTCCGGTATATGCAAATCAATTTTGAATATTATTGTTGGGGAACGTAGTAATTTCAAAAAAATTCCTACGCACACGCAAGACCATGGTGATGGCATAGCAACGAGAGGGGAGAGTGTCTGTCCACGTACCCTTGTAGACCGAAAGCGGAAGCGTTATAACAACGCGGTTGATGTAGTCGTACGTCTTCACGATCCGACCGATCCAAGTACCGAACGTACGGCACCTCCAAGTTCTGCACACGCTCAGCTCGATGACGATCCCCGGCTCCGATCCAGCAAAGCGTCGGGGATGAGTTCCGTCAAGACGACGGCGTGGCAGGACGATGATGATGCTCCACGAAGCAGGGCTTCGCCTAAGCTCCGCTGACGATATGACTTCATCGGCGCAGGGCTTCGCTAAGCTCATGACGATATGACCGAAGTGGAATATGGTGGAGGGGCCACCGCCACAGCTAAGGAACGATCGTAGATCAACTTGTGTGTTCTGGGTGCCCCTGCCCCGTATATAAAGGAGCAAGGGGTGCGGCCAGCCCTAGGGGGCGCGCTGGATAGGATTGGGGAGGGGAAGAGGGAAGGGCGCCCCCTCTCCTGTCCTATTCGGACTGGAGGGGGGGGCGCGCCTGCCCCCGGCCGGCCCTTCCTCTTCTCCCTATGGCCCATCAAGGCCCATTGACCCCGGGGTTCCGTAACCCCGGTGTTCGATAACTTCCTGTTTTCATCCGGAACCTTCCAAGTCCAAACATAGGCTTCCAATATATCAATCTTTATGTCTCGACCATTTCGAGACTCCTCGTCATGTCCGTGATCACATCCGGGACTCCGAACAACCTTCGGTACATCAATACTTATAAACTCATAATTAACTGTCATCGAAACGTTAAGCGTGCGGACCCTACGGGTTCGAGAACTATGTAGACATGACCTAGAACCATTCTCGGTCAATAACCAATAGCGGAACCTGGATGCCCATATTGGTTCCTACATATTCTACGAAGATCTTTATCGGTCAAACCGCATAACGACATACGTTGTTCCCTTTGTCATCGGTATGTTACTTACCCGAGATTCGATCGTCGGTATCCAATACCTAGTTCAATCTCGTTACCGGTAAGTCTCTTTACTCGTTCCGTAATACATCATCTCACAACTAACTCATTAGTTGCAATGCTTGCAAGGCTTATGTGATGTGTATTACCGAGAAGGCCCAGAGATACCTCTCCGACAATCGGAGTGACAAAACCTAATCTCGAAATACGCCAACCCAACAAGTACCTTTGGAGACACCTGTAGTACTCCTTTATAATCACCCAGTTATGTTGTGACGTTTGGTAGTACCCAAATTGTTCCTCCGGTAAACGGGAGTTGCATAATCTCATAGTTACAGGAACATGTATAGGTCATGAAGAAAGCAATAGCAATATACTAAACGATCAAGTGCTAAGCTAACGGAATGGGTCATGTCAATCACATCATTCTCCTAATGAGGTGATCCCATTAATCAAATGACAACACATTTCTATGGTTAGGAAACACAACCATCTTTGATTAATGAGCTAGTCTAGTAGAGGCATACTAGTGACTATCTGTTTGTCTATGTATTCACACATGTATTATGTTTCCGGTTAATACAATTCTAGCATGAATAATAAACATTTATCATGATATAAGGAAATAAATAATAACTTTATTATTGCCTCTAGGGCATATTTCCTTCAGTCTCCCACTTGCACTAGAGTCAATAATCTAGATTACACAGTAATGATTCTAACACCCATGGAGTCTTGGTGCTGATCATGTTTTGCTCGTGGAAGAGGCTTAGTCAACGGGTCTGCAACATTCAGATCCGTATGTATTTTGCAAATCTCTATGTCTCCCACTTGGACTTGGTCCCGAATGGAATTGAAGCGTCTTTTGATATGCTTGGTCCTCTTGTGAAATCTGGATTCCTTTGCCAAGGCAATTGCACCAGTATTGTCACAGAAGATCTTCATTGGTCCCGATGCACTAGGTATGACACCTAGATCGGAAATGAACTCTTTCATCCAGACTCCTTCATTTGCTGCTTCTGAAGCAGCTATGTACTCCGCTTCACATGTAGATCCCGCCACGACGCTTTGTTTAGAACTGCACCAACTGACAGCTCCAACGTTTAATAAAAACACGTATCCGGTTTGCGATTTAGAATCGTCCGGATCAGTGTCAAAGCTTGCATCGACGTAACCATTTACGACTAGCTCTTTGTCACCTCCATATCGAGAAACATATCCTTAGTCCTTTTCGGGTATTTGGGATGTTCTTGACCGCTGTCCGATGATCCACTCTGGATTACTTTGGTACCTTCCTGCCAAGCTTCTTGCTAAGCATCGTCAGTCTGGTACACACATTGCATACATGATAGAGCCTATGGCTGAAGCATAGGAACATCTTTCATTTCTCTCTATCTTCTGCTGTGGTCGGGCATTGAGTCGACTCAATCTTACACCTTGTGTCTGGTAAAAACCTTTCTTTGCCTGATCCATTTTGAACTTCTTCAAAACTTTATCAAGGTATGTGCTTTGTGAAAGTCCAATTAAGCGTCTTGATCTATCTCTATAGATCTTGATGCCCAATATGTAAGCAGCTTCACCGAGGTCTTTCATTGAAAAACTTTTATTCAAGTATCCTTTTATGCTATCCAGAAATTCTATATCATTTCCAATCAATAATATGTCGTCCACATATAATATCACAAATGCTACTGAGCTCCCACTCACTTTCTTGTAAATACAGGCTTCTCCAAAAGTCTCAGATAAAACCATATGCTTTGATCACACTATCAAAGCGTTTATTCCAACTCGAGAGGCTTGCACTGACCATAAATTGATCTTTGGAGCTTGCACACTTTGTTAGCACCCTTTGGATCAACAAAACCTTCTGGTTGCATCATATACAACTCTTCTTCTAGAAATCCATTCAAGAATGCAGTTTTACATCCATTTGCCAAATTTCATAATCATAAAATGCGGCAATTGCTAACATGATTCAGACAGACTTAAGCATCGCCACGGGTGAGAAAGTCTCATCGTAGTCAACCCCTTGAACTTGTCGAAAACCTTTTGCAACAAGTCGAGCTTTATAGACAGTTACATTACCATCGGCGTCGGTCTTCTTCTTAAAGATCCATTTATTCTCAATGGCTTGCCGATCATCGGGCAAGTCAACCAAAGTCCATACTTTGTTCTCATACATGGATCCCATCTCAGATTTCATGGCTTCCAGCCATTTCGCGGAATCTGGGCTCACCATCGCTTCTTCATAGTTTGTAGGTTCGCCATGGTCAAGTAACATGACTTCGAATAGGATTACCGTACCACTCAGTGCGTATTTTACTCTGATTGACCTACGAAGTTCAGTAGCAACTTGATCTGAAGTTTCATGATCAACATCATTAGTTTCCTCACTAATTGGTGTAGTTGTCACAGGAACCGTTTCTTGTGATGAACTACCTTCCAATAAGGGAGCAGATACAGTTATCTCATCAAGTTCTACTTTCCTCCCACTCACTTCTTTCGAGAGAAACTCCTTCTCTAGAAAGGATCCGAATTTAGCAACGAAAATTTTGCCTTCAGATCTGTGATAGAAGGTGTACCCAACAGTCTCCTTTGGGTATCCTATGAAGACACATTTCTCCGATTTGGGTTCGAGCTTATCTGGTTGAAGTTTCTTCACATAAGCATCGCAGCCCCAAACTTTAAGAAACGACAACTTTGGTTTCTTGCCAAACCACAGTTCATAAGGTGTCGTCTCAACGGACTTAGATGGTGCCCTATTTAACGTGAATGCGGCCGTCTCTAAAGCATATCCCCAAAACGATAGCGGTAAATCAGTAAGAGACATCATAGATCGCACCATATCAAGTAAAGTACGATTACGACGTTCAGACACACCATTCCTCTGTGGTGTTCCGGGTGGCGTGAGTTGCGAAACTATTCCACATTGTTTCAAATGTAAACCAAACTCGTAACTCAAATATTCTCCTCCACGATCAGATCGTAGAAACTTTATTTTCTTGTTACGATGATTTTCCACTTCACTCTGAAATTCTTTGAACTTTTCAAATGTTTCAGATTTGTGTTTCATTAAGTAGATATACCCATATCTGCTCAAATCATCTGTGAAGGTGAGAAAATAACGATACCGCTTGGCGTGCCTCAACATTCATTGGACCACAAACATCGGTATGTATGATTTCCAACAAATCAGTTGCTCGCTCCATAGTTCCGGAGAACGGCGTTTTAGTCATCTTGCCCATGAGGCACGGTTCTTAAGTACCAAGTGATTCATAATCAAGTGATTCCAAAAGTCCATCAAGATGGAGTTTCTTCATGCGTTTTACACCGATATGACCCTAAGCGGCAAGTGCCACAAATAAGTTGCATTATCATTATCAACTCTGCATCTTTTGGTTTCAACACTATGAATATGTGTATTACTACTATCGAGATTCAATAAAATAGACCACTCTTCAAGGGTGCATGACCATAAAAGATATTATTCATATAAATAGAACAACCATTATTCTCTGTCTTAAATGAATAACCGTCTCGCATCAAACAAGATCCAGATATAATGTTCATGCTTAACGCGGCACCAAATAACAATTATTTAGGTCTAAAACTAATCCCGATGGTAGATGTAGAGGTAGCGTGCCGACCGCGATCACATCGACTTTGGAACCATTTCCCACGCCGCATCGTCACCTCGTCCTTAGCCAATCTTCGCTAATCCGTAGTTCCTGTTTGAGTTGCAAATATTAGCAAGCAGAACCAGTATCAAATACCAGTACTATTGCGAGTATTAGTAAGGTACACATCAATAACATGTATATCACATATACCTTTGATCACCTTGCCATCCTTCTTATCCGCCAAATACTTGGGGCAGTTCCGCTTCAAATGTCGATCGCTTGCAGTAAAACACTCATTTCAGGCTTAGGTCCAGACTTGGGTTTCTTCTCTTGAGCAGCAACTTTCTTGCTGTTCTTTTGAAGTTTCCTTCTTCTTCCCTTTGCCCTTTTCTTGAAACTAGTGGTCTTGTTGACCATCAACACTTGATGCTCTTTCTTGATTTCTACCTCCGGCTTTTAGCATTGCGAAGAGCTCGGGAATTGTTTTGGTCATCCCTTGCATATTATAGTTCATCACGAAGCTCTTGTAGCTTGGTGGCGTGATTGGAGAATTCTGTCAATGACACTATCATCCGGAAGAGTAACTCCCAGTTGAATCAAGTGATTATTATACCCGGACATTTTGAGTATATGTTCACCGATGAACTATTCTCCTCCATCTTGCAGCTATAGAACTTATTGGAGACTTCATATCTCTCAATCCGGGCATTTGCTTGAAATATTAACTTCAACTCCTGGAACATCTCATATGCTCCATGACGTTCAAAACGTCGTTGAAGACCCGGTTCTAAGCCGTAAAGCATAGCACACGGAACTATCGAGTAGTCATCAGCTTTGCTTTGCCAGACATTCTTAACGTTGTCAGTTGCATCAGCAGCAGGCCTGGCACCCAGCGGTGCTTCTAGGACGTAATTCTTCTATGCAGCAATGAGGATAATCCTCAAGTTACGGACCCAGTCCGTGTAATTGCTACCATCATCTTTCAACTTTGCTTTCTCAAGGAACATTAAAATTCAACGGAACAACAGCACGAGCCATCTATCTACAGTAAACATAGACAAGCAAAAATACTATCAGGTACTAAGTTCATGATAAATTTAAGTTTAATTAATCATATTAAAAACTCCCACTTAGACAGACATCTCTCTAGTCATCTAAGTGATTACGTGATCCAAATCAACTAAACCATGTCCGATCATCACGTGAGATGGAGTAGTTTCAATGGTGAACATCACTATGTTGATCATATCTACTATATGATTCACGTTCGACCTTTCGGTCTCCGTGTTCCGAGGCCATATCTGTTATATGCTAGGCTCGTCAAGTTTAACCTGAGTATTTCGCGTGCGCAACTGTTTTGCACCCGTTGTATTTGAACGTAGAGCCTATCACACCCGATCATCACGTGGTGTCTCAGCACGAAGAACTTTCGCAACGGTGCATACTCAGGGAGAACACTTCTTGATAATTTTAGTGAGAGATCATCTTATAATGCTACCGTCAATCAAAGCAAGATAAGATGCATAAAGGATAAACATCACATGCAATCAATATAAGTGATATGATATGGTCATCATCATCTTGTGCTTGTGATCTCCATCGCCGAAGCACCGTCATGATCACCATCGTCACCGGCGCGACACCTTGATCTCCATCGAAGCATCGTTGTCGTCTCGCCAACTATTGCTTCTACGACTATCGCTACTGCTTAGTGATAAAGTAAAGCAATTACATGGCGTTTGCATTTCATACAATAAAGCGACAACCATATGGCTCCTGCCAGTTGCCGATAACTCGGTTACAAAACATGATCATCTCATACAATAAAATATAGCATCACGTCTTGACCACATCACATCACAACATGCCCTGCAAAAACAAGTTAGACGTCCTCTACTTTGTTGTTGCAAGTTTTTACGTGGCTGCTACGGGCTAAGCAAGAACCGTTCTTACCTACGCATCAAAACCACAACGATAGTTTGTCAAGTTTGTGCTGTTTTAACCTTCGCAAGGACCGGGCGTAGCCACACTCGGTTCAACTAAAGTGAGAGAAACTGACACCCGCGGTCACCTTTAAGCAACTAGTGCTCAAGCGGTGAAACCAGTCTCGCCTAAGCGTCGCGTAATGTCGGTCGGCCGCTTCATCTCACAATACCGCCGAACCAAAGTATGACATGCTGGTAAGCAGTATGACTTATATCGCCCACAACTCACTTGTGTTCTACTCGTGCATATGACATCAACGCATAAAACCAGGCTCGATACCACTGTTGGGGAAGCGAGTAATTTCAAAAATTTCCACGCACACGCAAGACCATGGTGATGGCATAGCAACGAGGGGAGAGTGTCCGTCCACGTACCCTCGTAGACCGAAAGCGGAAGCGTTATAACAACGCGGTTGATGTAGTCGTACGTCTTCACGATCCGACCGATCCAAGTACCGAACGTACGGCACCTCCGAGTTCTGCACACGTTCAGCTCGATGACGATCCCCGGGCTCCGATCCAGCAAAGCGTCGGGATGAGTTCCACGTCGACGACGGCGTGGTGGCGATGATGATGCTCCACCGACGCAGGGCTTCGCCTAAGCTCGCGACGATATGACTTCACCGGCGCAGGGCTTCCTAAGCTCGCGACGATATGACCGAAGTGGAATATGGTGGAGGGGCACGCGACACGGCTAAGGAACGATCCGTAGATCAACTTGTGTGTTCTGGGGTGCCCCCTGCCCCCGTATATAAAGGAGCAAGGGGGGGGTGCGGCCAGCCCTAGGGGGGCGCGCCTGGAGGAGTCCTACTCCCACCGGGAGTAGGACTCCCCCCTTCCTAGTTGGAATAGGATTGGGGAGGGGGAAGAGGGAAGGCGCCCCTCTCCTTGTCCTATTCGGACTAGAGGGGGAGGGGGGCGCGCGGCCTGCCCTGGCCGGCCCTTCCTCTTCTCCCTATGGCCCATCAAGGCCCATTGACCCCCCGGGGGGTTCCGGTAACCCCCCGGTGTTCCAGTAACTTCCTGTTTTCATCCGGAACCTTTCCGAAGTCCAAACATAGGCTTCCAATATATCAATCTTTATGTCTCGACCATTTCGAGACTCCTCGTCATGTCCGTGATCACATCCGGGACTCCGAACAACCTTGGTACATCAATACTTATAAACTCATAATTAACTATCATCGAAGCGTTAAGCGTGCGGACCCTACGGGTTCGAGAACTATGTAGACATGACCTAGAACCATTCTCGGTCAATAACCAATAGCGGAACCTGGATGCCCATATTGGTTCCTACATATTCTACGAAGATCTTTATCGGTCAAACCGCATAACGACATCGTTGTTCCTTTGTCATCGGTATGTTACTTACCCGAGATTCGATCGTCGGTATCCAATACCTAGTTCAATCTCGTTACGGTAAGTCTCTTTACTCGTTCCGTAATACATCATCTCACAACTAACTCATTAGTTGCAATGCTTGCAAGGCTTATGTGATGTGTATTACCGAGAAGGCCCAGAGATACCTCTCCGACAATCGGAGTGACAAAACCTAATCTCAAATCGCCAACCCAACAAGTACCTTTGGAGACACCTGTAGTACTCCTTTATAATCACCCGATTCGTTGTGACGTTTGGTAGTACCCAAAGTGTTCCTCCGTAAGCGGAGTTGCATAATCTCATAGTTACAGAAACATGTATAGGTCATGAAGAAAGCAATAGCAATATACTAAGCGATCAAGTGCTAAGCTAACGGAATGGGTCATGTCAATCACATCATTCTCCTAATGAGGTGATCCCATTAATCAAATGACAACACATGTCTATGGTTAGGAAACACAACCATCTTTGATTAATGAGCTAGTCTAGTAGAGGCATACTAGTGACTATCTGTTTGTCTATTTATTCACACATGTATTATGTTTCCGGTTAATACAATTCTAGCATGAATAATAAACATTTATCATGATATAAGGAAATAAATAATAACTTTATTATTGCCTCTAGGGCATATTTCCTTCAATTATGTTGTGTGATACAATTTAATCCTGATTAAGAATCTCCACGTAGAAGCTGTAAGAGAGGAAAAGTGTTTCTTCTATAAATTTGTAAAAAGATGTTGATAGTACCGAATGAATTGTTTGCATGTCTACACATTCATTCTTTAAGAACATATAATAACACTCTGTTCTTGAAAAGTATTGCATGCTCTACATGACAACCTCGTAATTAATCACGATTTTTTTCTTTCAAAATGTCACACAAATCTCATCAAACTTTCATGGAATACATCACTACAAAATTCGAAAGTTTTGGCATTCAAGTAATACATGGGAGCGCTCCAGTGTTTGGACAATGAATATCCAGAAGAAGAGACTAATGTCTTCAACAAAAAGAAGAAGAAAAGGCCAATGCAACCTTACTTGACATGCAAAAATATTAATCACGCCTCGTGATGCCTCGGCCTGGCTACTGTCCCAATAAATACCTCAGCTATCCCATCGGAGGTGGTGGTGTTACAGGCGTCGGGGCGTCGCGGAATGTGTTGTGCATCTCTAACCACGCTTGAGACGCAGCATGTTCAGCTGGTACTGGTGGTGCTGGTACGCCATCTGCTGCTCCTCCAGCTCAAAGCGCGTCTGGCGCAACCCAACCACTTTGCCGCTCAAGCTTGATTCACGGCAGTCTCAGCGAGGCGCTGCCACAGCCAAGTCGCTCCATGGTAGCTGCATGGCGGATGGCCAGTGCTCTCTCGCTACATCATGTGAGCAAGTTTGTTTCCATCCTTCTATTTTCTTCTCTCGCAGGCCGTTCTCTCCTTTTTTTTGCTAATTGCTACCAAAATCAGTATAAAAACGTTTATGTCTTTTCTTGTCGTGTAGTACTTACCTAATCCGGTAGTTAACCAAAGTCCTCGTTTTTATGCGTTCAGAGAGCCTGCGTTTCTCCGGAAACAATATGTTACAGTTTTTTTCCTTTTTATTTACGTGCCTAATCTACACCGTTGATACATCTTAGAATTTACAGTGTCAAATCACCACCGTTCGTTTTCTATCGTTTTAAGTATATAATAGAAGATAGATAGATAGATAGATAGAAGAATATAATAGATAGATAGATAGAAGATAGATGACTTAAGACTCCCCCCATGAATATATTAGGAAGAACTGAATCCGGTGGTAGTCATAAAACTCACCGGGGGGGGGGGGCATGAAGTCCGCGGTCCTCGGATGTGGGGGGAGGTACTTCGGAAGCCTTGAACAGCACCTTCCATGCGCCTTTGTGCGTCATGTCGTAGAGCTTTCGAAGCGTCTGGTGTTCGGCCGGGACGTACTCCCACAGATTGAATACCCGTCTTTGGCACGGGAGAATCTGGCGGACGAGCATGACCTGGACCACGTTGACAAGCTTGATGTTCTTGTCCTTCATATTTTTGATGTAGTTTTGGAGTCCGGTCAACTCTGCAGGTTCGCCCCAGGTCAGGCCCTTCCTTTCCCAAGAGGTGAGCCGCGTAGGGATTCCGGATCGAAATTCGGGGGCCGCCACCCAGTTGGCGCCACGCGGCTCGGTGATGTAGAACCACCCCGATTGCCACCCTTTCACGGTCTCCGCGAAGGAGCCGTCAAGCCAGGTGACGTTAGGCATCTTGCCTACCATGGCCCCTCCGACTCCGCTTGCTGGCGCGCCACGATCTTGACTTCACGCGAAGTTTTGTAGCCACAAGCCAAAGTGAGGCTTGATGCGGAGGAAGGCCTCGCACATGACGATAAACGCCGAGATGTTGAGGACGAAATTTGGGGCTAGATCATGGAAATCTAGCCCATAGTAGAGCATGAGCCCGCGGACGAAGGGATGAAGTGGAAATCCCAGTGCACGGACGAAGTGGGCGACAAACACGACCCTCTCGTGAGGTTCCCGAGTTGGAATGACCTTCCCGGCGTCCGGTAGCCGGTGTGCGATGTCTGTGGCCAAGTATCCGGCCGCCCGAAGGTTCGCGATATGCTTCTCCTTGATGGTGGAGGCCACCCACTTGCCTCCTGCTCCGGACATGTTTAGCTGTGCGGAGAATGTTGGGTAACGTAGAAATTTCAAAATATTTCCTACGCACACGCAAGACCATGGTGATGGCATAGCAATGAGAGGGGAGAGTGTCTGTCCACGTACCCTCGTAGACCGAAAGCGGAAGCGTTATAACAACGCGGTTGATGTAGTCGACGTCTTCACGATCCGACCGATCCAAGCACCGAACGTCACGGTACCTCCGAGTTCCGCACACGTTCAGCTCGATGGCGATCCCGGACTCCGATCCAGCAAAGTGTCGGGATGAGTTCCGTCAGACGACGGCGGCGTGGAGCGATGATGATGCTCCACCGACGCAGGGCTTCGCCTAAGCTCATGACGATATGACTTCTCCGGCGCAGGGCTTCGCCTAAGCTCCGCGACGATATGACCGAAGTGGAATATGGTGGAAGGGGGCACCGCACACGGCTAAGGAACGATCCGTAGATCAACTTGTGTGTCATGGGGTGCCCCCTGCCCCCGTATATAAAGGAGCAAGGGGGTGCGGCCAGCCCAAGGGGGGCGCGCCTGGAGGAGTCCTACTCCCACCGGGAGTAGGACTCCCCTTTCCTAGTTGGATTAGGATTGGAGGAGGGGGAAGAGGGAAGGGGGCGCCGCCCCCCCTCTCCTTGTCCTATTCGGACTAGAGGGGGGAGGGGGGCGCGCGGCCTGCCTGGCCGGCCCTTCCTCTTCTCTCTTATGGCCCATCAAGGCCCATAGACCCCCGGAGGGTTCCGGTAACCCCCCGGTGTTCCGGTACCTTCCTGTTTTCATCCGGAACCTTTCCGAAGTCCAAACATAGGCTTCCAATATATCAATCTTTATGTCTCGACCATTTCGAGACTCCTCGTCATGTCCGTGATCACATCCGAGACTCCGAACAACCTTCGGTACATTAAAACTTATAAACTCATAATGAACTGTCATCGAAACGTTAAGCGTGCGGACCCTACGGGTTCGAGAACTATGTAGACATGACCTAGAACCATTCTCGGTCAATAACCAATAGCGGAACCTGGATGCCCATATTGGTTCCTACATATTCTACGAAGATCTTTATCGGTCAAACCGCATAACGATATACGTTGTTCCCTTTGTCATCGGTATGTTACTTGCCCGAGATTCGATCGTCGGTATCCAATACCTAGTTCAAACTCATCACTGACAAGTCTCTTTACTCGTTCCGTAATACATCATCTTACAACTAACTTATTAGTTGCAATGCTTGCAAGGCTTATGTGATGTGCATTACCGAGAGGGCCCAGAGATACCTCTCCGACAATCGGAGTGACAAAACCTAATCTCGAAATACGCCAACCCAACATGTACCTTTGGAGACACCTGTAGTACTCCTTTATAATCACCCAGTTACGTTGTGACGTTTGGTAGCACCCAAAGTGTTCCTCCGGTAAACAGGAGTTGCATAATCTCATAGTTACAGGAACATGTATAAGTCATGAAGAAAGCAATAGCAACATACTAAACGATCAAGTGCTAGGCTAACGGAATGGGTCATGTCAATCAGATCATTCTCCTAATGATGTGATCCCGTTAATCAAATAACAACTCATGTCTATGGTTAGGAAACATAACCATCTTTGATTAACGAGCTAGTCAAGTAGAGGCATACTAGTGACACTCTGTTTGTCTATGTATTCACACATGTATTATGTTTCCGGTTAATACAATTCTAGCATGAATAATAAACATTTATCATGATATAAGGAAATAAATAATAACTTTATTATTGCCTCTAGGGCATATTTCCTTCAGTCTCCCACTTGCACTAGAGTCAATAATCTAGTTCACATCGCCATGTGATTTAACATCAATAGTTCACATCTATATGTGGTTAACACCCATAGTTCACATCGACATGTGACCAACACCCAAAGGGTTTACTAGAGTCGATAATCTAGTTCACATCGCTATGTGATTAACACCCAAAGAGTACTAAGGTGTGATCATGTTTTGCTTGTGAGATAATTTTAGTCAACGGGTCTGTCTCATTCAGAGCCGTAAGTATTTTGCAAATTTCTATGTCTACAATGCTCGCACGGAGCTACTCTAGCTAATTGCTCCCACTTTCAATATGTATCCAGATTGAGACTCGAGTCATCTAGATTAGTGTTAAAACTTGCATCGACGTAACCCTTTACGATTTAACCTTTTTTTCACTTCCATAATCGAGAAACATATCCTTATTCTACTAAGGATATTTTGACCGCTGTCCATTGATCTACTCCTAGATCACTATTGCACTCCTTGCCAATCTTAGTGGTAGGGTATGCAATAGATCTGGTACACACATGACATACTTTATAGAACCTATGGCTGATGCATAGGGAATGACTTTCATTCTCTTTCTATCTTCTGCCATGGTCGGGTTTTGAGTCTTACTCAATCTCACACTTTGTAACACAGGCAAGAACTCTTTCTTTGACTGTTCCATTTTGAACTACTTCAAAATCTTGTCAAGGTATGTATTCATTGAAAAACTTATCAAGCGTCTTGATCTATCTCTATAGATCTTGATGCTCAATATGTAAGCAGCTTCACCGAGGTCCTTCTTTGAAAAACTCCTTTCAAATACTCCTTTATGCTTTGCAGAATAATTCTACATTATTTCCGATCAACAATATGTCATTCACATATACTTATCAGAAATGCTGTAGTGCTCCCACTCACTTTCTTGTAAATACAGGCTTCTCCAAAAGTCTGTATAAAACCATATGCTTTGATCACACTATCAAAGCGTTTATTCCAACTCCGAGATGCTTGCACCAGTCCATAGATGGATCGCTGGAGCTTGCACATTTTGTTAGCTCCTTTAGGATTGACAAAACCTTCTGGTTGCATCATATACAACTCTTCTTTAATAAATCCATTAAAGAATGTAGTTTTGACATCCATTTGCCAGATTTCATAAAATGTGGCAATTGCTAACATGATTCGGACAGACTTAAGCATCGCTACAATTGAGAAAATCTCATTGTAGTCAACATCTTGAACTTTGTCTAAAACCTTTTTCGACAAGTCTAGCTTTGTAGATAGTAACACTACTATCAGCATCTGTCTTCCTCTTGAAGATCCATTTATTTAACATGGCTTGCTGATCATCGAGCAAGTCAATCAAAGTCCATACTTTGTTCTCATACATGGATCCTATCTCAGATTTCATGGCCTCAAGCCATTTCGCGGAATCTGGGCTCATCGTCGCTTCTTCATAGTTCGTAGGTTCATCATGGTCTAGTAACATGACTTCCAGAACATGATTACCGTACCACTCTGGTGCGGATCTTACTCTGGAAGACCTTCAAGGTTTGGTAGCAACTTGATCTGAAGTTTCATGATCATCATCATTAACTTCCTCACTAATTGGTGTAGGAATCACTGGAACTGATTCCTGTGATGAACTACTTTCCAATAAGGGAGAAGGTACAATTACCTCATCAAGTTCCACTTTCCTCCCACTCACTTCTTTCGAGAGAGACTTCTTCTCTAGAAAGGATCCATTTTAGCAACAAATATCTTGCTTTCGGATCTGTGATAGAAGGTGTACCCAATAGTTACCTTTGGGTATTCTATGAAGACGCACTTCTCCGATTTGGGTTCAAGCTTATCAGGTGAAAACTTTTTCACATAAGCATCACAACTCCAAACTTTAAGAAACAACAGCTTAGGTTTACTGCTAAACCATAGTTCGTACGGTGTCATCTCAACGGATTTAGATGGTGCCCTATTAAATGTGAATGCAGCTGTCTCTAATGCATAACCCCAAAACGATAGTGGTAAATCGGTAAGATACATCATAGATCGCACCATATCCAATAAAGTGTGGTTATGACGTTCGGACACACCATTATCTTTGTGGTGTTCCGGTGGCGTGAGTTGTGAAACTATTTCACATTGTTTCAAATGAAGACCAAACTCGTAACTCAAATATTTATCTCCACGATCAGATCGCGGAAACTTTATTTTCTTGTTACGATGATTTTCCTCTTCACTCTGAAATTCTTTGAACTTTTCAATTATTTCAGACTTATGTTTCATCAAGTAGATATACCCATATCTGCTCAAATCATCTGTGAAGGTCAGAAAATAACAATACTTGCCATGAGCATCAACACTCATTGGATCGCATACATCGGTATGTATTATTTCCAATAAGTCAGTAGCTTGTTCCATTGTTCCGGAGAACGGAGTTTTAGTCATCTTGCCCAAAAGGCACGGTTATAAGCATCAAATGATTCATAATCAAGTGATTCCAAAAGTCCATCAGCATGGAGTTTTCTTCATGCGCTTTACACCAATATGACCTAAACGGCAGTGCCACAAATAAGTTGCACTATCATTATTAACTTTGCATCTTTTGGTTTCAATATTATGAATATGTGTATCACTATGATCGAGATCCAATGAACCATTTTCATTGGGTGTGTAACCATATAAGGTTTTATTCATGTAAACAGAACAACAATTTATTCTCTTACTTAAATGAATAACGTATTGCAATAAACATGATCAAATCATATTTATGCTCAACACCAAATAACACTTATTTAGGTTCCACACTAATCCCGAAAGTATAGGGAGTGTGCGATGATGATCATATCAATCTTGGAACTACTTCCAACACTCATCGTCACTTCCCTTCAACTAGTCTCTGTTTATTACAGTAACTCCTGTTTCGAGTTACTAATCTTAGCAACCGAACAGTATCAAATACTCAGGGGCTACTATAAACACTAGTAAGGCACACATCAATAACCTATATATCAAATATAACCTTGTTCACTTTTCCATCCTTCTTATCCACCAAATATTCAGGGTAGTTCGCTTCCGGTGACCAGTTCCATTGCAGCAAAAGTACTCAGTCTCAGGCTTAGGTCTAGACTTGGGCTTCTTCACTCGAGCAGCAACTTGCTTGCCGTTCCTTTTGAAGTTCCCTTCTTCCTTTGCCATTTTCCTTGAGACTAGTGGTCTTGTCAACCATCAACACTTGATGTTTTCTTGATTTCTACCTTCGCCGATTTTAGCATCGCGAAGAGCTCGAGAATCTTTTCGTCATCCCTTGCATACTATAGTTCATCACGAAGCTCTACTAACTTAGTGATGGTGACTAGAGAATTTTGTGAATCACTATCTTATCTGGAAGATTAACTCCCACTTTGATTCAAGCGATTGAAGTACTCAGACAATCTGAGCACATGCTCACTAGTTGAGCGATTCTCCTCCATCTTTTAGCTATAGAACTTGTTGGAGACTTCATTTCTCTCAACTCGGTATTTGCTTGAAATATTAACTTCAATTCTGGAACATCTCATATGGTCCATGACGTTCAAAACGTCTTTGAAGTCCCGATTCTAAGCCTTTAAGCATGGTGCACTAAACTATCAAGTAGTCATCATATTGAGCTAGCCAAGCGTTCATAACGTCTATATCTGCTCATATTGAGCTAGCCAAACGCTCATAACGCCTGCATCTGCTCCTGCAATAGGTCTGTCACCTAGCGGTGCATTAAGGACATAATTCTTCTGCAGCAATGAGGATAAACCTCAGATCACGGATCCAATCCGCATCATTGCTACTAACATCTTTCAATACAATTTTCTCTAGGAACACATATAAAAACATAGGGAAGCAACAACGCGAGCTATTGATCTACAACATAATTTGCAAAATACTACGGGACTAAGTTCATGATAAATTAAAGTTCAATTAATCATATTACTTAAGAACTCCCACTTAGATAGACATCTCTAGTCATCTAAGTGATTACGTGATCCAAATCAACTAAACCATGTCCGATCATCACGTGAGATGGAGTAGTTTCAATGGTGAACATCACTATGTTGATCATATCTACTATATGATTCACGTTCGACCTTTCGGTCTCCGTGTTCGAGGCCATATCTGTTATATGCTAGGCTCGTCAAGTTTAAACTGAGTATTCGCGTGTGCAACTGTTTTGCACCCGTTGTAGATGGACGTAGAACTTATCACACCCGATCATCACGTGGTGTCGGGTACTCTGAACTTTGGCAATGGTGCATACTCGGGAGAACACTTCTTGATAATTTTAGTGAGAGATCATCTTATAATGCTACCGTCAATCAAAGCAAGATAAGATGCATAAAGGATAAACATCACATGCAATCAATATAAGTGATATGATATGGTCATCATCATCTTGTGCTTGTGATCTCCATCGCCGAAGCACCGTCATGATCACCATCGTCACCGGCGCGACACCTTGATCTCCATCGTAGCGTCGTTGTCGTCTCGCCAACTATTGCTTCTACGACTATCGCTACTGCTTAGTGATAAAGTAAAGCAATTACATGGCGTTGCATTTCATACAATAAGCGACAACCATATGGCTCCTGCCATTGCCGATAACTCGGTTACAAAACATGATCATCTCATACAATAATATATAGCATCACGTCTTGACCACATCACATCACAACATGCCCTGCAAAAACAAGTTAGGCGTCCTCTACTTTGTTGTTGCAAGTTTTACGTGGCTGCTACGGGCTGAGCAAGAACCGTTCTTACCTACGCATCAAAACCACAGCGATAGTTTGTCAAGTTGGTGTTGTTTTAACCTTCGCAAGGACCGGGCGTAGCCACTCAGTTCAACTAAAGTGAGAGAAATGACACCCGCCGGTCACCTTTAAGCAACTAGTGCTCAAGCGGTGAAACCAGTCTCGCGTAAGCGTCTGGCGTAATGTCGGTCCGGGCGCTTCATCTCACAATACCGCCGAACCAAAGTATGACATGCTGGTAAGCAGTATGACTTATATCGCCCACAACTCATTTGTGTTCTACTCGTGCACATGACATCAACGCATAAAACCAGGCTCGGATGCCCTGTTGGGTAACGTAGTAATTTCAAAATATTTCCTACGCACACGCAAGACCATGGTGATGGCATAGCAACGAGAGGAGAGTGTCGTCCACGTACCCTGTGAGACCGAAAGCGAAGCGTTATAACAACGCGCTGTTGATGTAGTCGTGCGTCTTCACGATCCGACCGATCCAAGCACCGAGCGTCACGGCACCTCCGAGTTCCGCACACGTTCAGCCCGATGGCGATCCCGGACTCCGATCCAGCAAAGTGTCGGGGATGAGTTCCGTCAAGACGACGGCATGGTGGCGATGATGATGCTCCACCGGCGCAGGGCTTCGCCTAAGCTCATGACGATATGACTTCTCCGGCGCGGGGCTTCGCCTAAGCTCCATGACGATATGACGAAGTGGAATATGGTGGAGAGGGCACCGACACGGCTAAGGAACGATCCGTAGATCAACTTGTGTGTCATGGGGTGCCCCCCTGCCCCCGTATATAAAGGAGCAAGGGGGTGCGGCCAGCCCAAGGGGGGCGCGCCTGGAGGAGTCCTACTCCCACCGGGAGTAGGACTCCCCCTTCCTAGTTGGATTAGGATTGGAGGAGGGGAAGAGGAAGAGGCGCCCCCTCTCCTTGTCCTATTCGGACTAGAGGGGAGGGGGGCACATGCCTGCCTGGCGGCCCTTCCTCTTCTCTCTTATGGCCCATCAAGGCCCATAGACCCCCCGGGGGGTTCCGGTAACCCCCCGGTGTTCCGGTAACTTCCTGTTTTCATCCGGAACCTTTCCGAAGTCCAAACATAGGCTTCCAATATATCAATCTTTATGTCTCGACCATTTCGAGACTCCTCGTCATGTCCGTGATCACATCCGGGACTCCGAACAACCTTCGGTACATCAAAACTTATAAACTCATAATGAGCATCATCGAAGCGTTAGCGTGCGGACCCTACGGGTTCGAGAACTATGTAGACATGACCTAGAACCATTCTCGGTCAATAACCAATAGCGGAACCTGGATGCCCATATTGGTTCCTACATATTCTACGAAGATCTTTATCGGTCAAACCGCATAACGATATACGTTGTTCCCTTTGTCATCGGTATGTTACTTGCCCGAGATTCGATCGTCGGTATCCAATACCTAGTTCAATCTCATCACTGACAAGTCTCTTTACTCGTTCCATAATACATCATCTTACAACTAACTTATTAGTTGCAATGCTTGCAAGGCTTATGTGATGTGCATTACCGAGAGGGCCAGAGATACCTCTCCGACAATCGGAGTGACAAAACCTAATCTCAAATCGCCAACCCAACATGTACCTTTGGAGACACCTGTAGTACTCCTTTATAATCACCCGATTCGTTGTGACGTTTGGTAGCACCAAAGTGTTCCTCCGGTAAACAGGAGTTGCATAATCTCATAGTTACAGGAACATGTATAAGTCATGAAGAAAGCAATAGCAACATACTAAGCGATCAAGTGCTAGGCTAACGGAATGGGTCATGTCAATCAGATCATTCTCCTAATGATGTGATCCCGTTAATCAAATGACAACTCATGTCTATGGTTAGGAAACATAACCATCTTTGATTAACGAGCTAGTCAAGTAGAGGCATACTAGTGACACTCTGTTTGTCTATGTATTCACACATGTATTATGTTTCCGGTTAATACAATTCTAGCATGAATAATAAACATTTATCATGATATAAGGAAATAAATAATAACTTTATTATTGCCTCTAGGGCATATTTCCTTCAGAGAAGACTTGGGCAAGGGCGCTGGAGCTCGAGGAGGCAAGGATGAGCAAAGGAGGCAGAAGGCGTGGGTGAAAATGGGGAACCCTTATCCCTTTATAGAGGCGACGAAAGCTGTGCGCCTCCCCACTTGCCCGTTGAGAATCGCTTATTCCCCAAGCGCCTTGATTGATGGCGCGGTTGGGTTACCCATACTCGTATTGATGAGAATCCCGTGATAAGGGGACATGATCTCTGCTTTGACAAGATGTGTCAAGGAAACCGTCTCGCAATATGCGCTGTGGCTGGTTGTGGGAAAACGGTTCGAATAATGACCTGACTGTAATGACATGTCGCGTTGTCTAAAAAATTGTCAGCAGATTGCATTTGTGAAATATCATTCTCTCTACAATGGTATGTGAAGATCATTTTTGCAGATCCGGACACGATTCAAGTGTTCGATAATTACTTTGGAGTATTCGGAGATGGAACCCGCCTTGCAATGCCGAAGACAAGACTGCGCGCCGGACTCATCGTCATTGAAGCCTGGTTCAGGGGCTACTGAGGGTGTCCTGGATTAGGGGGTATCCGGACAGCCGGACTATGTACTTTGTCTGGACTATTGGAGCGTGAAGATACAAGACTCAAGACTCTGTCCCATGTCCAGATGGGACTCACCTTTGCGTGGAAGACAAGCTTGGCGATCCGGATAATATATTTCCTTCCTTGTAACCGACTCCATGTAAACCCTAGCCCTCGGTGGTGTCTGTATAAACCGGAGAGGATGGTCCTTAGAAGGCCGATCATGATCACAACCATAATCATCATAGGCTAGCTTCTAGGGTTTAGCCTCTACGATCTCGTGGTAGATCTACTCTTGTACTACTCATATCATCAATATTAATCAAGCAGGAAGTAGGGTTTTACCTCCATCGAGAGGGCCTGAACCTGGGTAAACATTGTGTCCCTTGCTTTTTATTACCATCAGCCTAAGACGCACAGATCGGGACCCCCTACCCGAGATCCGCCGGTTTTGACACCGACACTCTCTCTCTCACTGTTGGTCAGTGATCCGGCCGCATCCCGTCCGCCAGCAGAAAGGGAGGACATGCATCGTTCTCCGTTCGACAGCACCGAGGCAGCACATCCCGATCTGCGGTACACGTCGTTCTCTCTGACCAAGCTCCAGCGCGGTAGGCCTACGCCACCTGCTCGCTGCCGCAGTATGGGCAGATTCCACCCGCCGCCGCTCACCTAGTTACATCTCGATGACCGCCAGGTATCCCCTCCGGCCTTGCTCCACTGCCCGTCTTCCCACGTCGCTGCATGTGGATCTTCCATAGTTCTTTCCCAAAACGTAGCTTGTCCGGCGTACTTTCCATATTGCAATCTCGTCCTCACACTGTTTTAGACAAACACAACCGTGTTTTTATCTTCCCTTAGGGCAAGGAATATGCTTCTTTTTTGTCGTCGCATGTGTCATCAACTGTTATTGGCCGGTAATTGTTTCCTTTCTACCTCTTTTTTGCAAACAGGGCTATCCATTTCACCTCGTTGCTATTGCGACCTTTTGGTGAACTGCACAAATCACTTTTTGCTTAAGAGTGTTTTGTGCAGTTGTACTAAAATGTCACACGGGCAACATCTCTACATTTCAGTGCGACTGCACAAAGGTAGATTGGTTTTGCTCTATCCTCCTCATCCAACTCCGAGCGTAATCTTCTCCAACTAGTTAGTCTTGAGAAACTGCAAAGGTGACCGGCTTCTATTTGTGTGTTTATTGTTTCATCAGCAGTCCTCTATTATCGTAATCACACTTAATATCTTTGGAACAGGGGCGCTCAGCTCTATTTTAGTGGAACTGCACAAAATGATCGGAATGTTGCATGCTCCAGACAGCAGCTTTTTTCCCACCATGCCTTGTTGATTTAGACAGAGCTGGGGGGACGCTGCTGCCAATGAAAGCAGGGATCAATTTTAATTTTACACCTTCTCACAACTTTGTCTTCAATTGTGATGTAAATATTAGCTCTGATCTGTAATAATTGAGATGCATTAGTTAGTTTTTTATTGTTTCCGAAAGAGTATAGATGGCAAGACACACGAAACAAAAGCTGAAAGCTCACACCATTGTACAATTTCATGTCGCTGGAAAATTATTTGTATAGTACGTCAATTATGTAAACAAATGCTGGAAGCTTGATAGTATTGCCAGAAGCCTCTTCGGCATCCGGGTCCATGTGCCATGCAGAAAATTATATTCCTTCATTCCGAAATATTTGTCTTTTTACAAATTTCAAATGGGCATATTTTAGAGTGTGCATTCACTTATTTTTCTTCGTATGTGTACTCCCTTCGTTCCTAAATATTTGTCTTTCTAGAGATTTCAACAAGTGACTACATACGGAGCAAAATGAGTGAATCTACACTTTAAAATATGTCTATATACATCCGTATGTAGTAGTCCATTTGAATCTCTAAGAAGACAAATATTTGAGTAGTCACTCGTTGAAATATCTAGAAAGACAAATACTCCAGAGTATATTTAAGAACCGAGGGGGTAGTGCACAGCCGCATGGGAGATTCAGCCCGGTCGTTGCGCCGCATTAATAGTGAGCAATGAGCAGTTAAGTCATAAGCCCCACCTTTCCCACTGTAATTTGCTCGGAAGAACCAACCATCAATACGCTCTTCTTTGAATCCGCTCATACTACTCCATCCGTCACTGTTTATAGAGCGTGCATTAGAAAAAGAAAAAATCTCTGGGGCACAGGCGACTAGCGTTCGGCCTGAAAAATAGCATTGGTAGTTATAGCACGGCGTCTATTACTAGAGGAAATAATGCGTACACACATGCATGCAGTGCTTCCACCCCGGGTACACACATGCATGCACTTACTCCACTCCATAGTACATCGAGAGAAAATTGTGGACTTGGTTGCGGTTACCACGCCCTAATTAATTGAGCATTAAACCAAACACTTCTAAAGTCTCTCTGGTTGTGGAAATGCATTGAGAGAAATGCATCATAATGAAGCGCGCCCTGTAAACTGTGACGGAGGGAGGAGTAGTATGAAGGTGCAAAACCAAGTACGCGTATAGACAGTCTGTCAACGCACCTCCTCTTGGCATATTACTGACATGTGGGACCGGAGTGTGAGCAAACCGATCTCAATTGACGGAAAAATAGTCAAACCGCCGTACCTTGAGAGAGACGAGGAGCGAGAACACACAGACGGGTTCGCACGGAGGCCAAGATATATTCGAGCATGGTTGATCGATATCATCATTACATGTTGGGCTGTCGTTTTCCGCCCTTCTCCGGAATAAATGTGTACTTTATCAGAGATTAAAAAAGATAAGAGTACAGAGGCTCCACCATGTGGTTCTAGTAGTAGTACTACTCGTACTACTAAACCTTGCGCTTGGCTCTTCGCCTCTTCGTGAAGTCGAACAATGATGGTAGTCCGCATGTTCGGTACTACAGTGTATGCCTCTGGCAATCTGACACCGAATGAACTGATGCATGTCCACCGCCTGGGTGTGGGTACGTTGTATTAGTCAAAAGGCGTAAGCGAGCTTCACCTTGTCCTGCAAGCTTCTCCTTGTTCTGCGAGTTGATGGAACACACCAAAAATAGTGCTAGTCCATACTCCCTCCTTTCCGGTTAATATGGCTTAATCTTTTTTGCGTGTAAATGAGAGAGCTTTATTCATATATAAACATTCTTAGGACGATCAACCAAGACACTGGTCACTAGGAAGCGAGGTACCCCGAAAAAGAAAGAAGTAGGAAGCGAGGTGTTTCATCAAGCCAGCTCTCGGCCACATTCCAAGTGCAGCAAGCACGGTTCGCACAAAGATGCACCGCAAGGTTTTCGGACCTGTTTACATGCTGAATAACAAACAAAGAGGAAATATTACCGAGCGCTCCTATTTGTAACAGGATATGAGCTATAATTAAGCGAGAATTGTGGCGAGTGTTCCATGCAATCAACTTCAATTATCACATGCGAGAACTCTCGAAGAGAACCAAATGTGCTGAAGATTGCTTTATCAGATTTTAAAAATATAATTAGAGTGCAGATGCTCCTCCATCCGGTTCCTAGTACTAGTATAGTACATACCTCTATAGAGTATAGTAGTAGTACTAGTACTAGTAAACTTTGGGCTTGGCTGTTCGCCTCTTCGGGAAGTCGAACAATAATAGTACTAGTATAGTGTATGCTTCTGGCAATCTGATACAGAATTAAGCTGTTGCCGTCCACGCTTTGAGCGAGGAGAGCTTGCATTAGTCAAAGTTTCTCCTTGTCCTGCGAGCCCACAGCAAGCTTCTCCCATCCTGCAAGCTTCTCCTCGTTCGGCAAGTTGACGGGACACAGCAAAATAATGCTAGTCCATACTGCCTCCTCTCTGGTTAATATGGCTTAATTTCAAAGGAGATAAATACAATGTCAGTCACTGTATGTTTTAAAAATACGATCAGTGGACTTCATAATACGCTCATTGCGCTCAATACATACATTTTCCGGTGTTTATACGGTCACTAGCTCACCCTGGCTGAGTATGTGTGTGCATGCACGTGTAGGTTGAGCACTTGAGTGTGACCGTGTGTGTTTCGTCGTGTGCTCGGACATGCATGCATTAGGGCGTCGCGTGCATTTTTGCGTCCATGTGTACGTGTGACTGTTGCATACACGTAGGGGGAGTACGTGTAGGGGCCACTAAAGGAGCAGTCAAATCACATGGTAAGTTAGTCGGAAGAAGCAACCATCATTTCACTCTTCAATGACACGTACACAATATAAAATGGTTGATATGGAGAGAAAAAGAAAACCACTATATATACACTAGCAGGAGCCTAAGCTACAAGCCTGCTTCCTTGGGTTGCTCTCTTCACAAGCATAGAACGACGGTGGCCACACCGCTGGTCACATATCCGTCCTGATCCCGCAGCTGGGGGAAAGGAACAATGTTCTGCGTAGACGTGGTCGACATCTGCGAGGGAGAAAATCCACAGTCGGTGCGTCCCAATCGGGGTTCACCACGGTATGGGCCGATGCCACGTCCCAGCCGCCCTTCTAGCTACAACCCGACGTCCTAGGTAGTCCATCCTCCTTTTCGAGCCGGCTTGCTCCACTGCCGCAGGTCCCCACGTAGCTCCATCTCCATGTCGATCTTTCTCTACTTCTACTGGCTTCTACTTGTGATGAGTTTATGTCTCATGAACTAGTGCCAGTACTTATTCCAATCACACTTCTTCAATATCTTCGCCATCAGGGATGCTCAGCTCGATTTTAGTGGAACTGCACAAAAGCATCGTATGATCCGAGGGTGCCAGCCGTCTTTCCTTGACGGGTTCTACCGGCCAGAAATTAAATCTTGTTTAGGGTTTAGGGTTTAAGTCGTAGTGACCCCATCGGTAGTTTTTCTTCCGTACATGCTCTCACAACTTTTGTCTTTAGTTGTGAAGTAAATATTAGCTATGATCGTGAATCATTGAGATGCATCGATGTCGTGGAATTGTCACGGAAGATGTCCTCATGAAAGGACTTAGTCGTAGGGCCATCGTGCGGGTTAACCTAGAGGGTTAAGCGGACACAAGACACGAGGAATTATCTTTGGTTGGCCCTTGATGAAGGTAAAACCTCGTCCGGTTGTGGTGTGATTGATATGGTTTGGCGACTAGGGAGCAATAGCTTTGCCTTAGCCTCGAATTCTCTGTCCCTAACTTCGCCGCGGGTCGTCCCCTTATATACGGGTTGGCCTTGCGGCGGTTCTGAAATCCCAATCCGGCTCATACAAGAGTCCGGCTTGGTTTCTCCTTTCTTGTCTTACAATACAAGCTACAATACTAAGGCGGTTTACATGTATAGACCTTAATTAGCCTCTGGGCTCCGAGGCCTCCATATGGGCTGGATCATGAACGAGGATAAACCGGCCCTTAAGGCGGTTCACACTCCGTAGTTGTATCCCCAACATTAGGCCCAGTTGACTTGAACGGTTCGGGTTAATCTTCTACATCTTCGAGCAACTCTTGATCTCCTCGTAAACTGCCATCCGCTTGAACCGCCGTGACATCATCTTCGATTTTCGTGTCGGGGCACCACAGCGTCATTTTGAACAAAGAAATCCAACAGTAAGATTCCCTTCATTAAGGCTATCCGGGGAATCGAGGCGGCTGCACCTTCCGCCGCTTTTGACTCCTCGATTCTCGCGCCCGTTGATTGCTCGGTCCCTTATAAATAGACCGGTCGGGCCATTCTCTTCTTCTCCTTCCTCTCTTCTTCTTCCTCGCGACCTGCCGACCACGAAGCTCTTGCCGTCGTCCTCAACCTTCGACCGGCGCTTCCGCCGGGCGCTGCATCAACTGATCCTCACGAGTTTGGCGCTCCTCCGCGGTTCCGCTTTCGTCGGTGAGGTTTCCTTCAAACCCTAGATCTCATCGAACTCTGTTCGTCTCATAGCTCGTAGCGTTCGTGCGGTTCTTCATACTAGCTCCGCCATGGCCGTGCGGCTCAGCCGTACCGCTCATCTATGCAAGTGGCTGCTTTCACCGTTTATCCGACTCTATGCATCTTCCCTTTTCTGTTCAGATCCTTTATTTTAACATGCCTGAACCTTCCTGCGCTGTACGAGGTTTGCATAAGTCGTAGAAATTTTCCTTATTGAACTCCGGTAGATCTAGATTATTTTCATTCGCGTGGGAAACCTGTTTCTGTCTACACTTAGCAACATTTTCAGCTCTGCCTCCTCTGGCGGTTTAACTTTTGATAGCTAATCCGTCCTCCATTAGTCCTTAGTTAAACCGGAATGGGAAGCCGGCTACTGAATTGCGGTTTAACAATATCTGTAACGCTGACCCGTTCAATGGTGAACCGTTTTCTTCCTTTCTTTCGCAGCTTTAATCTTCGGAATGGCTCCTCAATTTTCCGCTTGCAAGCTGGGTCGGTCCAAAATCAACGAGCGCAGCTCAGCGGCTATGTCACCACCTGGCGGTTTGGCTCCAAAAATGTCCTCCATTGGCGTGTTCGGGCGAGTTTCCTCCCGAGCATGGCGGAGAAGTAATTGTGTTTATGCAGCACCTAGACCGGGGTTACGCCGCCCGGTTCAAAGTTTTCGGGGCGTCCTTGCCGGCTTGCAACTCCATCCGCGGGATATCGGCCCGAATTACGTGTCGAACATATGCAACTTTCAAGTCTTACGTGAAGTCTATCTTCAAGAAGAACCATCGTGGAGTTGTTCGGGATTTTTCCATTTGAACCGTCGCACAGAAATTTTCGATGGTCCTAACTGCGGAGCTGGCGGCGTTTCAATCGAGAAGAGGAAGGAAGTCGATTTTCCTCACGCCAAGCACCACAGCCATCAAAGTTGGAACCAAACCTGGTTCTCTGCGGAACACTGCTCCTGCTTAGCGAAAACCCCTTGCCGGGTTACCGTTCTCACCGGCTCGACAACCAGCATCCGCTGCCTTCACGCTTAACGCGCGGCGGAGCGGAAGAACCGCACCGCAAATAATCAAGCTCCGGGCTCTAATGGCCAATGGCCTAACGGCGTGGATCTTGTGCGTTCTTTGGGTTTCTTGGGGCGTTTGCCACTAAGCCGCCCGGCCGGATTGATGCAGTACACGGCAGCCTCAAAAGATCCTCAAAGCGTCACGAGCTGCCCATAAGCTGAGCGAGGAGGTCACGAGATCGTCAAAAAGATGCTCGATGAGCCAATCTCCGTCTGCAGCCTAACGGGTTGGCTCCATTTTGTGCCGCCAACAAACCGCCGGTGGTAAGCTCTACTCACTGCCTTTCGGGCTCTTAATACTCTGTTGATATCGCTAATCCTTGTTACTTCTCGGTGACAGCTCATACGGAAGCGCACCAAACCGGTTGGGCGCGCGTGTAAAGTCAAGGCCACTAAGAAAACAGGCAAGAAGAAGACCGCGAGTCCTCGATCCGCGG
Organism: Aegilops longissima; assembly: GCA_021605205.1. NCBI lineage: Eukaryota > Viridiplantae > Streptophyta > Magnoliopsida > Poales > Poaceae > Aegilops > Aegilops longissima. The sequence goes on along the minus strand of CM038678.1, from coordinate 720,767,533 downwards.
AGGGCGAAGAATCGAAGCTGAGGTAAACCGGCTTTCCGCTTTGTGTTTCTTCCTGCATATGCTTGGCCCTTTACCTTCTTTTCTCGACAATTTTCTTCCGGGATGATCTTGAAGCCAGTCATGCCGACCCTGTTGAGGTAATCCTTCTTTCTTCGAATCCGACCTTGCGCGGTTAAGAGAATTCGTCGCGCCGTCCGGAAAGTGAAAAATATCATTCTGTGCTTACTTGAATCCAAATCTTTCCTTGAAGACACGGCAGGCTGAAGGCGCCCGTACAACCCGGCACGATGGCAGCGGATTACCTCATCCGGTTTACCGGACACACCAACCGGAGCGTCGTCGGAGGTGACTTGCTCTCTGGCGTTATCCCTTAAAGGTTTCTTCGATGTCCTCTCAATCCGTCGACCGAATTATCGGGCCTCTTCCAACTCGTCTGGCGGTTCATCCACCACACAACTGCCTCCGCTGAACATCGCCGCGAGGGTATGTAATTGCTGTCCATCAATTCGATTCACCATCACCTTGGTCAATTTGTCTTGATCAATTCTGAATATTGCAGCACCAAGGCTCGCTTGAGCAAGAAAGCGAAAACTCTTGATCCTACTCGGATGTTGATCCGGGAAAAACCCCAGAACAACCCACGAAAATCCTGAAGCCGCCAAGGAAAGCTACGGCGAGTTGTACAAAGGCGATCTGCTGACCGCGGAAGTTGAACCGGAGGTCAAGTGGAAACCTCACAGCCTGCTCCATCAAACCCGTCCGCCCGGCGGTCGTGTTGTTGAACCGCCGAGCGAGCAAAACGACATCAAGCCCAAACAAGACCGCTGAAAATAGCGATGTTATTGTGGCAGTCTGGCTACTGCTCCTAGCCAACGGTCGCTTTAGCAAAGCACAGCATCAAAGAAAGTTCCACTACTATGAGCAAGGACAAGGGAAGGCTGATATGCCGACTACGACAATTTCTCTGCCCAAGAGCTTCATTCGGCTTTACGAACGGCTTTACACAAGCCGCGACTTTGAAGCGGTCTAGTAAATCGCATGAAGGACGCTATGAGGTAATGGCTGACCTTTCTTATATTTTAACTGCATAGTAGCCCCAAGGGTCGGTTTAACTTTGCAAAGTTAAACCGGGACTTAAGTGTGTTCTCTTCATAGCAAATTGAGATCAACTAGCCATTAGCCCCCAAGTGCCAAGTTGAATACTTGTATTAAGCTTGGGACTTGTATAATAAAACCACTAACATGCTTCCTTTGTCATCGAATGAAATACACCGACAAGCTGTGCAACTCAAGGACCTCAAAGCAATCTAGAAACTCAAATAGCGAAGCCACCAAAGCCAAGGATGAGCTAAAACTGCCCTTACCACCATGGAACAGCTGAAGGAGTGGTATAAATCCGGCGGGTCAAGCTGGGACACCGAGAAAGCGGTTTAATAAAGCGGGCGGAGGAAGCTGGCCCTTAAACCGGTGGTGAAGAGCTTACGGACTCAAGCGCCAAGTGCATGCCATGACCTCTGCCGTCTTTGGTAAGCAAATTTACTGAATATGCTGTGTTAATGCTTCCGCCGGTTTAACTTGAGCTGTCTAAACCTGGTGTAGGCAAGCGTATTGCTCATCTGAGGCTCGGCGTGCGGAAAAAACTCAAGGCTTCGTACACCTGATTGAGCAGCTATATACGGCGCCCAGCCAGGTCATATCGCCACTTCATATGACAACACGGCGCCATCCTGATCGAGAGGATGCTGGACCGGCTGTCCATGATTCGGGACAGCTTGAAGAGATGAAGCGATCCGCGGCCGGGCGGGCACCCTCTGGCTCGACTCGTGCCAAGGCATGGATAAGCGGATCTTGATCCGGTGACATAGCTAAAGGTTTTCCCAGCGCTCAAGAAAGCGGTGAAGCCTTTGATAGCGATGCCACAAGCGGATTACAAAGGAAATCGTCCGTTGGCGAGTCAACTGGCGGCTGAAGCCAATCTGGAGGTTCACCGCTCTTTTATAGCGCAAACAACAAGCGGGTGGAGTTTGTCATCCGGAAGTCGAGCCTGATTCCTCAATCCGTAAGCACACTTCGCCCCCAGCGTTGATCGGCTGAGCTGATAAGTGAAGAAGCTGTCTTCAGGCCTTAACCGGATTGGTGGTCTACCAATGACTTCGGGCTTTGGGTGAGGAAGAAGAAGAAGCTGAACCGGCGCGAGCGCCGTCCCCTCCACCTCGCGCCAACCCGGTGAAGCGGCGTAATCCGTCAAGCAGGCGACATATCCAAAGCTTCAAGGCATAACTCCGCGTGAAGCGCCGGACCTCGAAAGGCTTTGTAATAGGATAGCAAGTGTCTTTCATTGAACAATGCGGTACAACCTCGGTCTGTAAACTTTTGCATGGCGGTCTTTGGATCCGTTGGCTTTTGTAGTAAATCCTGCAACATATTTTGCTGCAATCACAAGTTCTTAAACCGCCATGGCGGTTTATACCTCTAACCGACTGTGATACCAATATTTATATGAGAAAATACCGAGGTATCTGATCAAAACTATGTGATACGAACATACACTGCTGCATCGGGCACAGTTGGCTTTAGCCAATCCGAAGCGGAGGTCTTATAAACCATCACCGTCAAGGAGAGCAATCCTGTGTGTATAAGACCGATTTACCGTGTAAATCGTGCGGGCATGATAAGCCCCTGTTACTCCACAATGGGATGTTTAACGGTAAAATCAAGCGGAACAAAATCGCCGGTTTAAAAGCGTATCAACAACGTAAATCCGGTTTAATAAAAATTTTGTCGGTTTAAGAAGGCCGACAAAAGCCAAATGATTGGTATCAAAACCACATAGAAGCAAAATCAATGAGAAAAACCGTTTTGCAAGAAAAGGCTGTCTTGAGCGGATCGGATGGTGTTACCATGGTCGGACGGGACCAAGCCCCTATCTGGCGTAGCGATGGTTCAAGTCAGCAGGTCCCCAACGAACTTCGTGGCATGATGCCGATCAAGTGGCATTGCAATGGTTGGGTTCGACCAAAGCCCCAAGTGATTCTATGGCCTTAGGCCGACCAAAGGCGTGTTGGTTCAGGCGTGACCATGTCCCCAAATGATCTGGTGGCTTTCGCTTTGCCAAGAGGCGTTGCATTGGTTGGATCGACCAAGCCCCAAATGACAAAAGTTTTAAAACAAGGCCAAGGGTTAAACGGAGGCGCTTCACAACAACATCTCCATGTACCCGAACGGTCTTTTATCTGAGCAGATACCCGCTTTAGCGAGGATCCGGTTTATTGCCTTTATTCATAATATATACATTGTCTTGATATGTACATAAGTGGAGCCAATGGCTCGGTATAATAAGGCGAAGATGAGCTATGTTCCACGGCTGTTGGTCTCCTCCTCGGCGTCGTGAGTCCTTTCGCTCTCGAACATCAATCAGATAGTAGGACCCGTTGTATAGATTCTTGCTGACCACAAAGGCCCCTCCCAAGGTGGGGATAGCTTGTGCATATCTTTACGATCTTGAATGAGCCGCAGCACTAAGTCTCCTTCTGAAAGGTTCGGTTTTAACCGCCGGCTGTGATACCGGCGAAGATCCTGCTGGTAGACCGCCCGAGCGAGCTGCTGCCATATCGCGCTCTTCGTCCGGTCGATCCAAATCATCTTGCCGTGCTGCCTCGCTATCTGCCTCAACATAAGCTGCTACTCGAGGCGAGTCGTGGCGGATATCCTTTGGGAAGGACCGCCTCCGCTCCATAGACCATAAAAGCGGCGTGTATCCGATTGGATCGGTTGGGGTAGTGTTTATACTCCATATCACCGATGGTAGCTCTTCCACCCAACAACCCGGCGTCCTCTCTAAAGGGACCATAAGCGGGGTTTGATACCTTTCAAAATTTCCTGATTAGCTCGTTCCGCTTGACCATTGGATTGCGGGTGGGCTCTGGAAGAAACATCAAGCGGATGTGCTCTCGTTCACAAAATTCCTTCATAGCTCCTTTGGACAAATTGGTGCCATTGTCCGTGATGATCTTGTGTGGAAACCCAAACCGGAAAATCACCCGTTTGATGAACTGAACGCCGTGGCGCATCACACTTGCTAACGAGGCTCTGCCTCGACCCACTTAGTAAATTTATCCACCGCTACCAACAGGTGGGTCTTTTGTCCTTGGACCTTTTGAAAGGTCCAACCATATCCAACCCCAAATGCATAAATGGCCAAGTAATTGGAATCATCCTCAATTCTTGGGCTGGCACATGAAACACTTTGGAGAACTTTTGGCAACCATCACATCGTCGACCGGATCCTCCGCATCGGCATGGGCGGTCAACCAATAGAAACCATGGCGGAATGCTTTGGCCACTAGGGATTTTGAACGGCGTGGTGACCACAATCCCCTTCATGAATCTCTCGCAATATCTCACAGCCCTCTTGGGGACACACAGCTGAAGCGTCCACGACACCGCTGCGGCAGTGCAACTTCGCCATTAACAATGGTCATAGACTTAGACCGCCCGAACTATCTGCCGGGCCAGCGTCTCATCCTCAGTAACTTCGCCCGGTTCATGTATGCCAAATAAGGGGCGTCAATCCGGAATGACATGCAAGGCCGCCACCAATTGAGCCTCCGGATCAGGGATAGCCAAATCAATTTCATCGGGAAGCTTAAGCGGCGGTTTGTGCAGCACATCAAGGAAAGCGTTAGGCGGGACGGTTCTGTTGGGAACCCAGCCGGCTCAAAGCATCGGCCCGCCGTTCTTCGGCGATCCACATGGTCCACGATATCCTTTAAAATGTCTGCAACAACATCCACTTCCGACGATATGCAGCCATGGTGGATCTTTGGAGTCCCAAGTGCGGATACTTCTTTGGGCCACCAAGTCCGAGTCACCAAAGCATTTAACCGGCTGAGATTCATTTCCTTGGCCATCCGGAGACCATGGAGCAAAGCTTCATACTCAGCTGCATTGTTAGTACAAGGGAACATTAGGCGGAGAACATAACAGAACTTGTCACCTCGTGGGGAAGTTAATCGACTCCAGCCCCGAGCCCTCAATTGCTGGACCCATCAAAATGGATGGTCCAATAGGTGTGATCCGGCTTCTCTTACGGCGCTTGCAACTCCGTCCAATCATTAATGAAATCCACAAGTGCACGAGACTTTCTGGCCGTCAGGGCACATACTTTAAACCGTCGGCCCAAGTTCTATAGCCCACTTAGCAATCCGGCGATCGCTTCCGGTTCAATATGATATCGCCCAAAGGGCAGGCCGACCCTTTGTGATGGGGTGCCCTTGGAAATATTGCTTTAGCTTCCGACGCCATAAAAACTCCATATACCAGCTTACGCCAATGTGGATATCTTTGTTTAGATTCGATGAGAACCTCGCTGATGTAGTAAAGCGGCGGCTGAACGGATACTCCTTCCTGCCTCCTTGCGCTCCACCACAATGGCCACACTCACTGCCACGGCATTAGCAGCAACATATAACGGGCGGCTCCCTGTCAATAGGGGCAGCAAGAACGGCGGGTTGGCCAGCTGCCGCTTTAAATCCTCAATGCCTCATCGGCGGTGAGCTCGAGACGAATTGATCCGTCTTCTTGACATCTGGTACAAAGGAATGGCCTTCTCTCTAAGGCGTGATAAACCGGCTTAAGCGCGGCAATCCGGCCTGCCAAGCGTTGGACATCGTTGATGCACTTTGGCTTAGCTAAGGAGGTGATAGCTGTAATCTTCTCGGATTAGCCTCAATCCCCGGTTGGACACGAAAACCCAACAATTTGCTGCGGAACACCAAAAGGCGCACTTGGCGGGTTGAGCATCATCTTGTACACCCGCAAGTTGTCAAAGGTTTCCTTTAAATCCTCAATCAATGTTTCCTTCTGCCTTGATTTCACCACGATATCATCCACATAAGCGTGCACATTACGGCCGATCTGTTCATGCAAACAATTACATGCATAGCGCGATAAGTTGCTTAGGCGCTCTTGAGCCCAAAGGCATGGACACATAGCGAAGGCTCAAAAGGGGTGATAAGCGCCGTTTTCTCCTGGTCCTTAACCGCCATCTTAATCGATGATAACGGAATCGCATCCGAAAGCTCAAGCGCTCACAACCGCCGTTGCATCAATGATCTGGTCGATGCGGGGAGGCGAAAGGATCTCTGGACAAGCTTTGTTAAGATCTGTGTAATCCGCACTTTGTCGCCAAGTGCCATTCTTCTTAAGGACCAAAACCGGGTTAGCAAGCCACTCTGGATGAAAGACTTGACGATAAACCCTGCTGCCAAAAGCCTAGCAACTTCTTCTCCGATGGCCTTGCGCCTTTCCTCGATTAAACCGGCGAAGAAACTGTTTTACGGTTTGTATTTGGTCAACATTAAGAGTGTGCTCAGCGAGTTCCCTCGGTACACTGGCATGTCGGAAGGCTTCCATGCAAAATGTCGATTCTCACGGATGAACTTCGATGGTAGCGCTTTCCTATTTAGGATCAGGTTTAGCGATGGTGAACTGCTTGGGCGAATCGCGGGCACAAAATCAACAAGCCGTCTCAGCCACCGATTTGAACTTCAAGTCGGATCATGCTCTGTAGTTGGCTTCTTCAAAGGGTCATATCCGCGGATCAACATTATCTTTATAATACTTTAACTCTTCCGTGGCACAAACCGACTCTGCGTAAGCGCATCACCTTCCTCGCACTCGAGGCGATCCGGCGGCTCCATGAACCGTTATCGTTCCTTTGTGACCCGGCATTTTCAGCTGTAAGTAAACATAACGGGCCGTGCCATGAACTTAGCATAAGCCGGCCGCCCAAAGAGGCGTGGTAAGGGCTTTGAATTTTCACCACCTCAAATGTCAGCGTTTACATTGCAGGTCATGTTCGTCTCAAAGGTCACCTCGAGCTATCTTACCGACCGGATATGCCGACTTACCGGCACCACTCCGTGAAACACTTGTCTTTGGATGGCCTAAGATGCCTATCTGTTAACCCCATCGCCGGAAAGTCTCGTAGTACAGGATGTTGATGCTGCTTCCTCCATCCATAAGAACCTTGGTAAACTTGTACCCTCCTACAGGGTGCCACTACCAGGGCTAAGCGGCCGGATTGTAAACCGGGAGGATGGTCCTCTCTGCTCCACACAATCGGCTGCTCGGACCAGCGTAGGTAATGTCTGGCGCGGCAGTTCAACAACACTTGACCGCCCGCTTACGAAGTTTTCGGTCTCGTCGGTCCAAGCTGGTGGTAAAGGCGTGGTCTGCATCCACCATTCAAGCTGCTTTGGGTTGCTCACGATAACCCATTGCTGCTGTTGTTGATTGTAGCCCCTTAGTTACGGACTATTACGATTACCTTGATTATTACGATTGCCTTGCCGCCGGATTACCACGAATCCGGGCGAATTTTCTCCACCGTAACCGGGCGGACCACGAACGCCCACGGGCCCTTGATCATACCGGAAAGAGTTGGAGTTTTGAACTCCTGCATAATATAACAATCCTTCCAAGGTGGTTCGCGGTACCTCCTTCGTCCCATGCTTCGGACAAGGTTGATTCAATATGAAATTCAAGCGATCCGGATTGTGACCGCCCGGTTTGTTGCCTACCCTGCGTCGCTGACCCTTGTCCTGTAGCGTTGGTGTTAGCCACAAAGCCCATGTTGCCGTTAAACTTCGCTTGTTCCCTCCATTGCTGCCGAATGATCTGCTGGCCCTGGAGTTGCCGTTCTGTTTTCCTTCCCCACTTCATCATTCTCAGATTCGGGATCCTTGGTACTATCGAGAATCAGCGTACTTTACCAAGCGCCCATTAGAGTGCCCATGTCATGGCAAAAGCGCTTCATCGACCCAGCTTTAATTTCAATGGCTCGAACGGCAATTGGCTTCCAAGGTCAAGATCGCGGAATCCGGGTTAATCGGTCGAAGAATGTAAAACCTCGAAAGCTTGGCGCGCAATGGGTGGTAGACTCTCCCTCCGCTGGACACAAGCAGCGGATCCACCACAGACATGGGCTGTTTACGGTGTCTTTGAAATTTTGGATGAACGGGTTATGGCCCGGGTCCACGAGCTGATGGAGTTGGGCGGCAAATTTTTCAACCAAGTCCGGGCGTACCTTCCGGCATCATTGTGAAGTACTTTGCACATGCGGCTTCATCCCGTCTAGCATCTCCATGGCCATCTCGTAGCTTTCTACCCATGCCTCTGGAGCCAAATCGGCAATATAATTTGGCACCTGCGTGGCCCTTAAAATCCTTGGGCAGCGCGCGTTGCGTAAAGCGGGGGCGAGGCAAAGGCACCCCAAAGAGCGAGCGTGACCCCTGGTTCGAAGATGGTCAGACGAACGGCGGCGGCGGATGATCCTCTGCTTGTGCTGCTAACTTCGGCCTCCCTCGTGCCTGGCGCGGTCCACTACCACTTGAGCATCTTCAAAGCCTTTGCGGATTGTTGCCTTGGTGGACCACGCTGCGCATTGCTTGATCTGGCGGTTAAATCGCCGCGTCGGCTATAGCTCCGGCTCGGGCGGGGGTGGAGTGGATCCGATCCGGCTGTATGAATCGCTTCTTGCTGAGCGGGGCCGTCTGAGAGCTCCTTAACCGGCGTGTCTCTACGCTGTGGTGAATCGCCTTCAATTGGAATCGCCTCCAACCGTGCGCGGCTGCCACAAGATTATCCATCGGGTTGGAGTAGTGACCGGAGGTGTCTGCGCGATGCAGGGCGCACGGTATGATGGCGGTAGATCTACCACGGGGCTGAACGGTGCGGCCGTCTCGGTGCTTCGGCGGTTTACCAGCGGCGGATTCTGGTCCCTGCTCGGGGTATTGAAAAGCTCCCTACCCTCAAAACTGAAGGTAAGCGGGACTGTACTTCCTTTTCATGACTTCTGTGGCGCTCTGGTCGGCCTGAGCCTATAAGCCTGCGCATCCAGCGGCTCGTTCTCTGCCATCCGTTCGTCGCGGCCGCCAGGTCCGCCTTAGCTAGTGATCTGTTCCCTCACCTTTGCAATCTCTGCGTTGTGCAGGTCCTGATCCGGTGGATTAGCTTCCGCCATGAGCACCGCCAATGCGTCGAAAAGCTCTGACAAAACTTGAGCCGGTGGGCGCACAGGGCCTCCGCCCCCGGCTGCCATCACCGCTGTTGAACCGGCGACCGAGGCGCCCGGCGAAGTGAAGCGCCTCCTGCGTACCGGCCATGAAGACCCCAACCCGGTTGGGTAGATCGAAGGGGTCCGGAATACTCTCACCGTCGGAACAGCCCCCGATCTGGCCATCCTGCAGCTGGTATAAAGACTCAGTTTCTCCGGCCGACGATTCGTCGCCGGAGTAAGCAACGGTTTAAATCACCGGATGCTGATCCGCCCTCGTAACCTCCGTGGGCGACTCCCACGAAAACATGCTTGACCGCCCGGTTTAGCGAGGCAGGACTCTTCTTCGCCCGCTGAGCCGTCTCGGCGAGTCGGTGCGGGCGTCCGGCCCAGGCCACGACTTCGCCAATCTTGCCGATGAACACGTGTATGCCGCCAAAGGGACCGGTACCCGTACTCAATTGAGCGGCCTCGGGGCCCGATCCGCATCGTCGATGTAGAGCTTGCGCGGCGACTCTTAGTCATCCGGCCTTTGCATAACCTTGAGTCGCCGAACTTGCCCTCTAAGATCATCAAACCATCGTGCGATAGCCCCACGGTGGCGCCAAGCTGTCGTGGAATTGTCACGGCGAGATGTCCTCATGAAAGGACTTAGTCGTAGGGCCATCGTGCGGGTTAACCTAGAGGGTTAAGCGGACACAAGACACGGGAATTATGCTGGTTGGCCCTTGATGAAGGTAAAAACCTCGTCGATTGTGGTGTGATTGATATGGTTTGGCGACTAGGGAGCAATAGCTTTACCTTAGCCTCGAATTCTCTGTCCCTAACTTCGCGCCGGGTCGTCCCCTTATATACGGGTTGGCCTTGGCGGTTCTGAGAATCCCAATCCGGCTCATACAAGAGTCGGCTTGGTTTCTCCTTTCTTGTCTTACAATACAAGCTACAATACTAAGGCGGTTTACATGTATAGACCTTAATTACGCCTCTGGGCTCCGCCTCCATATGGGCTGGATTCGAGGATAAATGGGCGTAGTTGTATGGAAACCAGCGTTTCAGTTGAATCGCGCCATCGAGCAAAACCAGCGTTTAAATCCGTCTATCGCGTTAGTGTCTCACCCTCCTCCACGGCTTGCGGTTCGGCATGCCACTCCGTAGTATCGATAACTTTCCCTTGTCGATGGATCACGCCATGGAGTACTAGTACTACTGGAAGAGATTAACAAGTTGGGGGAGGACAACTAGCTGTAGCACGGACTCCCAAGAACTTTTTACATGCATGTTGTGGCTGGCTATTGCGACCTTTGAACGAGGAGCAGTCGCGTGCACCAGGAAGAGGCACGGGCGACGCTCTCTCGGCCGGCACGCCGCTTCAATGCCGGCGCCAGTTAGAGGTCGCATCCGCTCTGGCCGGGCATGAATGCAGCACTGACTGTTTCGGGCAGGAAGCACGTGTGGGTGATGAAGAGGGTTCGGGTTGGTCAGGAGGGGCCGTGGCAGCGGTCCGGACGCCCGCAAACAAGAGATGATGTACGTTAATATTGTTGCGTATATAATTAACAACGTAAGTAATGTGCCAGTTGGACAAATATGATTGGAGATGGAGATGGAAATGGAATTTTACGTAAACATGGATATGCATGTCTATGTCTATGTGTGTGTGCGCGACGACTCTCGCGACCTGGAAGCGGGGGAGTGTTTTTGATCGAGTTTTCTTTCTTGGTACGTTAAAAAATTGTCCGCCAGTTTTCGTTTCTTTTTACGGGAGCGTGCGTATTCTATTTAAAACCACTGCTATGGAGAGATTGTTTTACTCCATTATAGACTCTTGTTTGATAGAGTTTCTCGTGTCTCGCTCTCTCACCCTCTCCATATCAAAACAAGATGACAGTGTCACACTATCTCTCTCCTCACGGTGGTCACAGATCCGGCCGAATCCCGTCCGCCGCAGGAGGTGAGGAGGTGCAGCATTGACGTTGACGCCGTCGGTGATGGAGGAAGCCGATGCGCACCGTCCTCTCGGAGCCGGCTGGCACGGACGAAGGTCCTCCGCGCCCTTCTTCGCTGCTGTCATGTGGGCAGATCCCGCCCACCCGCCTAAGCGACATCTCGCCCACCTGAGGTATAACTTCTTGTACTGGTCCAGCTCCCCAGGTCGCTGCATGCGGGTTTTCTTCTATGTGACTACTCCCCAACTCCCCATGTATAGTAGCTAGGGTTCATCGGCTGGTCCAACATCACCTACTATTATAGAGGAAATGCCACTCGAAAAGTTATCCTGGTTTATGCCTCGGTGGAGGTATACATGTTGTTTCGACAAAAAGTACATGGTGGTTGTGCGGTCATTGTCCATATGCTCCTATTGATGCTGCTAATCTAATACTATCACTGGTTAAATGAAGAAATGCTTTTTTTTCTCGGGTATCCTGATTTAGTTCCCATCAAGATAATCATGATGCTTCTGTTTGTTGGTGTACTTTTCATAATTCTTATTGACAATTGAGATGTCATTGTCAATCTTGTAAAACAAAGTAACAACACTATATCCCTTTTTTATATTTTTGGAAACAGCGATGTGTATCTCCATACCCGGGCATGTCTTCCTCAATTTTAGTGGAACTGCACAAAATTGGATGGCCATTGTTGTTCTGCCTCACTGTCCTCTGCCACGTGGTTCTTCCTTCCTCGAGCTTGATTACTGAGAAGAAACATACCACAGTGAGGGTTTGTCGAACTTCATAGGTGCCTCACCCAAACTTGATGCCAAATGGATGATGCATCACCACGATGACCTATCGATGCTTATGGTTGCACCTCATGGTTGCGTCGGCTGGTGAAGCTGGTCGATTTTCATTGAAAAACAAGTTGTCTTCCATGAGTGCTCTTTGCTTGTTACCCACAATGATGATATCCTTCGTCAGTTCACCTTGGTTGCGTTGGAGACGCAGTCGTCTTTCACGTTGGTGCAATTTTATCACACAATTGGCTATGAACTAAATGTTTCCTCGAACAAGGATCAACGTTGGTACTAAGAGCATAAGTTTTGTATTGATTTCTAAGCCTTCCACAACTTTGTCTCCAGCTCCCCGGTAATTTTATTTGTCCAGCTATTAATTTTGATTAAAAAAATGGTGTGGACTAAAAACCCGGATGGACGTAGTAGCCCTCCATTTTTATTTACTCCGCATATTAGATTTGACTGAAGTCAAACTCTGTAAAGTTTGACCAAGTTTAGGCCGAACACAACAAACCATAATTATTAGAGAGGGCAAACTGTACATACTCTCAAACCTTTCCGATAATTGAAATTAAAATTCTTTATTTGTACACACTCTCACACCTTTCCGATAATTTGGCGCATGTGTGGTTGTATACTTAAGGGAGGGTAGTGTACCGCACGTGAAGGACAGGAAGTGCGACCAGGACGCGTGGATCGTTAGTTCATCGGAAGTATTCCCTCCGTTCCTAAATATTTGTCTTTCAAGTGGTTTGAAATGGACTACCACATACGGATGTATATAGACATTTTTTACAGTGTAGATACACTCATTTTGCTCCGTATGTAGTCATTTGTTGAAATCTCTAGAAAGACAAATATTTAGGAACAGAGGGAGTAGTAGTTTTCTTCACTGGTACGTTAAATAAAGAGTTTCATTTCTATACCTACTAATAAAGCAAGGTGCGTTTCACTAATTTTTTCATCCATTCACCATCGAAAATACATATTTTTTATATCCGAGATGGTACTAAAATTTTTTGGTCCAGCTGCTAGAAAAGAGAACAAAAGAGTTTTGTCCAGAATTTCATACCTACGCCGTACACGTTAAGGCCCAAGAAAGCCACACATTCATATCCTGCACACGCTGTTGGGAACCTTATTTGTCGTACAGAGCGACATATTATTTTTCGAGCCAAACACAGAGCGACATATAGTTGGAGCTTCCCACCTATCACCCAACGTTGGGCCGATCTGTCGCCCAATGATAGGCCGACCCATTTCGGTCTCTTCTGTATTTTTTTATTTTTCAATTTTCCTTTCCAAGTTATATTTTCCTTTTCCCATAATTTTTTTATTTTCCCCAATTTCTTTTTTTGTAATAATTTTCGTTAAATCTTACAATTTCAAATTTTGTTCCAATTTTCAAAAATATTTGGAACTTTCGATTTCTATTTTTGTTCAAAATTTTCTCGATATTAATTTTTTTCAGATTTTTCAAAAAAATTCCAATTTTTTCGAGATTTGTAAAATAAATTTTATTTTAAAAATAATATAAATTCGGAAAAAATATTATTGGAATGTTCACAAATTCAAAATAATGTTCATGATCAAAGACACATTTTTTAAAATGCTTTTGAATGTTCAAAACAAGTTTCAATTTTAAAAAATTGTTCACAAATTCAAAAAATGTTCGTTTCTCCGCCTTAAAAATGGTCATGTTTTCAAAAAATGTTTGTGAATTTCAAAATCTTCCTATTTCAAGTTTCTTTTCCGCTTTTTTCCATCAAATTAACATTTTTTTTTCAAAAATATGTTCGTATGTTTAAAAAAAATTTAGAGGTCACCACAACCTCGACAAGGAGGTGGATCTAAAAAAAAAAAGGCACGAGTTGGGTAGTGGCCGCCACTCGGACCAACCCCAGTACTATAAACATCTCGCGGACCAAATATGACCCACGAGAACACCACAACTCTCCGCTCTGTCGCACCACTGTTATGGAGAACGTTTTGATAGACACATCAATTATCTCCGCCGATGCTTCTCGCAAAAAAATCTTTCCCGTTGCAACGCACGGGCATATGTGCTAGTCATACTTACACAATTTAAAACGGTTGTTATGGAGAAAATAAGAAAACCACTCCACTATATATTAGTCGTATACACGAGTACTATATGGACGCAGCTTCATTGACTTTAGTGCACCTGCCTTTGGGTTTATGACAGGTGGGCCCAAAATGTGGCTGGCCCACATGTCATACAGCCAAAAGCAGGTGCAGTTAAGGCACCGGAGCTCAGTTCGTACTATATAAGCTGGAGCCTCAGCTCTTGTTCGCTAGGGTTTGCACTCTCCCCACTCTCGTCGCACTATATATATATACACGCTGGAGGCTCAGCGTTCCTTTGCTAGGGTTTGCTATATTCACAGTCTCTCACCCTCTTTACCAGATCTAAACAAGAATGCGTTGTGGCCTCTGTCTCTCTCACCCCCCCCCCCTCATAGCTGGGGAAGGAGGCGTCCGGATCCCATCGCACCAGGAAGGGGAGGAGGTGTAGCGTTCACTCTATCGCCTTCGGCGAGGGAGGCAATCCACTGCCGGTTGCGCTTTTCTCTTTCACCCAGCGCCTGTGCGAGAGGGCCACCGACCCCTTCTTCCTCGCTGCCGTACGTAGTGTGTGCAGATCCGTCATTGATCTAGCTGCATGCGGATCTTTTTCGATTCTGTAGTCGAATCTAGGTCTTGGTTCAAAGAGGAAAGAAGGGTGCGGTGGGGTGGAGCATGAATCTAGGATGTGGTTCAATGAGGAAAGGAGGGAGGGAAAGTAGTATAGACTAGCTATCCAGCCGCTTTGTTGGTCGAAAAGGGAAAAAGGGGGTAACCCAATACACACATCTGTAAGGAACCGAACTCTTTGTTGAAAAGGGAAAGAAACTGGGGGCGGGTAGTTTGTGCAGGACTAGATTTGCTGCCCTCACATTGGAAAAAGTTTCAAAGAGAACAAATATGGGACCAAAGAAGATATGATGCTTGGCAACATACTCTGCATCACGCATTTATACGTGTGGACACACATGGTGCTGGCATGTCCGATGTCCCATCCACATGATCATGCAGTGTGTTTTGAGATGTTGTGCTACTTGTATTGGTACTATTTTAAATAAATTTTGAATTGAAGCTATTGTATTGCTCTCTTTTCCCATTAAGTAGTGAACAAAAATGGGACCAACCCAGACATTATGCTTGTTGCTTTGTCACAACAAACTCGGCATCACCCCCTTTATAATTAGATGGAAGCACATGGTGTTGTTGCGCCCACTCGCCCCTTGAACTGTTTATGCTTTTTCTTAATCTAATGTTGATGGTAAAATTAAGCAATGCCACTCTCAGAATTAACTACTGAACTATTTTAAGATAATTTCGCTGTTAATATGAATCAATGCAACCGTTTTAGAAATGCTATTGTCCTATACTTTGTTTTCCATCAAGATAAGCTAGATGCTTCTTTTAGTGGCTGCATGTTTCATACTCCTTTATTGGCAATAATTGTTTCCTTTTTTGCCTCTGTTAAATCAGGGATATCTATTCAAATTGTTACTATAGCAAACTTAAATGTCACACCGGCGAATTTACTTGATTTCAGTGCAACTGCACAAAACGAGATTGGATTTCCTATTCGTGTTGGCAGATTCGTACGTGATCTTGTGTGCGTCATGACAGGTTGGTACTTGCCTTCATCCACATGATCGCGCAGTGTGTTTTGAGATGCTATGCTACTTGTATTGGTACTGTTTTAAATAAATGTTGAATTGAAGCTATTGTATTGCTGTCTTTTCCCATTAAGTAGTGAACAAAAATGGGACCAACCCAGACATTATGCTTGTTGCTTTGTTACAACAAACTCTGCATCACCCCCTTTATAAGTAGATGGAAGCACATATTGTTGTTGTGCCCACTCTCCCCTGGAACTTTTTATGCTTTTTGTTAATCTAATGCCGCTGGTAAAATTAAGCAATGCCACTCTCAGAATTAACATCTGAATCTTATTTCAAAATTGCAACACTTGTTAGGGATTGGCGGGATTACCATTTTTGTGGCCGCATGTTTCATCCTCCTTTATTGGCTTGTAATTGATTCCTTTTTTGCCTTTGCTAAAACAGGGATATCTATTCAACTTGTTGCTATTACGACATTTTGCTTCTCTTAATTTTGGTGGAACTGCACAAAATGAGACCGGATTTCCATATATGTGTTGAGATCTCTTTTAGATCTTCCTCAGGAATTGTTTCAACTCTTTGTCTTGAAAGGTCAGTACCTACTTTCCTCAGAATTAACTATTGAATCTTAGTTAAAAACTGCAACACTTGTTAGGTACCGGCGGGATTACCGTTTCTGTTAGGGATCGGCCGGAGTACATGTTTAAGAAATGTATTGTTCAGATAATGTCTCTGTTATTATATATCAGTTGTAGTGTTTTACAAATGGTACTATCCTGCTTTGTAGTTCTTTCTACATGTTTAACCAAGGCATTGTTAAGATAATGTCTCTCTTTAAATGAATCAGTCGCATTGTTTTAGGAATGATACTTTTCTGCTTTGGCGTTCTTTATACATGTTGAAACAAGGCATTGTTAAGATAATGTCTCAGTTAATATGAATGAATCACACTGATTGAGAATTGCTATTCTCCTGCTTTGTTTCCCATTAAGATAAGGTAGATCAGTAGATGTTTTTCTTCTGGGAGTACAAGTCATCAACCGTTATTTCTCAGTAATTCTTTCCCTTATACCTATTGTTGCTTACAGGGATATCAAAATTAAAGATCGGTTTTATTCCGACTTTGATTTTAGTTGAACTGCACAAAAGAAGCCAATGTGTCTAAGGAAAACTGCTGCATTAGAGGGTCCAGTTGGTCTTACCACTTTGCAGAAATAAGTAGTCACTGTTTGCGCTACATTACACAAGGAATGATCGAGAAGCTTTACAGAATATTAGTAGACGCTGGTGACATGACTAGTCTGCAGAGAGCATAGGAAACTCTACAACACGTGGAGTGCACTGGGGAAAAAAGTGCCCAAACAAGTACAGGAAGCCAGGACAGGACTCCAAATATGTCAATGTCATTCTAAGCAACAATGATGGGGCATCTGGGTATGGTAATCTGTTTACCGTACTTTCAGTTTGTTAGTCCACCGATTGGTGGGTTGACACTAGGGCCAATATGCATGTGTGTGCTGCTGTGTCTTTGTTTTCTTGCAGCATATAAATACGATATCCACAGGGATGCTCACCTTGATTTTAGTGGAACTGCACAAAATGTCCATATGGTTTGTGTCCTCCATAATACTTCATCATGCACAATACTTCGAATGGTTCTCTAATCATTCGGCGTCGCCTTGAGCCACCGGACTATATGTTTGAATGGAGCTGCCAGCGTCGGCCATTAAGAAGGGTAAGAAGAAAGACAAAAGGAGAGATGGCTGCTTTACTTGTGGTTCGGAGGAACACTGAGAAAACAAGTGCCCAAACAAGTACAGCAAAGCCAGGACAGGACTCCAAGTCTGTCAATGTCACTCTAAGCAACAATGATGGGGCATCTGGGTATGGTAATCTGTTTACCGCACTTTCAGTTTGTTAGTCCACCGATTGGTGAGTTGACACTGGCGCCAATATTTTTGTGTGTGCTGATGTGTCTTTGTTTTCTGGCAGCATATAAATACGAAATCCACAGGGATGCTCAGCTTGATTTTAGTGTAACTGCACAAAATGTTCAGATGGTTTGTGTCCTCCATAATACTTCATCATGCACAATACATCGAATGGTTCTCTAATCATTCGTCGTCACCTTGAGCCACCGTACTATCAGATGACAAGTTGATGACAAACCCCGCACTACTAGGAAAAGGGCTATAGATGATATGGACACTAATGGCGCACCAGACATGTGGTGTGCCACTGCTATATAGCAATGGCGCAGCAGATATGGGTGTGCCATTAGTGGCCATATTACTAATGGCGCACCTGGTGTGTGGTGCGCCATTACTAGTTTTGTCTTAGCCCCACACCCCTCCCCAGACTTAGCAGTGGTGCACCAGGGGAAAGTGCGCCATTACTAGTTTTAACTAGTAATGGCGCACCAGTAAGAGATGCGCCATTGCTATCTATACGTATGGTGCACCCCCTACCGGTGCACCATTGCTATCACCCCTTATCCCCTCCCTCTAGTCACGTTATCTCCCCTCCCCTTCCTCCTGACACAGCCACCCGCCTCTCCTCCGGCTCTGACCCAACGCCGTCGCCGATCTCCTCTTCCGCATCACCTCTCCGGCGGCCTCCTCCCCCCATCCAGGTTGCGTCGGCGACCTCCCTATCCTCTCCTCTGTCTGCCTGGTCGGGCCGAGACCCTAGCCCGATGGCATGGCGACCATGGCAGCAGGAGGAGCCCGGTCATGGTGGCCTCCTCCCCCTGCAGCGCCGCGGCACCTCACCCTCTCTTCTCTTCTCTCCTCTTCTCTCCCAGTAGAGGAGAGGAGGGGAGGGGAGGGAAGGCCTTCTCCGGCGAGCTTCCAGGGAGGTGAGGAGCGCCCAGATCCAGATCCACGGCGCATCCTCCCGTCGTCGACCTGAGCCGCGACCATCCATGCAGGCTGTGAAGCCGGGGCGGAGATGCCAGAAACCCTAGCCTAGCCTAGCCATGGAGGTATGACGCCTCAACCTCGGGCGACAGACGACGGCTGCAGGCCATCTCCGGCGACGGATCTCCGACCCCGACCATGGTGCATGTGGCTACAGGCCATCTTCTTCATCTCCCCTCCCCTCCCCTCATTAGTTCGTTTTATGTGCAGGGCAGGCTGCTCTGGACGAGCTGCTACTTCTGTTGCAGGTGCACGACGCATGGATGCTCCCTCCTCCTCTGCCTACTGCAGTTGGACATGGTGAGCACATCTTATCTAGCTTGCCAATTTGATTGATTGCAATTCTTCTTTCTGGTGGTGTTGATTGACATTGTGCTGTTCAGTTCAGTTTCAATCTAAATGCACCTCTCGGTCTCTTCCTCCTCTCTTGTGCTTTTGCATCTCCATGCCCAAATTCGGGCTTAATTAATTCCATTGCCTGCTGTTTATGGACGGATTGTTAGGTTAGATTGCTCACTATATCCATCTCATCATGTCTCCTGAATGAATAAATGAATGAATGAATGAGCACTTTAATTGATGCTTTCTGGTTGGATGGATGGATGTCGTACATGCCATGCTTTTGGGTTAATGTGTCCGTCAAATTGATGCATTGGCCTGCTTGGTTCAATTTATCTGATGCCACAAGTGGCGTCATTTTTATTCTGTATGGACTGCCATTATAATGTATGTACATGCCACTGAACATTCAGTCTTTACTTGTGTGTAAGACCGGACTTTCTTCCGTTGTCAACGCAACTCGGCCTTAAGACCAGTGCCTTGGTAAGCTTGCTCGATGTGGTGCAGCCGAGCTGGGCCAACGACCATGCCGTGTCTGAGGGCAAACTCCCCTCCGACAAAGGCGGCTCCTAGCTCGGAAGCAACCGCACCCCCCATGGTTGTTTTAGTTTTCAGAGAGCCCTTTTTTGTGTGTCAGCTGATGATGCCTTCATTCTCTTGTCCATTGAGGATCCTCAACAGGCAAGAACAAGTTCCACCGCCGGTCTGAAACTCGTCCGAACTAGGCAAGGGATTCTCTCACTACCTTCTAATTAAGTGAGTAGTCAACATCTTCAGGGCCCTTGAGGGAGTTCCGGACTAGGGGGTGTCCGGATAGCCGAACTATCATCATCGGCCGGACTCCAAGACTATGAAGATACAAGATTGAAGACTTCGTCCCGTGTCCGGATGGGACTTTCCTTGGCGTGGAAGGCAAGCTTGGCGTCTGGATATGTAGATCTCCTACCATTGTAACCGACTACGTGTAACCCTAACCCTATCCGGTGTCTATATAACCGGAGGTTTTAGTCCGTTGGATGAACAACAATCATACCATAGGCTAGCTTCTAGGGTTTAGCCTCTTTGATCTCGTGGTAGATCCACTCTTGTAACACACATCATCAATATTAATCTAGCGGGGCGTGGGTTTTACCTCCATCAAGAGGGCCGGACCTGGGTAAAACATCGTGTCCCTTGTCTCCTGTTACCATCCGCCTAGGCGCTGCAGTTCGGGACCCCCTACCGAGATCCGCTGGTTTGACACCGACATTGGTGCTTTCATTGAGAGTTCCTCGTGTCATCACCGATAGGCTCGATGGCTCCTTTGATCATCAACAACAGCGCAGTCAGGTGAGACTTTTCTCCCGGACAGATCTTCGTGTTGGCGGCTTTGCTGCTTGGGCCAATTAAGCAGCCATCTGGAGCAGATCGAAGCTATGCCCCTGGCCGTCGGGTCAGATTTGGAAGATTTAAACTATCGGCCGATATCGCGGAGACTTGATCTTGACGGATTCGGGCGCAACCTAAGCGCGCGCCTTGTCTCGATGGGCATGATCTAGCTCTGCAGCGAGCAGTGCCACGGAGGCCGCACGAGAATCCGCTCCGACCCTTAATCCGGGCGGATTCCCCGATCGAGGGCAGTGGTTGGACACCGCCTCGGGGGCTTTAATCTCTATGGCCATCGAGCCGAACTCTATCCCTGTCCTTTGCGAAGACCTCGACTCCAGGGTGCCGGACTCCTCTCCGGACTCCGAACCCTCCGCGCCCTTGCCAATCGAAACCGATTGGACGCCCGTTATGGAGTTCATGGCCGTGGACATCTTTCAGCACTCACCTTTTGGCGACATCTTGAGTTCGCTAAAGTACCTCTCGTTATCAGGAGAGCCTGGCGGACTTGCTGTCGGGGCGGTTGGGATCTGCAGACGAAGAAGAAATTCAAAGCCCACCCACCACCCACATGGTAGCCGCTGTCGATGATCTAATCGACATGCTGACTACTAACTCGAAGACATCGGCGGTATGGGCGGCGATGCGGAGGCGAACAAGACCCACCGCCTACGGAGGCCTTTGGAAGGCCACCTCGTCATCGACATATATATGGTGGACATCCCAAAAGATGGGAGCGGCGATGGAACAACGGAGGATGACCCTCAGAAGCAGCCCAAGCGCCGGCGTCGTGGCGCCGCTCTAAATCCGCCACAGCAAGAATGAAGATTCGGCGTCGGAGATAACAATACACCGGACAGTGCGAAGACAATCCACTCCAGCAAGATCTAGCGAAGGAAATATGCGAAGTAATGGATCCTAGAGGCAATAATAAAGTTATTATTTATTTCCTTATACCATGATAAATGTTTATTATTCATGCTAGAATTGTATTAACGGAAACATAATACATGTGTGAATATATAGACAAGCAGTATGTCACTAGTATGCCTCTACTTGACTAGCTTGTTAATCAAAGATGGTTATGTTTCCTAACCATGAACAAGGAGTTGTTATTTGATTAACAAGGTCACATCATTAGTTGAATGATCTGATTGACATGACCCATTCCGTTAGCTTAACACTTGATCGTTTAGTATGTTAATGCTTTCTTCATGACCCATACATGTTCCTATAACTATGAGATTATGCAACTCCGTTTACGGAGGAACACTTTGGGTACTACCAAGCGTCAGCAATGGCTGGGTGATTATAAAGGAGTACTACAGGTGTCTCCAAAGGTACTTGTTGGGTTGGCGTATTTGAGATTAGGTTTTGTCACTCCGATTGTCGGAGAGGTATCTCTAGGCCTTCTCGGTAATACACATCACTTAAGCCTTGCAAGCATTACAACTAATGAGTTAGTTGTGAGATGATGTATTCGGAGCGAGTAAAGAGACTTACGTAGCGAGATTGAACTAGGTATTGGATACCGACGATCGAATCTCGGGTAAGTAACATACCGATGACAAAGGAACAACGTATGTCGTTATGCGGTTTGACCGATAAAGATCTTCGTAGAATATGTAGGAACCAATATGGGCATCCAGGTTCCGCTATTGGTTATTGACGAGAATGGTTCTAGGTCATGTCTACATAGTTCTCGAACCCGTAGGGTCCCTACGCAACAACGTTTCGATGACAGTTCATTATGAGTTTATAAGTATTGATGCACGAAGGTTGTTGAGTCCGGATGTGATCACGGACATGGCGAGGAGTCTCGAAATGGTCGAGACATAAAGATTGATATATTGGAAGCCTACATTTGGACATCGGAAGTGTTCGAGTGAAATCGAGAATTTGCGAGATGCAGGGAGGTTACGGAACCCCGGGAACTACATGGGCCCATAGTGGGCCTTGGAGGAAAGGAGAAAGGGCAGCCCTAGGTGGCGCGCCCCCCCTTCCCTAGTCCTATTAGGACTAGGAAGGTGGGCGGCCCCTCTCTCTCTTTCCCCTCAGGAATCCTAATCCAACTAGGATTGGAGGGAATCCTACTCCGGAGGAGTAGGACTCCTGTGCGCCTCCCCTTGGGCGGCCACCTCCCCTTGGCTCCTTTATATCTGGGGCAGGGGCACCCCATGACACACAAGTTGATCTCGGATCTTTCCTTAGCCGTGTCGGTGCCCCTTCCACCATATTCCACTTGGTCATATCGTCGCGGAGCTTAAGCGAAGCCCTGCGCGGAGAAGTCATATCGTCGCGGAGCTTAAGCGAAGCCCTGCGTCGGTGGAGCATCAACATCGTCCTGCGCCGTCGTCTTGTGGAACTCATCCCGACACTTTGCTGGATCGGTCAGGGGATCGTCATCGAGCTGAGCGTGTGCAGAACTTCGGAGGTGCCGTCGTTCGGTGCTTGGATCGGTCGGATCGTGAAGGCGTCGACTACATCAACAGCGTTGTTATAGCGCTTCGCTTTCGGTCTCACAGTGCGTGGGCGGACCTCTCCCTCTCGTTGCTATGCCATCACCATGGTCTTGCGTGATCGTAGGAAATTTTTGAAATTACTCGTTCCCCATGATGGCATCGAGCCTGGTTTTATCGTTGATGTCATATGCGAGTAGAACACAAGTGAGTTGTGGGCGATACAAGTCATACTACCTACCAGCATGTCATACTTTGGTTCAGCGGTATTGTGAGATGAAGCGGCCGGACCGACATTACGCGTGCGCTTCGCGAGACTGGTTTCACCGCTCCGAGCACTCGTTGCTTAAAGGTGACGGCGGGTGTCTGTCTCTCTCACTTTAGTTGAATCGAGTGTGGCTCGCCCGGTCCTTGAGAAGGTTAAAGCAGAGTCTATTTGTGAAATATCGTTGTGGTTTTGATGCGTGGTAAACGGTTCTTGCTCAGCCCGTAGCAGCCACGTAAAACTTGCAACAACAAAGTAGAGGGCGTCTAACTTGTTTTTGCAGGGCATGATGTGATGTGATGTGGTCAAGGCGTGATGCTATATTTTATTGTATGAGATGATCATGTTTTGTAACGAGTTATCGGCATGGCTGGCAGGAGCCATATGGTTGTCGCTTTATTGTATGAAATGCAAGCGCCATGTAATTGCTTTACTTTATCACTAAGGAGTAGCGATAGTCGTAGAAGCAATAGTTGGCGAGGCGACAACGATGCTACGATGGAGATCAAGGTGTCGCGCGGTGGCGATGGTGATCATGGCGGTGCTTGGCGATGGAATCACAAGCACAAGATGATGATGACCATATCATATCACTTATATTGATTGCATGTGATGTTTATCCTTTATGCATCTTATCTTGCTTTGATTGGCGGTAGCATTATAAGATGATCTCTCACTAAAATTATCAAGAAGTGTTCTCCACGAGTATGCACCGTTGCCAAAGTTAAGTAGTACCCGGACACCACGTGATGATCGGGTGTGATAAGTTCTCGTCCATCTACAGCGGGTGCAAAACAGTTGCACTGCAGCGGAATACTCAGGTTAAACTTGGCGAGCCTAGCATATAACAGATATGGCCTCGGAACACGGAGACCGAAAGGTCGAGCGTGAATCATATAGTAGATATGATCAACATAGTGATGTTCACCATTGAAACTACTCCATCTCACGTGATGATCGGACATGGTTTAGTTGATTTGGATCACGTGATCACTTAGATGACTAGAGATGTCTATCTAAGTGGGAGTTTTTAATATGATTAATTGAACTTAAATTTATCATGAACTTAGTACTGATAGTATTTTGCTTGTCTATGTTTCTTTGTAGATAGATGGCTCGTCTTTGTTGTTCCGTTGAATTTTAATCGTTCCTTGAGAAAGCAAAGTTGAAAGATGATGGTAGCAATTACGGACTGGGTCCGTAACGAGGATTATCCTCATTGCTGCTGAGAAAAATTACGTCCTGGAAGCACCATTTGGGTGAGCGAGCCTGCTGCGAGATCTTGAGCGAAGTTGTGAGCGTCGGCAAAGCAAAGCTGATGACTACTCAATAGTTCGAGTGTGCCATGCTTTACGGCTTAGAACCGGGTCTTCAACGGCGTTTTGAGCGTCATGGAGCATATGAGATGTTCCAGGAGTTGAAGTTAATATTTCAAGCAAATGCCGGATTGAGAGATATGAAGTCTCCAATAAGTTCTATAGCTGCAAGATGGAGGAGAATAGTTACGTCGGTGAGCACATACTCAAAATGTCGGGTATAACAATCACTTAATTCAGCTGGGAGTTAATCTTCCGGATGATAGTGTCATTGACAGAATTCTCCAATCACGCCACCAAGCTACAAGAGCTTCGTGATGAACTATAATATGCAAGGGATGACTAAGACAATTCTGAGCTCTTAGCGATGCTAAAAGCAGCGGAGGTAGAAATCAAGAAAGAGCATCAAGTGTTGATGGTCAACAAGACCACTAGTTTCAAGAAAAGGGCAAAGGGAAGAAGAAGGAAACTTCAAAAGAACAGCAAGAAAGTTGCTGATCAAGAGAAGAAACCCAAGTCTGGACCTAAGCCTGAAGCCGAGTGTTTTCTTGCAAGCGAGCTGGACCTTTGGAGCGGAACTGCCCCAAGTATTTGGCGGATAAAAGGATGGCAAGGTGAACAAAGGTATATGTGATATACATGTTATTGATGTGTACCTTACTAGAGCTCGTAGTAGCACTGGGTATTTGATCTGGTTACATTGCTAATATTTGCAACTCGAAGCAGGGACTACGGAATAAGCGAGCATTGGCAAAGGGCGAGGTGACGATCTTGGCGTGGGAAATGGTTCCAAAGTCAATGTGATCGCGATCGACACGCTACCTCTACATCTACCTTGGGATTAGTTTTAGACCTAAATAATTGTTATTTGGTGCCAGCGTTGAGCATGAACATTATATCTGGATCTTGTTTAATGCGAGGCGGTTATTCATTAAATCAGAGAATAATGGTTGTTCTATTTATATGAGTAATATCTTTTATGGTCATGCACCCTTGAAGAATGGTCTATTCTTGTTGAATCTCGACGAGTAGTGATACACATATTCATAATGTTGAAGCCAAAAGATGCAGAGTTGATAATGATAGTGCAACTTATTTGTGGCCTTGCCGTTTAGGTCATATCGATTGTAAAAGCATGAAGAAACTCCATCTTGATGGGCTTACGGAATCACTTGATTATGAATCACTTGGTACTTGCGAACCGTGCCTCATGGGCAAGATGACCAAAACGCCGTTCTCGGAACTATGGGCGAGCAACTGATTTGTTGGAAATCATACATCTTGATGTTTGTGGTCCAATGAATGTTGAGGCCTTGGCGGGTATCGTTATTTTCTCACCTTCACAGATGATTTGAGCAGATATGGGTATATCTACTTAATGAAACACAAATCTGAAACATTTGAAAAGTTCAAAGAATTTCAGAGTGAAGTGGAAAATCATCGTAACAAGAAAATAAAGTTTCTCGATCTGATCGTGGAGGAGAATATTTGAGTTCTGAGTTTGGTTTACATTTGAAACAATGTGGAATAGTTTAGCAACTCCGCCACCGGAACACCACGGAGAAATGGTGTGTCGAGCGTCGTGTCGTACTTTACTAGATATGGTGCGATCTATGATGTCTATTTCCGATTTACCGCTATCGTTTTGGGGTTATGCTTTAGAGGCGGCGCATTCACGTTAAATAGGACACCGTCAAAATCCGTTGAGGCGGCGCCTTATGAACTGTGGTTTGGCAAGAAACCAAAGTTGTCGTTTCTTAAAGTTTGGGGCTGCGATGCTTATGTAAAGAAACTTCAACCAGATAAGCTCGAACCCAAATCGGAAAAATGTGTCTTCATAGGATACCCAAAGGAAACTGTTGGGTACACCTTCTATCACAGATCTGAAGGCAAGATTTTCGTTGCTAAATTCGGATCCTTTCTAGAAGGAGTTTCTCTCGAAAGAAGTGAGTGGGAGGAAAGTAGAACTTGATGAGATAAGCTGTATCTGCTCCCTTATTGGAAAGTAGTTCATCACAAGAAATGGTTCTGTGACAACTACACCAATTAGTGAGGAAACTAATGATGATGATCATGAAGCTTGAGATCAAGTTACTCTTGAACCTCGTAGGTCAACCAGTAAAATCGCACAGTGATGCGGTAATCCTATTACGGAAGTCATGTTACTTGACCATGGCGAACCTACAAACTATGAAGAAGCGATGGTGAGCCCAGATTCATAAAATGGCTGGAAGCCATGAAATCTGAGATGGGATCCATGTATGAGAACAAAGTATGGACTTTGGTTGACTTGCCCGATGATCGGCAAGCCATTGAAAATAAATGGATCTTTAAGAAGAAAGGTGGCGCGATGGTAATGTAACTGTCTACAAAGCTCGACTTGTTGCGAAAGGTTTTCGACAAGTTCAAGGGGTTGACTACGATGAGACTTTCTCACCCGTGGCGATGCTTAAGTCTGTCCGAATCATGTTAGCAATTGCGCATTTTATGATTATGAAATTTGGCAAATGGATGTAAAAACTGCATTCTTGAATGGATTTCTAGAAGAAGAGTTGTATATGATGCAACCAGAAGGTTTTGTCGATCCAAAGGGTACTAACAAAGTGTGCAAGCTCAGCGATCAATTTATGGTGCAGTGCAAGCCTCTCGGAGTTGGAATAAGCGCTTTGATAGTGTGATCAAAGCATATGGGTTTATCTGAGACTTTTGGAGAAGCTTGTATTTACAAGAAAGTGAGTGGGAGCTCTGTAGCATTTCTAATATTATATGTGGACGACATATTATTGATTGGAAATGATATAGAATTTCTGGATAGCATAAAGGATACTTGAATAAAAGTTTTTCAATGAAAGACCTCGGTGAAGCTGCTTACATATTGGGCATCAAGATCTATAGAGATAGATCAAGGCGCTTAATTGGACTTTCACAAAGCACATACCTTGATAAAGTTTTGAAAAAGTTCAAAATGGATCAGGCAAAGAAAGGTTTTTACTGTATTACAAGGTGTAAGATTGAGTCGGACTCAATGCCCGACCACAGCGAGAAGATAGAGAAAATGAAAGATGTTCCTATGCTTCAGCCATAGGCTCTATCATGTATGCAATGCTGTGTACCGGACACTGGCGTATGCTTAGCTGTAAGCTTGGCAGGAAGGTACCAAAGTAATCCAGAGTGGATCCTTTGGACAGCGGTCAAGAACATCTGAAATACGAAAAGGACTAAGGATATGTTTCTCGTATATGGAGGTGACAAAGAGCTAGTCGTAAATGGTTACGTCGATGCAAGCTTTGACACTGATCCAGACGATTCTAAATCGCAAACCGGATCGTGTTTTTATTAAGCGGTGGAGCTGTCGGTTGGTGCAGTTCTAAACAAAGCGTCGTGGCGGGATCTACATGTGAAGCGGAGTACATAGCTGCTTGAAGCAGCAAATGAAGGAGTCTGGATGAAAGAGTTCATTTCCGATCTAGGTGTCATACCTAGTGCATCGGGACCGATGAAGATCTTCTGTGACAATCTTGGTGCAATTGCCTTGGCAAAGGAATCCAGATTTCACAAGAGGACCAAGCACATCAAGAGGCGCTTCAATTCCATTGGGACCAAGTCCAAGTGGGAGACATAGAGATTTGCAAAATACATACGGATCTGAATGTTGCAGACCGTTGACTAAGCCTCTTCCACGAGCAAAACATGATCAGCACCAAGACTCCATGGGTGTTAGGATCATTACTTTGTAATCTAGATTATTGACTCTAGTGCAAGTGGGAGGCTGAAGGAAATATGCCCTAGAGGCAATAATAAAGTTATTATTTATTTCCTTATACCATGATAAATGTTTATTATTCATGCTAGAATTGTATTAACGGAAACATAATACATGTGTGAATATATAGACAAGCAGTATGTCACTAGTATGCCTCTACTTGACTAGCTTGTTAATCAAAGATGGTTATGTTTCCTAACCATGAACAAGGAGTTGTTATTTGATTAACAAGGTCACATCATTAGTTGAATGATCTGATTGACATGACCCATTCCGTTAGCTTAACACTTGATCGTTTAGTATGTTAATGCTTTCTTCATGACCCATACATGTTCCTATAACTATGAGATTATGCAACTCCGTTTACGGAGGAACACTTTGGTACTACCAAGCGTCTGGCATAAGCTGGGTGATTATAAAGAAGTACTACAGGTGTCTCCAAAGGTACTTGTTGGGTTGGCGTATTTGAGATTAGGTTTTGTCCTCCGATTGTCGGAGAGGTATCTCTAGGCCTTCTCGGTAATACACATCACTTAAGCCTTGCAAGCATTACAACTAATGAGTTAGTTGTGAGATGATGTATTCGGAGCGAGTAAAGAGACTTACGTAGCGAGATTGAACTAGGTATTGGATACCGACGATCGAATCTCGGGTAAGTAACATACCGATGACAAAGGGAACAACGTATGTCGTTATGCGGTTTGACCGATAAAGATCTTCGTAGAATATGTAGGAACCAATATGGGCATCCAGGTTCCGCTATTGGTTATTGACCGAGAATGGTTCTAGGTCATGTCTACATAGTTCTCGAACCCGTAGGGTCCGCACGCTTAACGTTCGATGACAGTTCATTATGAGTTTATAAGTATTGATGCACGAAGGTTGTTGAGTCCGGATGTGATCACGGACATGACGAGGAGTCTCGAAATGGTCGAGACATAAAGATTGATATATTGGAAGCCTACATTTGGACATCGGAAGTGTTCGAG
Organism: Aegilops longissima; assembly: GCA_021605205.1. NCBI lineage: Eukaryota > Viridiplantae > Streptophyta > Magnoliopsida > Poales > Poaceae > Aegilops > Aegilops longissima. The sequence continues at coordinate 720,738,632 of CM038678.1, read as the reverse complement.
TGAAATCGAGAATTTGCAGATGCAGGGAGGTTACGGAACCCCGGGAACTACATGGGCCATAGTGGGCCTTGGAGGAAAGGAGAAAGGGCAGCCCTAGGTGGCGCGCCCCCCTTCCCTAGTCCTATTAGGACTAGGAAGGTGGCCGCCCCCCTCTCTCTTTCCCCTCGGAATCCTAATCCAACTAGGATTGGAGGGAATCCTACTCCGGAGGAGTAGGACTCCTAGTGCGCCTCCCCTTGGGCGGCCACCTCCCCTTGGCTCCTTTATATCACGGGGCAGGGGCACCCCATGACACACAAGTTGATCTCGGATCTTTCCTTAGCCGTGTGCGGTGCCCCTTCCACCATATTCCACTTGGTCATATCGTCGCGGAGCTTAGGCGAAGCCCTGCGCGGAGAAGTCATATCGTCGCGGAGCTTAAGGCGAAGCCCTGCGTCGGTGGAGCATCAACATCGTCCCACGCCGTCGTCTTGTGGAACTCATCCCGACACTTTGCTGGATCGGTCAGGGGATCGTCATCGAGCTGAGCGTGTGCGAGAACTTCGGAGGTGCCGTCGTTCGGTGCTTGGATCGGTCGGATCGTGAAGGCGTCGACTACATCAACAGCGTTGTTATAGCGCTTCGCTTTCGGTCTCACGAGTGCGTGGGCGGACCTCTCCCTCTCGTTGCTATGCCATCACCATGGTCTTGCGTGATCGTAGGAAATTTTTGAAATTACTCGTTCCCCAACAGTGGCATCGAGCCTGGTTTTATGCGTTGATGTCATATGCGAGTAGAACACAAGTGAGTTGTGGGCGATACAAGTCATACTACCTACCAGCATGTCATACTTTGGTTCAGCGGTATTGTGAGATGAAGCGGCCGGACCGACATTACGCGTGCGCTTACGCGAGACTGGTTTCACCGCTCCGAGCACTCGTTGCTTAAAGGTGACGGCGGGTGTCTGTCTCTCTCACTTTAGTTGAATCGAGTGTGGCTCGCCCGGTCCTTGAGAAGGTTAAAACAGAGTCTATTTGACGAAATATCGTTGTGGTTTTGATGCGTAGGTAAAACGGTTCTTGCTCAGCCCGTAGCAGCCACGTAAAACTTGCAACAACAAAGTAGAGGGCGTCTAACTTGTTTTTGCAGGGCATGATGTGATGTGATGTGGTCAAGGCGTGATGCTATATTTTATTGTATGAGATGATCATGTTTTGTAACGAGTTATCGGCAAGCTGGCAGGAGCCATATGGTTGTCGCTTTATTGTATGAAATGCAAGCGCCATGTAATTGCTTTACTTTATCACTAAGGAGTAGCGATAGTCGTAGAAGCAATAGTTGGCGAGGCGACAACGATGCTACGATGGAGATCAAGGTGTCGCGCCGGTGGCGATGGTGATCATGGCGGTGCTTGGCGATGGAATCACAAGCACAAGATGATGATGACCATATCATATCACTTATATTGATTGCATGTGATGTTTATCCTTTATGCATCTTATCTTGCTTTGATTGGCGGTAGCATTATAAGATGATCTCTCACTAAAATTATCAAGAAGTGTTCTCCCTGAGTATGCACCGTTGCCAAAGTTCGTAGTACCCAGACACCACGTGATGATCGGGTGTGATAAGTTCTACGTCCATCTACAACGGGTGCAAAACAGTTGCACACGCGGAATACTCAGGTTAAACTTGACGAGCCTAGCATATAACAGATATGGCCTCGGAACACGGAGACCGAAAGGTCGAGCGTGAATCATATAGTAGATATGATCAACATAGTGATGTTCACCATTGAAACTACTCCATCTCACGTGATGATCGGACATGGTTTAGTTGATTTGGATCACGTGATCACTTAGATGACTAGAGAGATGTCTGTCTAAGTGGGAGTTTTTTAATATGATTAATTGAACTTAAATTTATCATGAACTTAGTACCTGATAGTATTTTGCTTGTCTATGTTTCTTGTAGATAGATGGCTCGTCTTTGTTGTTCCGTTGAATTTTAATGCGTTCCTTGAGAAAGCAAAGTTGAAAGATGATGGTAGCAATTACGGACTGGGTCCGTAATTTGAGGATTATCCTCATTGCTGCAGAAAAATTACGTCTGGAAGCACCATTTGGGTGACAGAACTGCTGCGAGATCTTGAGCGAAGTTGTGAGCGTCGGCAAAGCAAAGCTGATGACTACTCAATAGTTCGAGTGTGCCATGCTTTACGGCTTAGAACCGGGTCTTCAACGGCGTTTTGAGCGTCATGGAGCATATGAGATGTTCCAGGAGTTGAAGTTAATATTTCAAGCAAATGCCGGATTGAGAGATATGAAGTCTCCAATAAGTTCTATAGCTGCAAGATGGAGGAGAATAGTTACATCGGTGAGCACATACTCAAAATGTGCGGGTATAACAATCACTTAATTCAGCTGGGAGTTAATCTTCCGGATGATAGTGTCATTGACAGAATTCTCCAATCACGCCACCAAGCTACAAGAGCTTCGTGATGAACTATAATATGCAAGGGATGACTAAGACAATTCTGAGCTCTTGGCGATGCTAAAAGCAGCGGAGGTAGAAATCAAGAAAGAGCATCAAGTGTTGATGGTCAACAAGACCACTAGTTTCAAGAAAAGGGCAAAGGGAAGAAGAAGGAAACTTCAAAAGAACAGCAAGAAAGTTGCTGATCAAGAGAAGAAACCCAAGTCTGGACCTAAGCCTGGCCGAGTGTTTTCTGCAAGCAGATTTGGACCTTTGAAGCGGAACTGCCCCAAGTATTTGGCGGATAAAAAGGATGGCAAGGTGAACAAAGGTATATGTGATATACATGTTATTGATGTGTACCTTACTAGAGCTCGTAGTAGCACTGGGTATTTGATCTGGTTACATTGCTAATATTTGCAACTCGAAGCAGGGACTACTGAATAAGCGAGCATTGGCAAAGGGCGAGGTGACGATCTTGGCGTGGGAAATGGTTCCAAAGTCAATGTGATCGCGATCGGCACGCTACCTCTACATCTACCTTGGGATTAGTTTTAGACCTAAATAATTGTTATTTGGTGCAGCGTTGAGCATGAACATTATATCTGGATCTTGTTTAATGCGAGGCGGTTATTCATTAAATCAGAGAATAATGGTTGTTCTATTTATATGAGTAATATCTTTTATGGTCATGCACCCTTGAAGAATGGTCTATTCTTGTTGAATCTCGACAGTAGTGATACACATATTCATAATGTTGAAGCCAAAAGATGCAGAGTTGATAATGATAGTGCAACTTATTTGTGGCACTTGCCGTTTAGGTCATATCGGTGTAAACGCATGAAGAAACTCCATCTTGATGGGCTTACGGAATCACTTGATTATGAATCACTTGGTACTTGCGAACCGTGCCTCATGGGCAAGATGACCAAAACGCCGTTCTCGGAACTATGGGCGAACAACTGATTTGTTGGAAATCATACATCTGATGTTTGTGGTCCAATGAATGTTGAGGCCTTGGCGGGTATCGTTATTTTCTCACCTTCACAGATGATTTGAGCAGATATGGGTATATCTACTTAATGAAACACAAATCTGAAACATTTGAAAAGTTCAAAGAATTTCAGAGTGAAGTGGAAAATCATCGTAACAAGAAAATAAAGTTTCTACGATCTGATCGTGGAGGAGAATATTTGAGTTCTGAGTTTGGTTTACATTTGAAACAATGTGGAATAGTTTAGCAACTCCATACCGGAACACCACGGAGAAATGGTGTGTCGAGCGTCGTGTCGTACTTTACTAGATATGGTGCGATCTATGATGTCTATTTCCGATTTACCGCTATCGTTTTGGGGTTATGCTTTAGAGGCGGCGCATTCACGTTAAATAGGACACCGTCAAAATCCGTTGAGGCGGCGCCTTATGAACTGTGGTTTGGCAAGAAACCAAAGTTGTCGTTTCTTAAAGTTTGGGGCTGCGATGCTTATGTAAAGAAACTTCAACCAGATAAGCTCGAACCCAAATCGGAAAAATGTGTCTTCATAGGATACCCAAAGGAGACTGTTGGGTACACCTTCTATCACAGATCTGAAGGCAAGATTTTCGTTGCTAAATTCGGATCCTTTCTAGAGAAGGAGTTTCTCTCGAAAGAAGTGAGTGGGAGGAAAGTAGAACTTGATGAGATAACTGTATCTGCTCCCTTATTGGAAAGTAGTTCATCACAAGAAATGGTTCTGTGACAACTACACCAATTAGTGAGGAAACTAATGATGATGATCATGAAGCTTGAGATCAAGTTACTCTTGAACCTCGTAGGTCAACAGAGTAAAATCGCACGAGTGATGCGGTAATCCTATTACGGAAGTCATGTTACTTGACCATGGCGAACCTACAAACTATGAAGAAGCGATGGTGAGCCCAGATTCGCAAAATGGCTGGAAGCCATGAAATCTGAGATGGGATCCATGTATGAGAACAAAGTATGGACTTTGGTTGACTTGCCCGATGATCGGCAAGCCATTGAAAATAAATGGATCTTTAAGAAGAAGACTGGCGCTGATGGTAATGTAGCTGTCTACAAAGCTCGACTTGTTGCGAAAGGTTTTCGACAAGTTCAAGGGGTTGACTACGATGAGACTTTCTCACCCGTAGCGATGCTTAAGTCTGTCCGAATCATGTTAGCAATTGCGCATTTTATGATTATGAAATTTGGCAAATGGATGTAAAACTGCATTCTTGAATGGATTTCTAGAAGAAGAGTTGTATATGATGCAACCAGAAGGTTTTGTCGATCCAAAGGGTACTAACAAAGTGTGCAAGCTCCAGCGATCAATTTATGGTGCAGTGCAAGCCTCTCGGAGTTGGAATAAGCGCTTTGATAGTGTGATCAAAGCATATGGGTTTATCTGAGACTTTTGGAGAAGCCTGTATTTACAAGAAAGTGAGTGGGAGCTCTGTAGCATTTCTAATATTATATGTGGACGACATATTATTGATTGGAAATGATATAGAATTTCTGGATAGCATAAAGGATACTTGAATAAAAGTTTTTCAATGAAAGACCTCGGTGAAGCTGCTTACATATTGGGCATCAAGATCTATAGAGATAGATCAAGGCGCTTAATTGGACTTTCACAAAGCACATACCTTGATAAAGTTTTGAAAAAGTTCAAAATGGATCGAGGCAAAGAAAGGTTTTTACCTGTATTACAAGGTGTAAGATTGAGTCGGACTCAATGCCCGACCACAGCAGAAGATAGAGAAAATGAAAGATGTTCCTATGCTTCAGCCATAGGCTCTATCATGTATGCAATGCTGTGTACCAGACTGACGTATGCTTAGCTGTAAGCTTGGCGGGAAGGTACCAAAGTAATCGAGTGGATCCTTTGGACAGCGGTCAAGAACATCTGAAATACGAAAAGGACTAAGGATATGTTTCTCGTATATGGAGGTGACAAAGAGCTAGTCGTAAATGGTTACGTCGATGCAAGCTTTGACACTCGATCCGGACGATTCTAAATCGCAAACCGGATCGTGTTTTTATTAAGCGGTGGAGCTGTCGGTTGGTGCAGTTCTAAACAAAGCGTCGTGGCGGGATCTACATGTGAAGCGGAGTACATAGCTGCTTGAAGCAGCAAATGAAGGAGTCGGATGAAAGAGTTCATTTCCGATCTAGGTGTCATACCTAGTGCATCGGGACCGATGAAGATCTTCTGTGACAATCTTGGTGCAATTGCCTTGGCAAAGGAATCCAGATTTCACAAGAGGACCAAGCACATCAAGAGGCGCTTCAATTCCATTGGGACCAAGTCCAAGTGGGAGACATAGAGATTTGCAAAATACATACGGATCTGAATGTTGCAGACCGTTGACTAAGCCTCTTCCACGAGCAAAACATGATCAGCACCAAGACTCCATGGGTGTTAGGATCATTACATTGTAATCTAGATTATTGACTCTAGTGCAAGTGGGAGGCTGAAGGAAATATGCCCTAGAGGCAATAATAAAGTTATTATTTATTTCCTTATACCATGATAAATGTTTATTATTCATGCTAGAATTGTATTAACGGAAACATAATACATGTGTGAATATATAGACAAACAGTATGTCACTAGTATGCCTCTACTTGACTAGCTTGTTAATCAAAGATGGTTATGTTTCCTAACCATGAACAAGGAGTTGCTATTTGATTAACAAGGTCACATCATTAGTTGAATGATCTGATTGACATGACCCATTCCGTTAGCTTAACACTTGATCGTTTAGTATGTTAATGCTTTCTTCATGACCCATACATGTTCCTATAACTATGAGATTATGCAACTCCGTTTACGGAGGAACACTTTGGTACTACCAAGCGTCTGGCGAAGCTGGGTGATTATAAAGGAGTACTACAGGTGTCTCCAAAGGTACTTGTTGGGTTGGCGTATTTGAGATTAGGTTTTGTCACTCCGATTGTCGGAGAGGTATCTCTAGGCCTTCTCGGTAATACACATCACTTAAGCCTTGCAAGCATTACAACTAATGAGTTAGTTGTGAGATGATGTATTACGGAGCGAGTAAAGAGACTTACGTAGCGAGATTGAACTAGGTATTGGATACCGACGATCGAATCTCGGGTAAGTAACATACCGATGACAAAGGGAACAACGTATGTCGTTATGCGGTTTGACCGATAAAGATCTTCGTAGAATATGTAGGAACCAATATGGGCATCCAGGTTCCGCTATTGGTTATTGACCGAGAATGGTTCTAGGTCATGTCTACATAGTTCTCGAACCCGTAGGGTCCGCACGCTTAACGTTTGATGACAGTTCATTATGAGTTTATAAGTATTGATGCACGAAGGTTGTTGAGTCCGGATGTGATCACGGACATGACGAGGAGTCTCGAAATGGTCGAGACATAAAGATTGATATATTGGAAGCCTACATTTGGACATCGGAAGTGTTCCGAGTGAAATCGAATTTTCGGAGTACCGGAGGTTACGGAACCCCGGAACTACATGGGCCCATAGTGGGCCTTGGAGGAAAGGAGAAAGGGCAGCCCTAGGGTGGCGCGCCCCCCTTCCCTAGTCCTATTAGGACTAGGAAAGGTGGGCGGCCCCCTCTCTCTTTCCCCTCAGGAATCCTAATCCAACTAGGATTGGGGGAATCCTACTCCCGAGGGAGGAGGAATCTCTCCCTCCCCTTGGGCGGCCACCTCCCCTTGGCTCCTTTATATACGGGGCAGGGGCACCCCATGACACACAAGTTGATCTACGGATCTTTCCTTAGCCGTGTGCGGTGCCCCTTCCACCATATTCCACCGGTCATATCGTCGCGGAGCTTAAGCGAAGCCCTGCGCGGAGAAGTCATATCGTCGCGGAGCTTAGGTGAAGCCCTGCGTCGGTGGAGCATCAACATCGTCCCACGCCGTCGTCTTGTGGAACTCATCCCGACACTTTGCTGGATCGAGTCCGGGATCGTCATCGAGCTGAGCGTGTGCAGAACTCGGAGGTGCCGTCGTTCGGTGCTTGGATCGGTCGGATCGTGAAGGCGACGACTACATCAACAGCGTTGTTATAACGCTTCGCTTTCGGTCTCGAGAGTGCGTGGGCGGACACTCTCCCCTCTCGTTGCTATGCCATCACCATGGTCTTGCGTGATCGTAGGAAAATTTTTGAAATTACTACGTTCCCCAACACAAATCCCCGAAGGGTTTAAACCCGTCAATATTGAATCCTATGATGGCACAACAGACCCCGCGGTTTGGATCAAAGACTATCTCCTTCACATCCACATGGCCCGCGGTGACGATCTTCACGCCATCAAATACCTCCCCCTCAAGCTTAAAGGACCAGCCCGGCATTGGCTCAACAGCTTGCCAGCAGAGTCAATTGGGAGCTGGGAGGACCTGGAAGTCGTATTCCTCGATAACTTCCAGGGCACTTATGTGCGACCACCAGACGCCGATGACCTAAGCCACATAATTCAGCAGCCAGACGAATCGGCCAGACAATTCTGGACACGGTTCTTAACCAAGAAAAACCAAATCGTCGATTGTCTGGGATCACGGAGGCCCTCATGCCTTCAAGCATAACATCTGTGATGAGTGGCTTGCCCGGCACCTAGGACAGGAAAAGCCGAAATCCATGGCAGCCCTCACATCACTCATGACCCGCTTCTGCGCGGGTGAGGACAGCTGGCTAGCACGCTGCAACAACCTCAGTAAAAATTCTGGCAGTCCGGACTTCAAGGACCGAAATGGCAGGCCGTGTCGTAACAAAAACAAATGCCGCATTAACGGCGACAATATAGAGGATACGGCAGTCAATGCCAGATTGAGAGGCTCTAAACCCGGTCAGCGGAAAAAGCCATTCAAAAGAACTACTCCGGGTCCATCCAATTTGGACCGAATACTTGACCGCTTGTGCCAGATACACGCCACCCCCGAAAAGCCAGCTAACCACACCAACAGGGACTGTTGGGTATTCAAGCTGGCGAGCAAGTTAATTGCGAAAGCAATGACAAGGGCTGCATAGCGATAGCGAGGACGAGACCCAACCGCCCGAACAATAGAGGACGAAGGGTTTCCCCCACGGATGCGGACGGTGAACATGATATACATAACGCACATACCCAAAAGGGAGCGGAAGCGTGCACTCGAGGATGTCTCACGCGATGGAGCCATTGCCCAAGTTCAATCCATGGTCCTCCTGCCCGATCACTTTTGACCGAAGGACCACCCCACCAGCATCCGCCACGGTGGATTCGCCGACCGGTCTTAGACCCAATCGTCTATGGATTTCACCTAACGAGTCCCGATGGGCGGGCGGCAGCCTGAACCTGCTTTACCAGGATACTGAGGCGCAAAATGGGCATAGACCCTCAAGGATTAAACCTACCAAAACGACCTTTAAAGGCGTCATACCAGGTGTAGAAGCCAATTGTACAGGCTCAATTACACTGGAAGTGGTCTTCGGATCCCCGCATAACTTCCAAAGCGAGGAGTTAATCTTCGACATAGTCCCGTTCTGCAGTGGCTATCATGACTTGCTCGGGCGTACCGCGTTTGCAAAGTTCAACGCGGTGCCGCACTACGCATACCTCAAGATCAAGATGCCAGGCCCTCGAGGAGTCATCACGGTCAACGGAAACACTGAACGTTCTCTCCGCACGGAGGAACATACAGCGGTTCTCGCGGCAAAAGTGCAATGCAGCCTCTTAAGGCAATTCTCGAGTCCGGCCATTAAGCGCCCGGACAGAGCCAAGCGCGCCCGGAGTAACTTACAACAAGACCACTGGCACGCCCGTTCGCCAGCGTAGCGATGCCCCAACCCCAGCTCCTGTGAAACGTCAAAGCAGGTCCTTCGCGTACACCATTACACTCTGAAGATACCATGAGCATGGGGAGAGGGGCACGACCACGATAAACCCAGACTGCGGCTCAACCACACCAGGGGCTCTCAAGTGTGTCGTTCCTTTTTCTTTTCTTTTTTACCTTTTACTTTTTACCCACACGACTCCGTTTGTCAAAAGCCCTGTCCGGCAGCAGACCTGCCGAACTCACGATGCAACAGCCAGGGAAGGATAAAGGCTACAATGAATATACAGGTGGTCTCCATTACGAGCATTTTCATACACCAATTTGCAGCCTACCCCTGGAGGGGGACATGTTTAACAGTCTCATACCTTGCTTATCGCACTATTTGTGTCGTTCTGCATTCGTAGCAGCACTTATTGAATAAAACAATGCAGCACCTTTTTGCTTATAATTGCATTTGTTTTTCATACATATGTTCATTCACGGCATATTGCATCCGTACACTTTGGTACGACTAATATACACCAGGGGCTTATGTTTCCCGCATAACGGTATAATGAGTCCGAACACTTTCACAAGTGCGGCACCCCGAACTTATAGCACTATATGCATCAACTCCGAATCATGTCTTGGGTCAATAGTTGGGTTTGCCCGGCTCCCGTGTTTTGGTACCTTACGTTCCGTTATATCGGCTAAGGTAGCACCGGGAGAACCACTGTGATTCCGCCCCAGTTCGGCTGGGTTAACGCCTCAGTGGAGAAAGCTAAAACTGACCGTCATGATGAGGCGAGAGCCGGTCGCTGTTCGAGAGGTTTTTTGCGAGTCCTTAAAGACTTATGCCGCTTAGAGCGAGGAGCCGGATACTGTCCGGCCAAGGCGTGGATAGCGCCCCAAATTTGGCCTTCCGAAGACTAGGGGCTTCGCCGAAATTTAAAATTATGGAATTCTATGGCTAAGTGAGAGTGTTCAAGCATTATAAGTCCGGTTGCCTTGTTCGCTGTGTTGAGCGCCTCCCTAGATGGACCCAAAAATGGGAACAAGAGCGCTCAAGTTTATCCCGAACACCCCAGCACTCGTGGCATGGGGGTTGAAGCCGATGACTTGCCATCTCTCAGATTTGATAAACAGCCGCACAGAAGGTAATATTTTAAATTAACAAGCGTTGCTTAGCGCATATGAACTAAGTTTTCAGCGCACAGGATAACAAATTGCGAGTCTACTCAAATATTATATCTTTGGAGCACTCACCCGCAATAGTGCGGGCGCCCTTCAGCTCACTCTTATAATACATCTCGGGCGTGCGATGCTCCTTGCCCTCTGGTGGCGGGTCCGTCACAAGCTTCTGGGCATCCATCTTGCCCCAGTGCACCTTTTGCGCGGGCAAGGGCCCGACGGGCACCCTCAATACAAGCGGAATGCTTGATCACTTCAACCCACGGGCACGCATCCATCAGCCGCCGCACCAGGCCGAAGTAGCTCCCAGGCATGGCCTCCTTAGGCCACAGCCGAACTATGATGCCCTTCATGGCCTGTTCGGCCGCCTTGTGGAGCTCGACCAGCTGCTTCAGCTGGTCGCTAAGGGGCATCGGATGTCCGGCCTCAGCATACTGAGACCAGAAGACCTTCTCCGTCGAGCTCCCCTCCTCGGCCCGGTAGAATGCGGCAGCATCGGACAAGCTGCAAGGAAGATCTGCGAACGCCCCTGGAGAGCTCCGAATTCGAGTAAGCAACAGGTAATTAACACTCACATACTTACTTTGCATGGAAAACGCCTTACCCGCTGCTATTTAATTCACTGCCTCAATCTCCTGGAGGGCCTTGTAGGCTTCTGCCTTAGCGGCTTTGGCACTCTCAAGAGCCGTTGCAAGCTCAGACTCTCGAGTCTTCGAGTCACGCTCCAAGCTCTCATGTTTTTTCACGAGATCCTGGAGCTCTTGCTATACCTCCGCCACCCGCGCCTCCTGCTTCTCTCGCTCGGTGCGCTCCGCGGCCGCATTACATTCGGCCGCGGCCACCGCTTCCTTCAGGGTTGCCACCTCGTTAGTGGCCCCTACAATACCCACGTTATCCTTGTCATTTTCCTTGCAACCAAATCCTTTTCTGTAAGGTACAATTTTCATAAGGTATTACTCACCTTCTTTTTCCTCGAGCTGCTTCTTGGCATGGCCGAGCTCGTTCTCGGACCACTTGAGGTTTTCCTTCAAAGTATTGACCTCCGCAGTCAGTGCGGCGGAGGTCAGCAGCACAGCCTGCAATCCCATATTGACATATTTTTTATATGACTCCTGCGTTCATCTTTCTAAAGATCCTCAGTCCGGCTTTTCTTTCCGAACACCGAACCGAGCATCAGGGACTACTGTCTATGCGGTACCACTTTACATATATTGAAATTCTTACCTCAAAGCCTGTTAGAAGGCTGTTGCAGGCCTCGGTCAGCCCGCTCTTGGCGAGCTGAACCTTCTGAATCACCGCACTCATAACAGTGCGGTGTTCCTCTTCGATGGAGGCGCCGTTGAGCGCCTCCAGCAAATTATCCGGCACCTCCGGTTGGACGGAGGCAGCCGGCGTCGTGGTCTTTCCCTTCTTACGAAGGGGTCGCCCGCCGGACTCCGGAGCCACTTGTGGCCTCCGGGCTGAGTCCGTGCACGATCCGGGAGGTGTCTGTGACACCTCCGGGCCTCCTCCTCCTGGTGGGTCGTTTTCGGGATCCTACCTCGGCGTCGTCCGCGGCACGGGGGGTGGAGGCAGTCGGAAGGGAATCCATATCCGACGCACCCAAGGACCCGCTCGACGAAACGGGAAGATCATCCTTGGGCGGACTGCAGGGTTGTATGCGGCATTAGAAAGACATTATACCTTGAAGTTATTCAGGAGTACGGATACTTACGATCTCGCCAGGGGCTTGGCCCTGGTAGGCCAATCCTCCTCGTCGTCGTCGACGTTGGTGGAGAAGTCCGGAGGAAGGGTTCTTCCCTTCTTGGACCCTTCGGCCTCCCTTGTTGGGGAGGCCTTCCTTTTCTTTCCTCCCCCCGCTGGGGGAGAGGCTTTCTTCTTCTCCTCCTCGCCTTGGTGGGAGGAGTCGGCCTCGGATTCATCATCCGATAACACCTGGCACGGAACTCTTCCGAGTCCCGTGGCCGTCTTCTTGGCCTTCTTCTCGGCACCACGTGGGGTGCCGAGCCAACAACCCGTTAGGCGGGCGTCCGCTGGGTCCTCTGGCAATGGGGCCGGACAGGTAATCCGTTCGGCCTTCGCCAGCCATTCCTGTCAAAGGTAAAGGGAGTTTAGATCCCGCATAGAGCCAAACTATGGAAAACAAGTGGTGAAATCACTTACCTCGTCAGCTGGACGCTGCGAGCAGAATCCGCGATCTTCGATAGCGGATGCGGGAGCTTCGGCGCCCTTGAACAGCACCTTCCAGACATCTTCGTACGTAGTGTCGAAGAGCCCGCTCAGGGTCTGGTGCTGCGCCGGATCAAACTCCCACATGTTGAAGCCCCGTCGCTGGCACGGGAATCCGGCGGATGACCATGACCAGGACTACGTTGACAAGCTTGAGCTTCTTGTCCACCAGCTTCTGGATACAGGCTTGGAGTCCGGTCAGCTCCTCCGAATTCCCCCAAATCTAGCCACTCTCTTTCCAGGAGGTGAGCCGTGTAGGGATTCCGGATCTGAACTCGGGGGCCGCTGCCCAATCGGGGTCACGCGGCTCGGTGATGTAGAACCACCCCGATTGCCACCCCTTGATGGTTTCCATGAAAGTACCCTCCAGCCACGTAACGTGGGACATCCTGCCCACCATGGCGCCTCCGCACTCTTCTTGGCTGCCCTTCACAACCTTCGGCTTGACACTGAAGGTCTTGAGCCAAGCCGAAGTGGGGCTGGATGCAGAGGAAGGCCTCGCACACGACGATAAACGCCGAGATGTTGAGGATGAAATTCGGGGCCAGATCATGGAAATCTAGGCCGTAGTAGAACATGAGCCCCGGACAAAGGGATGAAGGGAAACCCAGTCCCATGGAGGAAATGGGGAAGAAATACTACCTCTCATGGGGCCTGGGGTTGGGAATGAGCTCTCCTCGTCGGGGAGCCGGCGCGATGTTGCTGGACAAATATCCCGCGTCGCGCAGCTTCTGGATCTGCCCCTCCGTGACGGAGGAGGCCATCCACTTGCCTCCTGCTCCGGACATGGTTGGAGAAGGTTGAGGAGGAAAGTGCGGACTTGGGCGCTAGAGCTCGAGTGCACGGAAATGGATGAGCAAAGGAGGAAGAAGGCGTAGGTGAAAGGGTGGATCCTTATCCCCTTATATGGGCGGACAAAAACACATGTCCCCACCGGCCTGGTAAAACTCGCTTATCTCCCAAGCGTCACAATCAATGGCGCGGTTGGGTTACCCACGTCCGTATTGATGGGAATCCCGGAATAAGGGGAACACGATCTCTGCCTCGACAAGACGTGCCAAGGAAACCGCTTCGCTAAACACGCTGAGGTGGAACAATAAAAACAATTTGAGTAAAGGCTTGGTAGTGGTGCGACATCACGCCACAAAATACGTCAGCAGATTGATCTTGTGTAATATTATTCTCTCTACGGTGGTATGTGGAATTTATTTTTGCAGAGCCGGACACTATCCTGGTGTTCACAATCTTCTATAAATTATTCGGAGGAAGAACCCGCCTTGCAATGCCGAAGACAACATGCGCGCCGGACTCGTCGTCATTGAAGCCTGGTTCAGGGGCTACTGAGGGAGTTCCGGACTAGGGGGTGTCCGGATAGCCGAACTATCATCATCGGCCGGACTCCAAGACTATGAAGATACAAGATTGAAGACTTCGTCCCGTGTCCGGATGGGACTTTCCTTGGCGTGGAAGGCAAGCTTGGCGATACGGATATGTAGATCTCCTACCATTGTAACCGACTCTGTGTAACCCTAACCCTATCCGATGTCTATATAAACCGGAGGGTTTTAGTCCATAGGACGAACAACAATCATACCATAGGCTAGCTTCTAGGGTTTAGCCTCTTTCATCTCGTGGTAGATCCACTCTTGTAACACACATCATCAATATTAATCTAGCAGGACGTAGGGTTTTACCTCCATCAAGAGGGCCCGAACCTGGGTAAAACATCGTGTCCCTTGTCTCCTGTTACCATCCGCCTAGACGCATAGTTCGGGACCCCCTACCCGTGATCCGCCGGTTTTGACACCGATAACCCTTTACTCTGCTTTCTTTCTACTTCAAGCAAGGAGATGATTTATATGCATCTAAACAAGTAGTTGTCGCTGCACTACTATAACAATCAATGTACATGCATAGCTCTAAGCTCTAGCCTAGTGCACTACACTGCCTCTGTTTATCAACGTGCTGAATATATGAACCCAGAAAATTTTAGAACTTCTCTGTAAAAATTGGTTGCTAGCTCTGTATTTCAGCCCCTTCTCATTTGTTTGTTTGATTTGGATGGAGTAGGAGTCATCCATGGATGACATCGACAATGAGATCTTGGTCTTGTATGATGCGTGTGTGGACAGTGTTGGTATATTCATACGCTAGGGTGTGGCCTGATGAGGTCTTGGTCTAGTATGATGCGTGTGTGGACAGTGTTGGTCACTTACTAGCTATGGTTCTTTTACTGCTGGACAGTGTTATTTCAATTTTTACCCCATCTAAGCCGCTCACTGTTTTCGTTACCTAATTGCTCTGGATGCGAGAAAAATGTAAGCTTTATATGCCAAAAGGTTATGCATTTACTCATGAAGCATTTCTTGCAAATGGAAGATTTTGGTGTCCATGATTAGTGACGATCCTCAAGTAGGATGAATCTTTAGTTTTGATGTGTCTCAGATTTACTTATGTTAAGTTGTGATGATATAGTGCTTAATCTTAGCATATTCCACGTAATGCAATGGAGTGTTCCAAGGGCTGGGCGCTGCTGCAAGGCCCATCTTTATCTTTGCTCTTGCGCATGATGGATGGTCAAGGACTAGTTAAGTAGGTCATTTTGCGACCAAATGAATGGTCTTCCAGTTTGGTATCTCTAAATGATGATTACATATTAGCACGTTCTTCAGTTTGGGATATACATTTATGTGTAATAGTGAATTATGTCTTGGAAGGCATGTTACTTATTTCCTGTTGATTCATTGGACATCGCATGACAATCTCTAAGAAGGTTGTCCATTTACTGATCAATCATTTCTTGCACGATTTTGTTGTCGATGATTAGTGTTGAACCTCATATGTCCTCTGCAATTCATTTCCATTATAATCTTGCTCATACAATATTCACACCATGTAATTCTGGAAAAGACAGTATTGACATGTTATAAAAAATGACAGTATTGACATGTTATAAATAGTTTGTTTGTATTTCTGTTTATTTTGTTACATTTTGCAGGGATAAAATGAAGAAAAAGAAGAAAAGATTACTAGAGGATTAGTTTTAGGATTTTCTTTTATTTCCTTGCAATTTTCCTTTTATTGGATACTTGTAAAGACATTGTAATATTCTTACTATAATAAAAAATATGATTCTATTTCATTTTTTGTTTTTAAATTATTTTCCTTATAGGTTGTTTTCTGTAAATTTGGATTTTTTTTGTTTTCCAAATAAATTACTAGTGGCGCATCATCAACTAGTGCGCCATTAGTAAGCCAGAGCACATGGGTACATATGGCCCCCTGGGAGGCATTCTAATGGCGCACTGTGGGCTATACTAATGGCGCACTACGTGGTGCGCCATCAGAACACCAGATACTAATGGCGCACAAGTGGTGCGCCATTAGAATTTAATTCTAATGGTGTGATGCTAGTGGCGCACCAGTAGTGCGCCATTAGAAGGCAAAACTGGTGCGCCACTAGCATGCCTTTTCCTAGTAGTGTCGCCCGTTCCACAATCATAGGCATTACATATTTTGAATGGGAAAATCTTGTCAAAGTTGACATTAGTTTAATATGTTGGAATTGGAAAACCTTGTCAATTTTTGCTCATTGATGTTAGCCAGAAGACATGCATTTGATATTTTTGAGTGGGACGCCCTTTGCTGTGAGCAACGTCGATCGTTTTTTCCTATTCCTGTCTTCAGTTCAGAAGTAAATATTTACTCTTGCTAAGATGCATAGTCACATGAATGCTGACATGCATTTGTTGTGTATATTGTCTATGTGATGCCAGGCCTTGTGTTTGATTGCAAAGTTGAGCTTGGAATGTTGTGGCATGCGGCATCACGAGTTGTTCCATGCCTCCTGAGAATAATGCTTCGTATTGTTTTGCATGTCGATCTAATGCCAGTGATTTTCTTGTTAGGAAGATCATCTTCTTTTGTTGTTTCCGTGCTTAAGAAGTTCATCGTCTTATGTTTCATTCATAGCCTATACGACAAGTCGGGTAGGTTAGACGTGAAACCATATGATCTTCCGACCAACTCATCATCTTAGGCCTTGATTGGATCGTCGTTTTTCAACCAAAACCACTTGTAAACTGACGCTTGTAAATAAAAGCAGATGGTCTCGGGCGAAGCGCTTGGTTGGTCGATTTCGACTAGTAAAATATACACTGGTCTCTCAAATTACACGCATAACCCGCCGGTTTTACTTACAGACCTCGGGCCCTCAGTTTCATTACGCCTCTATTTTACGTGTTATTTCCGATGACGAGTAAATTACATTTGTATCTTAATACAGGTGTGAAATAAACCAGTGCTCCCAAGCGCGGCCTTACCGTTTCATGCCGTCTCAGTCTCTCCAAGGTGCTCATAGGTGTCCGATGATCCTGGCTTCCTAAATGTGCAGCGGGCGCTGTATCAGACCATCCGTAGGGCCCGCGAGGCCCTCTCCGTCGTCCTTCGAGTTGTTGCGCTTCCCGTGGGGCCCCGCATTGTTAACATGGTCAATGAACATGAGGATTCAGGAGATGACTTTATTTTGACTGGATGACAGTAGGGACCCACTAGGGTCATAGCTGTACGTACGCAAGTGCCTCCTTATTATGTACAACTATATATTTTTTTGCTTCCTCCTAGTTTCCTGACGTCATGGTCGCACACCATTGTCAACCTATCTAGTCAATACAAACGAGAGAATTGCACAAGGTGCGGCCGACAGCTGGGACAAAGCAGCTCGAGCAGTATTTGTGTTTTTGAGGCATGAGCACTGCAGAGGTTTTCTTGGCGATGTTTTCATTGTAGTTCAGAGGAGAGCAGGGTATTAACTGGGCGGGCTGTGGCCCGTCTAGCCCAGGACAGATATCCAGCCCAGATATTAATTTTTTCAAGATGAAAATGGCTAGCCCAGCTATACGTTTTTTTGAAGAATACCCACGCAAGGTCAACTTGTTATTCTCCACTCCGCTGGGCTGCAAATCTTTCCTAGGAGGGATGCATTAGGCTTAACAGGAAAATGGGCTTTAAAAAATAACAAATGGGATGTAATTATAAAAACTGGGCAGTAACTATAAAAAATGCACCAAACACAAAATTAGTTTATAAAATATTATTTATGGATTTTGAAAATCTTAATTTTTAATTGTTGCGCGCGCAATGTTTCGTTAGATTTTTACGTAATACAAATTTATATTTAATCTTACTAGAAATTTTGGGATAAAAATATTTCGGATCCCATCAAAATGTGGGAAATTTTATTGAACTCTGTCTTGAGCGGTTGGTTGAAATTATTAATCGTTGTCCTAGCTATAAAATGGGATGTACTTTTAACAAACTGTAAATGGGTTGTAGTAAATTCCATTAGAATAAAAAATGGGTTGTACATTCTTACAAATCGCAAATGGGCTATAAGTTCTCTGCCACACACTTGTGGGCCTACTAAGTTGACGCGTCCCCTAAAAAAAGAAGTTGACGCGTATGCAATACTTTATCAACTTATTATAGTCAACACACGGTTCTAGCAGCAGTGGCCGTTGCATGTCCATCCAACGGATGTTGTGCTTCTTCTTCAATCTCGGATATTCTAGCTTCGGCCGCCCAAAAAATGATTCCTCCCCCTGACATCTGGGGCGCACCATCTCAGAGGCTGACCTATGGGCCTACTAAGTTGACGCGTACCAAGGGCTTTGTCAACTTAGTCAATATAAATGATTCTAGCTGCAGTGACCGTACGATGTCCATCCAAAGGCCATAGTGCTTCTTCAACCTCTGGTCTTCTTGTTCCAGCCGCCCAAAGCAGCGCCGGTCGTGCCGCCTGATCCTGCCTCCCATGGCCGGCTGTGATGCCGCGGAGGCCTCACCGCCCCTACTACTCCCACCGCTAGCCAGGCCATCCCTCCACTCACCCACACCCCCTGTTATTCTACGGTGACGACAGCCTCACACCGCAGCCGAACCAATGAACCCTCGTACTCCTCTCGCGCTGGCTTCCACGCCGCTGCGTCTTCCTGGCTCGCCGCCCCTTCCAAGGCCTCGCCGTCGTCCACCGCCCTGGTGCTCTAGGCGCGGCGTGGTCAACGTGGTCAAGGAACGACTTCCATCGGAAGAGTACTGTACGTGGAGAGGCTGATAGCTGGGTCCACGGCGGCCGCAAGGAAGTGCCTCCTTATTACGTGCTAAATAATTATTCCTCCACCTGACAGCAGGGACCCACCGGACGGGCCACTGTCTTTCGTGAAAAAAATGTTTCCCCCCTTACTGCTGGGATCCACCAGCTACATCTTTGCACGCAAGGAAGTGCGTTCGGACAAAAAAAACGATTCGCCCCCTGACTGCTGGGAGCCACTAGCTACATCTTTGCACGGAAGGAAGTGCCTGACAGTCGGGACCCACCTGGTCGAAGCGTACGTAGCGTTGTCATTCTGGTCGCGAACGTGTATGTACATACTGGTCGATGTCTAGGCGCGCACGTGTCATAGTAGAGGCGCGCACGTAGCATGTACACATACGTATAGCTGCCAGGGTGCAAGACAAAAAATACGGCCATGTACGTACATACGGGCGGGGTCTCGAATGCCTACTCGCGCATACATACGGCCAGGGCTCGTGTACATTGCTGTGTCGGAACAGAGAAATTGCGTCGTCGTCGTGTTCATGGGGAGGCAACGGAATGCGTCGTGTTCATCGGGAGGCAACGGACGCGTGGGAGCCAACCGGCTTGGACGGAACAGCCGATGGAAACGAGGCATCGCATACCGCAGAACAGAGAAACAGCCCTCCTACGGTCGAAACGGAGCCCTGTTCATCGGAAGGGGTGTGGCGTACCGCAAAACGGAGGAAACAGACTTGTGTTGGAGTGCTACGGTCGAAACGGGGGTCCTGTTCATCGGGAGGGGTGTGGCGTACTTCAAAACGGGACTCCACGGGATATTGCTCATCTCCACAGTCGACCCCCTCCAGCCTCCACGGGCTACTGTTCATCCACCATCGACCTCCTCCAGCCTCCACCTGCGACTGTTCATCCACGGGCTCCTGTTCATCCAGCCTCCACCGCGCGCTACTCCATCGGCTACTGTTCAACCAGCCCTCTCCACGGGCTCCTGTTCAACCACCCCTCTACGGGCTACTATTCATCCAGCCCTCCACCTTCTACTGTTCATCCAGCCCTCCACGGGGTGGTCTGTTCATCCAGCCCTCCACGGGGTCCTGTTCATCCAGCCCCAACCGGCTCGATCGATCGGGGTCCTGTTCATCCAAAGGCAGCACCACGGGGTCCTGTTCATCCACCCCCACGAGGAACTGTTCATCCAAACCCCCCAGCAATGCTCACTATTCATCCAGAGGCAGCATCGATCGGCTTCAGTTAGCAACAGTAGCAAAGGAATCGCTCGATCGGGTTCAGTTAACAGCCATCGATCGATCGCTCGGGTTCGAGAACGCGTAGCTGCGATTACAATCGCCGGGTTCAGTTAGAGCCCAACGCCTCGCTCGGGTTCATTTAGAGACCAACGCCTCGCACCCACACGCATGCGTGTACGAGAGAAACGCGCATCGCTCGGCCTCGACCACCCACCATTACCGGGAACACCCCGATATTTTCCTCGCCCTCGCTTCTACCACGGTTTTTTCCGTCATGGACGGCCCAAAGAATGTCATGCAGCTGCGTGTCCGTCCCGCCCAGGACGAAAATCCCATTTTTTGTCATGACTTTTTGTCATAGAAGTAGGAGCCCACCACATCTATGATGATACCGGGTTTTGTCACAATTATCGTCATAGCAGTGTCATAAGTATGACAGAAAAAATTTCGTTCGGCCCAAAATGTCACGGATGTGTCTTCTTTTTGTAGTGATGAAAACGAATCAAACATAATTGTGGAAGATGATGCACTTGATGATGATTTTGTTATGCCTATTGCTTGTTGTGATGATTATGATTGGGAAGATAATGATACTTCTTATAATCTTGGAAATCTTTTTGGCACCAACTTGGGAAATTATGATGATAGCAATTGTTATACCGTTGGTGCTATTCATACTATTAATGATGAGAGTGATTATGCTTATGATATGCCAAGCCACAAGCTTGGGGATGCTATGTTTGATGAGAATGACATGTTTGAGAATTTATTTGCTGCAATTAATGTTTGTCCCAAGCTTGGGGATGCTATGTTTAATGAAGATGACCTTTTTAGTCCCCCTACTTTGAATGATCAAACTTTCTATGATGGTTGCATGCCTCCTATCTATTATGACAACAAAGTTGCTATCTATGATGATTATGGTGATGACATGTATGCTATAAAGAATAATGATAACCATGAAACTTGTCATCATGATTTTAATTTTCACTCTCATGATAGTTATTTTGTTGAGTTTGCTCCCACTACTATTGATGAGAATAAATTTTCTTATGTGGTGAGTAATAAAATTTCTATGCTTATGGATCATGAAAAGAATGCTTTATGTCATGAATATATTGTTGAATTCATTAATGATGCTACTGAAAATTATTACGCGGGAGGAACATGATGCTACTGAATATCAAGTTTCCTCTCTATGTGTTGAAAGTTTTGAAGTTATGTTTGTATAGCCTTCCTATGCTAGTTGATTCTTGCTCCCATAAGTTGTTTGCACACAAAATAACTATTCATAGGAAGTGGGTTAGACTTAAATGTGTTGGTCATATGCTTCATGATGCTCTCTTTGTATTTCAACTCTTATATTTTACGCGAGCATCATTGAAATCATCATGCCTAGCTAAAAGGCATTAAAAAAAGCGCTTCTTGGGAGACAACCCAACACTTTTACCTACTGTTTTTGTGTGTTCACATGATTATGCTACTGTATTGATCATGTTTTATTGCTTTTGTTTCAATAAAGTGCCAAGTAAAGCCTTTGGGATCATGTTGGGTGATAGTTGATTTGAGCTTGCTGAAAAACAGAAACTTTTGCGCTCATGAAAATAATTCTCATTTTTAACAGAAGAGTGATTTTGAGTTGATTCTTTTAGCAGAAGATTATACACAAATTTCCCACGTGGTCCTAAGATTTTCATAATTTTTTGAGTAGCAGAAGTATGGTATTCTGCTGATCATTACAGACTGTTCTGTTTTTGACATATTCTGTTTTCGATGCATAGTTTGCTTGTTTTCTAGTTTCTATGGCTTATATTGCTCAATATAAATTATGTAAATGATATTCTACAGTAGTAGTTGTGTAGAAACAATTATGAATCTTTTCTTTTACAATACCAAAGTGAAATGGTTTGCTCTTTATCATACTAACCTATCTCACGAAGTTCCGTTAAGTTTTGTGTGATTGAAGTTTTGAAGTTTTGGGTGAGATATCGATATGAGGAGAATAAGGAGTAAAGAGACCCTAATCTTGGGGATACCAAAGGAACCCCAGGTTAATATTCAAGGAAGATCCAAGCAACTAAGCTTGGGGATGCCCCGGAAGGCATCCCCTCTTTCGTCTTCAACATTATCGGTAACCTCACTTGGAGCTACATTTTTATTCGTCACATCATATGAGTTTTGCTTGGAGCGTCATTTTATTGTATTAGGATTTGCTTTCTGCTATTTATAATAATATTTTGCATCTTTATTTTCAATAAAAATGTCAAGTATAGCTTTTTCCATGCTTATCTTGCAAGTATATGAGTTGTTGTTTCACAACAGAAATTGTATCGATGTTGCAAAAATTCCCGAGGAAAGTCAAAATGTGATAAAATTTTGAAACTTTTTGCATAATGAGCTTTGATAAATTTTCTACAGTGTGGTAGAATTTCATAATGTTTGGAGTTTAATAAGTATTGATACTCTTGCATTCTTTACGGACTGTACTGTTTTGGCAGATTGCTGTTATGTTTGTATTGTTTGCTTGTTTAATGATCCTATTTGGGGATAGGAGTATTAAATATGCAGAGGTATTTAGTATGCAATGTTGAATAATAATTTTAGTGATTTTCTACAGTAGAGAATGATAAAGTTTTTGCATTGGTTTATACTAACTTATCTCACGAGTTCTTGTTGAGTTTTGTGTGGATGAAGCTTTTGAGATTTAGGAAAACCGTGATATGAGAAGAATTAAGGAGACACTAAAGCTCAAGCTTGGGGATGCCCAAGGGATCCCAAGATAATATTTCAAGAAGTATCAAGCATCTAAGCTTGGGGATGCCCCGATAGGCATCCCACCTTTCTTCTTCAACAATTATCGGTTAGTATTGGTTGAGCCTAAGTTTTTGCTTCTTCACCTGAGTTGTGCTATATTTGGAATGTCATTTTATTTTGTTTTGCTTGCTATTTTAATAAAATACTTAGATCTGGAAGTTTTTAAATAAAATAGAGTCCTCAAATAGTTGCCAGGGAGGCTAAGTAAGCGGCATTCACATCCTGTCAACGAATCTATTCTCTATGGAATTACTCTTGTGCTTCACTTATATCCTATGAGTAAATTGCTTGATAAATTGAATGTCATGAAGTTGAAATCATATCATGCCTAGTGGTAGCTTCACATTTGGTTTTAGAAAATGAAACCTTTTGAGGCTTGACAATCACAATATTGGTCATACAAGCAATTCACAAATAATTAGTATAAGGAAGAGAACTTTCACATGCAAATACACTATCCTAGAAAACTTTTGTGATTGTGAGCCCCCATCAAAATATTATATGCCAAAATTGTTGACGTTGGACAAGGAAGACAACATAATGATTTATGTTTGTTCATATTCACATGGAAGTTATATTGTCATAGATCCTTCAACATGTGGTGCTTGCCCGCCATCTTTGCTAGCCAAAAATTCCGCACCAAGTAGAGATACTACTTGTGCATCCAAAAACCCTTAAACCCAAATCTTATTTTCAAGATTGCACCATACCTACCTAAGGATTGAGCAAGATCCTTCAAGTAAGTTGTCATCGGTGCAATAAGGCAATAAAAATTGCTTCTAAAAGTGTTAGATCATTTAGTGTAAGAGAAAATTGAGCGTTGTACAAACTTGTGATGGCAAAGCAATAAAAGCGACGGACCGCATAATAAAGGTTGCTATCATAAGGGGCAATATAACATGATGTTCTTTTTCACTAAGGGTTTCAGCATACAAACAAATAAGCGCGCATGGCAACCTCTGCTTCACTCTGCGAAGGGCCTATATTTTACTTTTCAGTATTTATTTTTATGCAAAGAGTCAAAGTTATTCTCTCTATTCCTTTTTGCTTTTCCCTTTTGGCAATCATCATGTGGTGAGGAAAGATCTAGGCACATATCTCCAGTTGAATATGGGTAGCTGATACATCCATTTTGCATCATGCTTTTATATTGATATTTATTGCATTATGGGCTGTTGTTACATGTTATATCACGATACTTATGCTTATTCTCTCTCATTTTACAAGGTTTACATAAGGAGGGAGAATGGCGGCAGCTGGAATTCTGGGCTGGAAAAGGAGCAAATATTAGAGACCTATTCTGCACAACTCCAAAAGTCCTGAAACTCCATGAAAGTCATTTTGGGAAATAACAAAAAATATCCAGCGGAAGAAGTTCACCAGAGGGGGGCCCACCTGTCCACGAGGGTGGGGGCGCGCCCTACCCCCCAGGGCGTGCCCCCCTACCTCGTGGGCCCCCTGTTGGCCCTCCGATGGACATCTTCTACTATATGAGGTCTTTCATCAAGGAAAAAATGATAAGCAACCTTTCGGGACGAAACTCCGCCGCCACGAGGCGGAATCTTGGTGGAACCAATCTAGGGCTCCGGCAGAGCTGTTCTGCCGGGGACACTTCCCTCCGGGAGGGGGAAATCATCGCCAACGTCATCACCAACACTCCTCTCATCGGGAGAGGGCAATCTCCATCAACATCTTCACCAGCACCATCTCCTTTCAAAACCCTAGTTCATCTCTTGTACCCAATTTTTGTCTCCAAGTCCGGGATTGGTACTAGTAGGTTGCTAGTAGTGTTGATTACACCTTGTAGTTGATGCTAGTTGGTTTATTTGGTGAAAGATCATATGTTCAGATCCTTTATGCATATTATTACCCCTCTGATTATGAACATGAATATGCTTTGTGAGTAGTTACGTTTGTTCCTGAGGACACGGGAGAAGTCTTGCTATTAGTAGTCATGTGAATTTGGTATTCGTTCGATATTTTGATGAGATGTATGTTGTCTAGCCTCTAGTGGTGTTATGTGAACGTCGACTACATAAAACTTCACCATTATTTGGGCCTAGAGGAAGGCATTGGGAACTAATAAGTAGATGATGGGTTGCTAGAGTGACAGAAGCTTAAACCCTAGTTTATGCGTTGCTTCGTAAGGAGCTGATTTGGATACATATGTTTCATGCTATGGTTAGGTTTACCTTAATACTTCTGTTGTAGTTGTGGATGCTTGCAATAGAGGTTAATCATAAGTGGGATGCTTGTTCAAGTAAGAACAGCACCCAAGCACCGGTCCACCCACATATCAAATTATCAAAGTACCGAACGCGAATCATATGAACGTGATGAAAACTAGCTTGACGATATTACCATGTGTCCTCGGGAGCGCTTTTCCTTATATAAGAGTTTGTCCAGGATTGCCCTTTGCTACAAAAGGATTGGGCCACCTTGCTGCACTTTACTTACTTTTGTTACTTGTTGCTCGTTACAAATTATCCTATCACAAAACTATCTGTTACCACTTATTTCAGTACTTGCAGAGAATACCTTGCTGAAAACCGTTTATTATTTCCTTCTGCTCCTCGTTGGGTTCGACACTCTTACTTATCGAAAGGACTACGATAGATCCCCTATACTTGTGGGTCATCAAGACTCTTTTCTGGCGCTGTTGCCGGGGAGTGAAGCGCCTTTGGTAGGTGGAATTTGGTAAGGAAAAATTTATATAGTGTGCTGAAATTTACTGTCACTTGTTACTATGGAAAGTAATCCTCTGAGGGGCTTGTTCGGGGTATCTTCACCCCGACCAGTAGAGCAAAGAGTTGCCCCTCAACCTATTGAACCTACTGAAAATGAAATTATTCCCTTTGAAGTTCCTTCGGGTATGTTTGAAAAACTGCTAGCTAATACTTTTACAGGAGATGGAACAAAGCATCCTGATGAACATCTACTCTATGTGGATGAAGTTTGTGGATTATTTAAGCTTGCAGGTATACCCGATGATGTTGTTAATAAGAAGGTCTTCCCTTTATCTTTTAAGGGAGATGCATCGACATGGTATAGGCTATGTGATGACACGGGATCATGGAACTATAAACGAGTGAAATTGGAATTTCATCAAAAGTATTATCCTATGCATCTTGTTCATCGTGATCGCAATTATATATATAATTTTTGGCCTCGCGAAGGAGAAAGCATCGCTCAAGCTTGGGGAGGCTTAAATCGATGTTCTATTTATGCCCCAATCATGAGCTCTCAAGAGAAATAATTCTTCAAAATCTTTATGCTAGGCTTTCTGAAAACAATCGCACCATGCTCGATGCTTCTTTTGTTGGCTCTTTTATGATGAAGACTATTGAATTCAGATGGAATTTATTGGATAGAATTGAACGTAACTCTGAAGATTGGGATCTTGACGAAGGTAAGGAGTCAGGTATGACACCTAAGTTTGATTGTGTTAAATCTTTTATGGATACCGATGTTTCCCGTAAATTTAGCACTAATACGGACTTGACTCTGAGATATTAGCTTCTTTCTGTGAATCTTTTGCTACTTATGTTGATCTCCCCAAAGAGAAGTGGTTTAAATATCATCCTCCCATAGAAGTAAAAGTAGCTGCACCTACTAAAGTTGAAGAAAAGATTGTCACTTATAATGATCCTGTTGTTCCTACTTCTTATGTTGAGAAACCACCTTTTCCTGTTAGAATAAAGGATCATGCTAAAGCTTCAACTGTAGTTCGTAAAAGTAATATTAGAACTTAGACACCTCCTGACCAAGTTAAAGTTGAACCTAATATTGCTATTGTTAAAGATCTCTTAGCTGATAATATTGATGGGCATGTTATTCAATTCTGCGGTGAAACTGCTAGAATTTCTAAACCTTGTGCTAAAGATAAACATAGACCTGTGGTAGGCGTGGCTGTTATTTCTATCAAAATAGGAGATCATTGTTATCATGGCTTATGTGATATGGAAGCTAGTGCTAGTGTTATACCTTATGACTTGTATAAATAAATTATGCATGATATTGCACCCGCTGAGATAGAAGGTATTGATGTTACAATTAAACTTGCCAATAGAGATACTATATCAGTAATGGGAATTGTTAGAGATGTTGAAGTATTGTGTGGGAAAACTAAATATCCTGCTGATTTTCTTGTTCTTAGTTCTCCACAAGATAGCTTTTGTCCCATTATATTTGGTAGACCCTTCTTGAACACTGTTAATGCTAAGATAGACTGCGAAAAGAATGTTGTTACTATTGGCTTGGGTGATATGACTCATGAGTTTAATTTCTCTAAATTTAGTAGACAACACCGTGAAGAAGAATTGCCTAGTAAGGATGAAATTATTGGTCTTGCTTCTACTGCCGTACCTCCTAATGATCCTTTAGAACAATATTTGCTAGACCACGAAAATGATATGTTTATGAATGAAAGAAGGGAAATAGATGAAGTATTCTTTAAGCAGGAACCTATTCTGAAACACAATTTACCTGTTGAAATCCTAGGGGATCCTCCTCCACCCAAGGGTGATCCCGTGTTTGAGCTTAAACCGTTGCCTGATAATCTTAAATATGCTTATCTTGATGAAAAGAAGATATATCCTGTTATTATTAGTGCTAACCTTTCAGAGCATGAAGAAGAGAGATTATTGAAAACTCTGAAGAAGCACTGTGCTGCTATTGGATATACTCTTGATGATCTTAAGGGCATTAGTCCCACTATATGTCAACATAAAATAAATTTGGAAGAAGATGCCAAACCGGTTCGTGATCATCAACGACGGCTGAATCCTAAGATGAAAGAAGTGGTAAGGAAAGAAATACTAAAGCTTCTGGAGGCAGGTATAATTTATCCTGTTGCTGATAGTCAGTGGGTAAGTCCTGTCCATTGTGTCCCTAAGAAGGGAGGTATTACTGTTGTTCCTAATGATAAAGATGAATTGATTCCGCAAAGAATTATTACTGGTTATAGGATGGTAATTGATTTCCGCAAATTAAATAAGGCTACTAAAAAAGATCATTACCCCTTACCTTTTATCGATCAAATGCTAGAAAGATTATGTAAACATACACATTATTGCTTTCTAGATGGTTATTCTGGTTTCTCTCAAATACCTGTGTCAGCTAAAGATCAATCAAAGACCACTTTTACTTGCCCTTTTGGTACTTTTGCTTATAGATGTATGCCTTTTCGTTTATGTAATGCACCTGCTACCTTTCAAAGATGCATGATGGCTATATTCTCTGACTTTTGTGAAAAGATTTGTGAGGTTTTCGTGGACGACTTTTCCGTCTATGGATCCTCTTTTGATGATTGCTTGAGAAATCTTGATCGATTTTTGCAGAGATGTGAAGAAACTAATCTTGTCTTGAATTGGGAAAAGTGCCACTTTATGGTTAATGAAGGTATTGTCTTGGGGCATAAAGTTTCTGAAAGAGGTATTGAAGTTGATAAAGCCAAGGTTGATGCTATTGAAAAGATGCCATGTCTTAAGGACATTAAAGGTATAAGAAGTTTCCTTGGTCATGACAGATTTTATAGGAGGTTCATTAAGGACTTCTCAAAAATATCTCGGCCTCTGACTAATTTATTACAAAAAGATATATCATTTGTCTTTGATGATGATTGTGTAGAAGCATTTGAAATACTTAAGAAAGCATTGGTTTCCGCACCTATTGATCAGCCACCTGATTGGAATTTACCCTTTGAAATTATGTGTGATGCTAGTGATTATGCTGTAGGTGCTGTTCTAGGGCAAAGAGTTGATAAGAAATTAAATGTTATCCATTATGCTTGTAAGACTCTAGACAATGCTCAAAGAAACTATGCTACTACTGAAAAAGAATTCTTAGCAGTTGTATTTGCTTGTGATATTTCAGACCTTATATTGTTGATTCTAAAGTAACTATTCACACTGATCATGCTGCTATTAAATATCTGATGGAAAAGAAAGATGCTAAACCTAGACTTATTAGATGGGTTCTCTTGCTACAAGAATTTGATTTGCATATTTTTGATAGAAAGGGAGCTGAGAACCCTGTTGCAGACAACTTGTCTAGGTTAGAAAATGTTCTTGATGACCCACTACCTATTGATGATAGCTATCCTGATGAACAATTAAATGTTATAAGTACCTCTCGTAGTACTCCTTGGTATGCTGATTATGCCAATTACATTGTTGCTAAATTTATACCACCTAGTTTCACATACCAGCAAAAGAAAAAGTTTTTCTATGATTTAAGACATTACTTTTGGGATGACCCACATCTTTATAAAGAAGGAGTAGATGGTGTTATTAGACGTTGTGTACCTGAGCATGAACAGGAACAGATCCTACGCAAGTGTCACTCCGAAGCTTATGGAGGGCACCACGCTGGAGATAGAACTGCACATAAGGTATTGCAATCTGGTTTTTATTGGCCTGCTCTCTTCAAGGATGCCCGTAAGTTTGTCTTATCTTGTGATGAATGTCAAAGAATTGGTAATATTAGTAGACGCCAAGAAATGCCTATGAATTATTCGCTTGTTATTGAACCTTTTCATGTTTGGGGCTTTGATTATATGGGACCTTTTCCTGCCTCTAATGGATATACACATATTTTAGTTGCTGTTGATTACGTTACTAAGTGGGTAGAAGCTATTCCAACCAGTAGTGCTGATCATAACACTTCTATTAAAATGCTTAGGTAGTCATTTTTCCGAGGTTTGGAGTCCCTAGATATGTAATGACTGATGGTGGTTCACATTTTATTCATGGTGCTTTCTGAAAAATGCTTGCTAAGTATGATGTTAATCATAGAATTGCATCTCCATATCACCCTCAGTCTAGTGGTCAAGTAGAATTGAGTAATAGAGAACTCAAATTAATTTTGCAAAAGACTGTCAATAGGTCTAGAAAGAATTGGTCCAAGAAACTTGATGATGCATTATGGGCCTATAGAACTGCATATAAAAATCCTATTGGTATGTCTACGTATAAAATGGTTTATGGAAAAGCATGTCACTTACCTCTCAAATTAGAACATAAGGCATATTGGGCTATTAAAGAGCTCAATTATGATTTCAAACTTGCCGATGAGAAGAGGTTGTTTGATATTAGCTCACTTGATGAATGGAGAACCCAAGCTTATGAAAATGCCAAGTTGTTTAAAGAAAAAGTTAAAAGATGGCATGACAAAAGGATACAAAAGCGTGAGTTTAATGTAGGTGATTATGTATTGCTATACAACTCTCGTTTAAGATTTTTTGCAGGAAAACTTCTCTTTAAATGGGAAGGCCCTTACGTTATCGAGGAGGTCTATCGTTCTGGGGCCATAAAAATCAACAATTTCGAAGGCACAAATCCGAAGGTGGTAAACGGTCAAAGAATCACACATTATATCTCAGGTAATCCTATAAATGTTAAAACCAATGTTATTGAAACCGTAACCCCGGAGGAATACATAAGGGACACTTTCCGGAACATTTCAGACTCCGAAAAGGAATAGGTATGTGGTACGGTAAGTAAACCGGCTCCAAAACAGTTTTTAAGGCAATATTTCTCCGTTTTGGAATACTTAGAAAAATAGAAAAATAAGTAGCAGTCTGGGAAGGATACGAGGGCCCCACGAGGGTGGAGGGCGCGCCTTACCCCCTGGGCGCGCCCCCCTACCTCGTGGGCACCTAGTGTGCCTTTCGGACTCCGTTTTCTTGCACGATACGTATTTTGGTCAGTAAAAATTCATTATATATTCTCCCGGAGGTTTTGACTCCCGTATCACGCAAGTATCCTCTGTTCTTGTTTCGAGCTATTTTCTGCCAGGGTTGTCAAGGCCAGGCATCATGTTATCCCCCTCCTCTAACAACGGTGACAATGATGCTTGGCTAATGAAGATAGAGCTGAAGAGGGAAGAACCCATGGAGATCAACAAGGACGAAGGGATCAAGAAGGCCACGGAGGATCAAGCTCAGGCAGCAGAAGACATCCTTCAATTTGATCACAATCTTCTTACCCCAACTGAGATCGAAGCTTTCAAGATGATTGAGTTAGCCTGTATACAAAACAAGTATCTCACAAGTGAAAATGTTTTATTGAAGGAGCATATCGTTGCACTCAAGGGCATTATTCGCAAGTTGGAGGACCTCTTACGCTCGATGTGCGACTATCCATCACCTCCACCTTCTTCACCGACAACAAAGGAGACATAATCACATGGGTATGGGCACTCCCCTTGGCAACTGCCAAGCTTGGGTGAGGTGCCCTGGTATCGTATCACAACCACATCTCCTATCTTTACCATTTTTCTTAGTTCGATCCTATTAGTAGTATCTTGATCTAGTAGAATAAAGTTTATGGCATGATATAGTTTTGAGTTTTGCTTTATGATCTCTCTATGTAATCGAGTCCGTGAGCTATATAATAAAGATTAGTGTTGAGTCAAGGGCTTGATTGTTTTGCCATGATCTTGGGTGAATAAAATAAAATAATAAAAAGAATAAAAAGAAACAAAGAGTTCATATTGATCTTGTTGAGAGTAATGACTTCACATAGAAAGAGTATGATGATTAAAAGTTATTGGGAGTTGGCAAACATAGCTTTGGTCATCGTTGCAATTAATAAGAAGTAATAAAGAA
Source organism: Aegilops longissima (assembly GCA_021605205.1). Classification (NCBI taxonomy): domain Eukaryota; kingdom Viridiplantae; phylum Streptophyta; class Magnoliopsida; order Poales; family Poaceae; genus Aegilops; species Aegilops longissima. The sequence goes on along the minus strand of CM038678.1, from coordinate 720,707,206 downwards.
AGAGAGGTTCACATATAAATATACTATTATTGACATATTTTATGATTGGGAGCACTCATTAAAATATGACATGCTAAAGAGTTGATGTTGGACAAGGAAGACAACATAATGGGTTATGTTTTCTTATATCTGAGATAAAGTATATTGTCATGGATCATCCAACATGTTGAGCTTGCCTTTCCCCCTCATGCTAGCCAAATTCTCAGCGCCAAGTAGACATACTACTTGTGCTTCCAAAAACCCTTAAACCAGTTTTGCCATGAGAGTCCACCATATCTACCTATGGATTGAGTAAGATCCTTCAAGTAAGTTGTCATCGGTGCAAAGCAATAAAAATTGCTCTCTAAATATGTATGATTGATTGGTGTGGAGGAAATAAGCTTTATACGATCTTGTGATGTGGAAGAAATAAAAGCGACGGACTGCATAATAAAGGTTCATATCACAAGGGGCAATATAAAGTGACGTTCTTTCGCATTAAGCTTTTGTTCATCCAACCATAAAAGCGCATGGCAACCTCAGCTTCCCTCTGCGAAGGGCCTATCTTCTATTATTATCCTCTACCTTATGCAAGAGTCATGGTGGCCTTCATCTTTCCTTTTTACATTTTATCCTTTGGCAAGCACAGTATGTTGGAAAGATCCTGATTGATATATCTAATTGGATGTAGGGGGGCATGAGTTATTATTGTTGACATTACCCTTGAGGTAAAAGGTTGGGAGGCGAAACTATAAGCCCCTATCTTTCTCTGTGTACGATTAAAACTCCGTAACCACAAGTATCGCGTCAGTGTTAGCAAATTATGAAAGACTAAATGATAGTTGAGTATGTGGACTTGCTATTAAGCTCTGACATAGACTATTTCTGATGTTATGATAAATTGCAATTGCTTCAATGACTGATATTATAGTTTGTTGGTTCTCAATAAAGTTTATGATTCGTACTCTGCATTGTGAATGGATTATTACTTGAACATAAAAAATCATATGACAATATCTATTTATGTCGCTGTTATGGGAATAATCATGATGCCTTCATGTCTGTATTTTTTTTATCGATGCCTCTACCTCTAAACATGGGGACATATTTATCGTTGTCGGCTTTCGCTTGAGGACAAGCGAGGTCTAACCTTGGGGGAGTTGATACGTCCATTTTGCATCATGCTTTTATATCGATATTTATTGCATTATGGGCTGTTATTACATGTTATATCACAATACTTATGTTTATTCTCTCTTATTTTACAAGGTATGCATAAGGAGGCAGAATGCCGGCAGCTGGAATTCTGGGCTAGAAAAGGACCAAATATTAGAGACCTATTCTACACAACTCCAAAAGTCCTGAAACTCCATGAAAGTCATTTTGGGAAATAATAAAAAATATCCAGCGAAAGAAGTTCACCAGAGGGGGGGCCCACCTGTCCACGAGGGTGGGGGCGCGCCCTACCCCCCAAGGGCGCGCCCCCTACCTCGTGGGCCCCCTGTTGGCTCTCCGATGGCCATCTTCTGCTATATGAGGTCTTTCGTCAAGGAAAAAATGATAAGCAACCTTTCGGGACGAAACTCCGCCGCCACGAGGCGGAATCTTGGTGGAACCAATCTAGGGCTCGGCAGAGCTGTTCTGCCGGGGACACTTCCTTCCGTGAGGGGTAAATCGTCGCCAACGTCATCACCAATTCTCCTCTCATCAGGAGAGGGAAATCTCCATCAACATCTTCACCAGCACCATCTCCTCTCAAAACCCTAGTTCATCTCTTGTACCCAATTCTTGTCTCCAAGTCCGGGGTTGGTACTAGTAGGTTGCTAGTAGTGTTGATTACTCCTTGTAGTTGATGCTAGTTGGTTTATTTGGTGAAAGATCATATGTTTAGATCCTTTATGCATATTATTACCCCTCTGATTATGAACATGAATATGATTTGTGAGTAGTTACGTTTGTTCCAGAGGACACGGGAGAAGTCTTGCTATTAGTAGTCATGTGAATTTGGTATTCGTTCATATTGTGATGATATGTATGTTTCCTAGCCTCTAGTGGTGTTATGTGAACGTCGACTACATAACACTTCACCATTATTTGGGCCTAGAGGAAGGCATTGGGAACTAATAAGTAGATGATGGGTTGCTAGAGTGACAGAAGCTTAAACCCTAGTTTATGTGTTTCTTCGTAAGGGGCTGATTTGGATCCATATGTTTCATGCTATGGTTAGGTTTACCTTAATACTTTTGTTGTAGTTGCGGATGCTTGCAATAGAGGTTAATCATAAGTGGGATGCTTGTTCAAGTAAGAACAACACCCAAGCACCGGTCCACCCACATATCAAATTATCAAAGTACTGAACGCGAATCATATGAACGTGATGAAAACTAGCTTGACGATATTCTCATGTGTCCTCGGCAGCGCTTTTCCTTATATAAGAGTTTGTCCAGGCTTGTCCTTTGCTACAAAAGGATTGGGCCACCTTGCTGCACTTTACTTACTTTTGTTACTTGTTGCTCGTTACAAATTTTCCTATCACAAAACTATCTGTTACCACTTATTTCAGTACTTGCAGAGAATACCTTGCTGAAAACCACTTATTATTTCCTTCTGCTCCTCGTTGGGTTCGACACTCTTACTTATTGAAAGGACTACGATAGATCCCCTATACTTGTGGGTCATCAGTAGCATGAGTTATTATTGTTGACATCACCCTTGAGGTGAATACGTTGGGAGGCAAAACAATAAGCCCCTATCTTTCTATGTGTCCGGTTGAAACGTTTTGCTCATGTGTATGCGGTGAGTGTTAGCAATCATAGAAGACTATATGATGGTTGAGTATGTGGAGCTCTTACTTAAACTTTGTTGAATAAGTTGAATTGCAATTGCTTGTTGACTAAGAACATAGGTTGTTGAGTTTCAAGAGATCGAGTTCGCTGTTTGAACCTTAACATGTGAATTGGTTGCCACTATAACATGAGAAGTTTTATAAGAAAGGATTGTTGTTATGATGCTAGGAGAAGTGATTGAAATTGTCATTGATCAAACTTGTGCACTTTGCTAGCATTCACACTTCATAAATTATTTCTTTTATCATTTACCTACTCGAGGACGTGTAGGAATTAAGCTTGGGGATGCTGATACGTCTCCAACGTATCTATAATTTCGGAAGTATTCATGCTATTACTTTATCATTATTGGATGTTTTACAATCATTTTATAGCAACTTTATATCATTTTTCGGGACTAACATATTGACCCAGTGCCCAGTGCCAGTTGCTGTTATTTGCTTGTTTTTTACATCGCAGGAAATCAATATCAAACGGAGTCCAAACACCGTGAAACTTTTTGGAGATTTTCTATGGACCAGGACACCCAAGATGGGTCGGAGCAACACCTGGGGGTGCCCCGAGGGGGCACAAACCACTAGGTCACGCCTGGGGGCCCAGGCGTGCCCAGGTGGGTTGTGCCCACCTCGGTGGCCTCCCGCACCCCCTCTTTACCCTATAAATTCACAAATATTCCGAAAACCCTCGGAGTTACCCTAGATCAAAAGTTCCACCACCACATGGCTCTGTAGCCACCGAAAACCAATCTAGACCCATTCTGGCACCCTGCCGGAGGGGGGAATCATCATCGGTGGCCATCTTCATCATCCCGGCGGCCACCACGATGAGGAGGGAGTAGTCCACCCTCGGGGCTGAGGGTTTGTACCAGTAGCTATTTGTTTAATCTCTCTCTCTCTCTCTCTCTCTCTCTCTCTCTCTCTCTCTCTCTCTCTCTCTCTCTCTCTCTCTCTCTCTCTCTCTCTCTCTCTCGTGATCTGTATCATGGGATTTGATACATAGATGGATCATATGATGTTTCTCCCCTCTATACTCTTGTTGTGATGAATTGAATCTTTACCCTTTGAAGTTTTGTCTTGTCAGATTGAATATTTAGAGATGAGAACACATGATGCATGTCTTGCGGTATGAATACTTGAGGTGGCAATGGGGTATCATATTGATTCACTTGATGTATGTTATGGCACTCAACTTGCGGATTCCCGAGGTGACATTGGGGTAATCTATGCATAGGGGTTGATGCACGTTTTTATTATCTTTTCTCCGATGGAAACTTTGGGGTCTCCTTGTAGTTCTTTGTGTGGATTGAGTATTATGAATATGAATTGGCTTTGGTGTTATTTTTGTACGAACTCTTGATTAGATCAATCGGAAAGAATATCTTGTGTTATTTTAGTACGAACTCTAGGATAGATCGAACGTAAAGAATAGCTTTGAGGTGGTTTCGTACCCTACAAACAATTTATATCTTTTGTTCTCCACTAATAGGAACTCGGGAGTGATTCTTTATTGCACTTTGAGGGATAATCATATGATCCAACTATGTTAGCATTGTTGAGAGGTTGCACTAGTGAAAGTATGGACCCTAGGTATTGTTTTACTATTTGCTACCTTGCTGTTTTTATTTATTTAGATTATAAAAATATATTTCTACAATCAATATTACACTTTTATCACCATCTCTTCCCCGAACTAGTGCGCTTATACAATTTTCCATTGTATTGGGTGTGTTGGGGACACAAGAGATTTCTTGTATTTGGTTGCAGGGTCGTTTGAGAGAGACCATCTTCATCCTACACCTCTCACGAATTGATAAACCTTAGGTCATCCACTTGAGGGAAAATTGCTTACTGTCCTACAAAACTCTGCGCTTGGAGGCCCAACACGTGTCTACAAGAATAAAGTTGCATAGTAGACATCAGTAGCAAGTAACAAAAGTGAGCAAAAACGGTATTGCAATGCTTAGAAACAAGGCCTAGAGTTCATACTTTCACTAGTGCAATCTCTCAACAATGCTAACATAATTGAATCATATAACAATCCCTCAACATGTGACAAAGATTCACTCCAAAGTTCTTATCTAGCGGAGAACATAAGATGAAATTGTTGTAGGGTAAGAAACCACCTCAAAGTTATCTTTTTTGATCAATCTATTGAGCCATCACTATAAGTGTCACAAACTGCCCTAGAGTTTGTACTAAAATAACACCATATGATATGCATCAACCAACTCTAATTTCACCTAGATACTCCAATGTCATCACAAGTATCCGTGAGTTGATTATTCGACATGCATCAAACAACTTCAGATTCATAATATTCAATCAAACACAAAGAACTTCAAAGAGTGCCCCAAAGTTTCTACCGGAGAAAGTAGGACGAAAATTTTATCAATCACTATCCATGGATTACGCCAATGTCACCGCGAGAATCCGCTAGTTGATTGCCAAAACATATATCAAGTGAATTAATAGAACACCCCATCATCACCACAGGTATCCACATGCAAGACATACATCAAGTGTTCTCAAATCCAAAAAGTATTCAATCCGATAATAGTGAGACCTCAAATGTAAAACTCAATTCATCACAACAAGATAGAGAGGAGAAACACCATATGATCCAACTATATTAACAAAGCTCACGGTACATCAAGATCATGCAAACATGAGAGATAGAGATAGAGAGAGAGAGAGAGAGAGAGAGAGAGAGAGAGAGAGAGAGAGAGATCAAACACATCGCTACTGGTACATACCCTCAGACCAGATGGTGAACTACTCCCTCCTCGTCATGGTGGTCATCAGGATGATGAAGATGGCCTCTTGTGATGATTTCCCCCTCCTCCGGTATTTTGGTCCAAATAGGAGAAAGCTTGGGTCTCAGTTTAGTTCTGCTTCCCTCCCAAATCCCAATCCCCTCTGAAATCTCCCCCATCACAGAGAAATTGGACAAATAGTTAGGGATGGCAATGGGTAGGGTATGGTAGGGTTCAACCTCCTTCTACCCAAACCCATACCCATAGAAACTTTCTATACCCACCCACTTCAATACCCATGGGCATAAACTGACACCCATGCCCATACCCATCGGGTATCCTATACCCAATGGGTATCCATTGGGTACAATATATATCATTCTAATTCTTAAAAGGTAGAGAAATGAGTTCAAAATTCAAGTGATCATGGTAGACCAGTATAGCATGGATGCGGCCTCCTTTGCTGGGTGGCCTCTTGGAGGCATTAGGGGAGTATGAGCAGCGGTTGGTGGAAGCCTAACGCAGTGGAAGGCGGTGGGAGGAATTGGGGATCGCTTGATCAAGAGTTCGACAAGAGTCCAGTAGCGAAGAGTCGATATTTCATCTTTTTAAGGAGTCACATAGGACGTAGGAGGAGTGGCGAGAAGGTGATTATGAGCCTATGAGCTATGGCTTGTTTAAGGAATATGCGATTTAGGGTTGGACCAGATGAGTTGGATGTGAACCCCACATGTTATAGGAGTTATTTCCATTTATTAGTTTTTCTGGGTATCCATTGTGTTACCCATGGGTATAATTTCTTACCCATGCCCTAACCATATATTTTGCGGGTATGGGTAACCATTACCCATGGGTACAAATTCTCTCCATGTCTTTCCCATACCCGTTGTTTTCAAAATTGCCATCCCTACAAATAATGATTTGGAGAAGTGGGGAATATCAATGGGGTTGAATTTCAAAGTTAGCTTGAAGGGGTGACTCTAATTCTAGACAACTATTTATAGGTCATGGGGTAACTAACTGTAATCTCAAAAACTTCCACACCCAATGATCGGGGTGAACCTTAAACGAGGCTAAGATAGTGACGAAGTACGGGAGAAGGTTGCTGCGACTGTTCACGGACCACGGTCATGGAGAGGCTTACACGGGCGGGAAGACGAAAAGGCGAAGAAGTCGAATCGTCGAAGGAGAAAATCACCTTATCCAACACAATACGATGAACGAAGTTACTCAATTAGGCTCCCTTTATCCAGCCAAATGTTACCCAGAAAAAATATGATATGCAACACGATACAATCATCATATCCAGCATGTTCTTTTTACTAGAAACTGCGAGGCAACATCCCCACAGTACTTTATTAAAGCTCAACCAACAAAATACAAAAGGTTATGGTAAGAAAAGTTAGGCTACTCAACTAGAGAAATTAGACTACTCACCTATGGCCCTATGTACATAAATACAAGGTGGAAACATAATTACAAGGAGCCATCTAAGGCAAAGAATTAATCCAATTGAGCAACAAAGGCTTTAAACTAGGCTTGAATCTGTGTGAAAGCAGGGTAATATCATGGATGAAATTTCTCCTCCATGCTGCAAAGGTATGCCTCTCATTTCTGAAGATTCTTCCATTCCTCAATAACCAGACATTCCAAGCAGCAAGATAAACAACCTCTATGAAGAAAGGCTGGCCAAAACTCTTCCTGGCAGCAATTAGGCACTCTGAAGGAGACAGACCAGCAAGACACTGTATTTGCAAAAAAATCCAGACTCTTGAGCTGAATTGACAGGTAAAGAATAGATGATCTCTGTCTTCAAGGGCTTGAGCATGACATAAAGGACAAGTGTTGTCCTCCTGAGGTGATCTCCATTGTCTCCTAACCAGAAAATCACGGGTGTTGAGTCTACCATTAAGCATTAACCACGCAAACACCTTGATCTTCATTGTTGACCTGCTCTCCCAAATCCATTTGGTCGGCATATCAGTAGGAAGATGGGAAGGCATCGTTGCATAGTAACTCTTGGCAGAAAATTTTCCTTTGCCTGGGATCTATGACCAAAAATCATTTATACTATCATCAATATTCATACCAAGCAGACCATTCTGCACTGTGGTCATTTTCTCCATTGCTTCTGGTGATAAGGGCAGATGGAAGAGCTCGACATATCAAGAGCGTTGAGGACATCTCTTACAGAGACCTAATCATCAATGGCAAAAGAGAAGAGTCTGGGAAACCTTTCCCTAAGAGGAATCGATGATCCCAAAAAGATCCAAGCATCAAACCAGAAAAGAACAGAGTCCCCCATGTTAATAGTTACCTCACAGTGCAGCCTGAAAGCTTCATTAAGTTTCATTATATCCCTCCACCAAAAGGAGCCACACAACACAGTTCCATGGGGCACCACTCCATCATAATAAGTAGTCCAAAGGAGAGACACCCAAGAGATTTCAGCTTTGTTATAAAACTTGGACAGATGTTTGGTAAGGAGGGCTCTATTCTGGATGTTCAGGTTAATAATCCCCATGCCACCTTTGTCTTTAGGCCTGCAAACTAGAGGCCAAGCTGCCAAGGATTGTCTGGGAGTGTCAGAGTTTCCTCTCCATAAGCGTTGTCTCATAATTCTTTCAATTTTCTTGATCATACTAGCTGGTAAGCATAAACTGCAAAGGAAGTATATGGGCAAAGAAGACAATACTGATTGGAGCAATTGCAATCTGGCTCCTTGATTGAGGAGACAGGAGCTGGCAGACAATCTTCTTTCAACCCTATCCACCACTGGGAATAGGTCTTGTATCCTTGGCTTAGTGGTACCCACAGGAAGCCCAAGGTGGGTAAAAGGGAGGATCCCAACCTGACAACCAAAAACAGCAGCCAATCGTGCAGTTTCTGCCTCATGCACATTTATAGGCAAAATACATGACTTATGAAAGTTCACTCTAAGGCTAGTGGAGGCATGAAAATCCTATAGCATGTCCTTAAGAGCCAGGAGTTGTGAGTCCACCGCAGGTACTATGAGGAGAGTATCATCAGCATACTGAACTATAGGAAAGTCCTTATCATGTGTTTCAATAGGCAAAGAAATCACTCCATTTCTCAACATGTTATTCACCAAAGTTTGTAACAGATCAGCTGCAAGAACAAACAGGAGGGGTGACAAAGGATCCCCTGCCTCACACCCCTTTTACAGATAAACTGCTTTCCAGAAACTCCATTCAAAATGACAGAAGAAGTGCCAGATGACAAAAGCTCTTTAATCCAGCCAATCCATTTGCTGTCAAAACCTTTATGATGCAGAAGTTTGAGGATAAGATCATGCTACACAGAAGATAGGTGGCCATCTGTAGTCAATTTTTGGAAATTCCTTGTCGAAAAATACATTATGTGTAATAGGGGTATTTAACTTACTATTTCCCTTTGTATTCGCTTGATGACATATCCACGACATGGCTTTTCCACCGGCTTTGTAACTTTAGTGTTGGGCCACGCCCATGTAGTTTTGGATTACAAGACTATATGCAACTTTTAGAGTTTGTGTTTATGAAGAAAACTGGCTCAATGTTGGATTCGACCCCACCTCCAAATTGTACCTTCTTAAGTACCCTCTTAGGGCATTGAATAAGGGTTTGGGTTTTGTTTCATTGAGTTTTAGTGTTTGTCACCCTTTTCTATATACAAGTCAATGAGGCCTCATAATAAATGTCATTGGAACTCCACTATTTTATACCTGCAAATTATGATTCCATATCTATTCTTGCTTGTTGTTTGGTTGCATGCGGGGATTGATCTTCGTGATAAGTTTTGACTATGTTTTCATCACCGTCAATAGCCTAACCGCAGTTGGTTTATTAGCACTCGATCAGGTGTTGCAACAATTCAACATCCGCCAGAAACCAAACACAATTTGCCATCACGCATTCGACCAATGCGTATTTCCAAGTATCCTCCGAAGCAGTTCAAATCCCGCACACACTCGACTCTGTCCTATGCATATCCTTCTGAACAGATTTTGTTGGCACTGAATTTCTCGCCAATCTCCACACAAAATTTTTGAGCTTTGCTGGTACCTAGAATTTCCACACCTATGCCCATTGTTTCATGGTTCTCTCAAGTTTCGAATTGTGGGATCGGTGTGTAAGCCAGTCTTCCTTCCTTCTCTTCGTCTCCATGACCATTCTATATGCAGTCGTGCCGTGAATGTTCCTGATTTTTCGTAGTGCCAGGCGCAAGTATCTGCAAAATTAGAGGAACTCAAAGTAATATTTAGCACAGGTTGTGCATCAGTCGGGTGCAAGTGTTCTGAAACTACATCCCGGTCCCATCTCCTTTCTGCTGCAACAGTTAATTCGGACACCCACTCTAGGGGATCAGTGGAGTTAGGGTGTAAAGATCTCAACATGCCATTCCTAGGAATCCATTTTTGGTTGCATATACTTGTACCCTCACCATTTCCTATCCTCCAAATCAGACCTTATTTCAAAATTGCAGTGCCCTCGCAAACAGCCCTCCATATGTGGGAAGGATGATTTCCTAACTCAGCTTCCAAAATATCACAATTTGGGAAATTAACAACCTTCAAAATCCTAGCACTGAGAGAGAGGATGGGTCTTGAAAAATCTTCCCATGTACTTAGGCATTGTTAAAGTGTGCCATGGGACCCATGTTGTCTTTCTTACCCCTTCATTGCTTCCCCAAAAAAACTTCCTGAACATCATGTCTATTTGTTGGCACAATCCCCTTGGGAAGATAAAACACGACATAAAGAACGTAGGTATCGCTCGTGCCACTGATTTTATCAGCACTTCATTTTCCAGTAGACGCCATACAACTTCCCACCCATCCCTGGATCTTGAACCAAATCTTGTCTAGGTGTTCCCTGTAGGGAGCCTGTGTTGGGTCGGGCCAATTCACACTAGCCTCGTCGCGCATACGTCAAATTTATGTCCCGCGTTTTTTTACTTTTGTTTATATCCTACCACTTAGTGGTAGTTACCCCACATATCTCATATACTAACATACGGTATTATATATACTACTTTATAATTATAGATAAGTTCATATATTATATATAACATATTGCAAAGTGGGTTACATGAAAATTTTGAAAGTTGACCCATGGTTTTATTATATTTGTGAAATATGTATATATTTGCATGTAAAAAAGAGCATACTCAAAATACGATGCATACTATATAAAAAGTAGTATATATACTACCTAAACAACATTATATACTACATACTACACATACATACTCTCTGGTTTGATAAATACTACATACAACATATAAAACTAAAGTGGTGGTAACTACCACATGGTACTATATTAAAGAAGAATCGAACGTCGTGATGGTTCGACCTCCCCTGCTATCGGTGGCCATCGATACCTTCCCACCCACGTCCTCCCACCGATTATATATATATATATATATATAGGATTGACTATTCGTCACCCTGGGTGAGGAATAGTTATTCTTCACCCCCCTCTATTTTACCATCAATGCATCGTAATTTTACGTTACGTAAGTTTTGTCTTATTTCTGATATAAAAAGAGACTATAAGAAAATATATAATCGTCGTAAAAAAATATTTTATGTTATGTAAAATTACAAACGTAAAAACATAGTGTGAAATACACATAAACTGTAAATTTTCTTGTCTTATAACCTATATTTTTATTTTCTTATGCAAAATTTTATGTAGTGAATCAATAGAAATGTAACTATTTGAATTCCAAACGTAATTTAATTATGAAACGATTGTAAGATTACCTCGGTGAAGAATTATTTATTCTGCACCCTGGATGATGAATATACATATATATATATATATATATATATATATATATATATATATATAGGAAAATCCATCCTACCACCTGGGGGTAGTTACCCCACATGTCTCATATACTATCTTATGGTCGTATATATCCTACTTTATCATTTTAAGTATGTTCATATACTATATATAAGATACTCCAAAATGAGTTGCATGAAAAAAATTCAAGTTGGCCCATGGTTTTTATTATATTTGTGAAATACATACATATTTGTACATAAAAGAGAGCATACTCAAAATATGATACATACTACCAAAAAAATAGTATATATACTACCTAAACATTCTTATATACTACATAGTACGCGTACATACTCTCCGATTTGATAGATACTACATACTACATATAAAACTCAAGTGGTGGTAACTACCACTGGTGGTAGATAAAATTTGTCATATATATATATATATATATATATATATATATATATATATATATATATATATATATATATATATATATATATATATATATATATATATATATATATATATATATATATATATATATATATATATATATATATATATATATATATATATATATATATATATATATATATATATATATCCTACTACGGTGTAGTTACACCCATTTCTCACATACTACCATGTGGTAGTATATACTCTACTTTATTATTTTTAGTATGTTCACATACTATATCTAAGATACTCCAAAGCGAGTTATGTGAAAAAATTGCATGTGAGCCCATGTTTATATAATATTGGTGAAATGCATACATATTTGTACGTACAAAGGAGTACGCTCAAAATATACTACATACTACCTAAAAAATAGTATATATATACACTACCTAAACATCCTTACATACTACATACTACACGTGCATACTTTTCGACATGATAGATACTACCTAGAACGTATGAAACAAAAGTAGGAGTAACTACACCCGGTAGTAGGAAAAAATTGTCATTCATATATCAAACGTGGTGATGGTTCGACCTCCCCTGCAATCGGTGGCCATCGATACCTTCCCACCCACGTCCTCCCACCGATTTTTTTCAATCACCCTCAGAAAACCAGAGGCAAGTAACGCACGCCCTCACCAAGCGGTTCAATCAACCCGGTGCAATCAATCTTTTTCTTCCACGCCTCATACGTCTCCTTCCCACATACGCCAAAAATCGACAAAAAACCCTAGAAAAAATCGTCCAAAAAAGTCGTGGGGGTGGTTCGACGGACGTGGATTTTTAGAGCTCAGGTTTCTAAACACCCCTTATCCTTACCCTCTAACATTGCTTTGAGATCCGTGCTAGACAACTAACTTTGTAAATCAGATTTTCTCTTTTTTGTTTCTTCAAAATAAAACAACATATGAACTCCAAACTTTGCAAGACACCAAAACGTTCTAACTAGAATATGAGAAAAAACTTTCAGATTTTTTTTTCAAACATAAATATACGAAATTAGATTTTTTTGTATTAAAATATGTACTTTTTAGTATTTATATTGCATGAAAAATTCTGCAAGTTTTTTCCCATATTCTAGTAAGAGTGTTTTGTTGAGCTGCCAAGTTTGAAGTTCATACGCTTTTCTATATGGGAGAAACAAAAAAGACAAATTTACTCGCACGAATCGCGATGCAAAAATAAGTGGCTAGATAAGGGGGTTTCCCAAAGCCTATGCTCTACAGAATATTTTCCGTGGTTGGACCTCGCCTCTCGCTCCCACATTCGGTTTTCCCATCCAAGCAGGGGCTTCTCCCCACGATCGATCCCATGCCATCGGAAGTCTATGCACGCACGTCCAACTCTTGCACTCTCGTGCCCCTTCCTAGGTTGCAGCCACCAATCTCCCCACCACTCCGGTTCTCCTTTCCACGTTGCAATGGCTGATCTCATCTCCCAATCTCGTCGTCCTCCCCCCGTGCCGCCGCAAAGATCTGCTGCCCCACTCTTGTTATACTTGGTACGGTGCCGGGCTCTCCGCAGTCCGCACCAACGCTGGGAAAACCGGAAACCACCACCACGGCACCACCTCACTAGCGCCGCCGCTCCTCCGCTGGTTGTAGCGCAACAACAGCGCAACGGCACGGGTGGCTTATACTGGTGCTGGGTGCGCCGGCGTTGTCCCCTGCGCTACGCGTGCGCCGACCTGGACGAAAGGCAACGGATCCGGGAAGCGCAGCTTACTACACCGACCGACCGGCGCGGCCTTATCGACTGAGCGGCGACGGCTCAGCGACAGCACGGCCTCCTTCGACCAGGTGCTAGGACGAAATCTCTCTGTCTTCTGCTTCTAGGTGTTCTGGGCTTGCTGGAGAGGCCGAGACAAAGGCAGCTTGAGTTCCTGCGTGTGTCGTGAGCACACGAGGATCCACCTCCTATTTCTGATCCTATGTCACGATCACTGAGATGTGAGGAATTGTCGAGGGCACCAACAAATTAAGGAAACACCAATATCAAATTTGTTAACCAGATCGACTAGCTAGATGTCAAGATGGAAATGGAACGAAGGAATCGGGGCACTACTGTCTTAATGTAATATTGTATGTTTGTTTATTTACTGGAAGTTTAGTTTTTTCTCTCCTCTGAGGATATATAGTTTCACTTTTCCTCTTTCATTGTTGATCACATATATATTTTCAGACTATGTTCACACATGGATTGATGAGACATGGTGGCTCTGACGAACATGGGAGCTGAATACACTTAGGCCATGTCAAGCGCACGCGCCAGCTTTAGCTTCCGGGTTGATTTGTCACTTTTCCTGGCTGTGCCTAGGATTTTTGTACGCATCCGTGCCTAATCAGTAGTCGGGTGCCTGAACTATATTCTACAGTGAGCGATGTTTATTTTCCAGCGTGCAAATACGTGCAACATTGGAGGCAGGGACGCCCAGACATGTAAGCGCCTGCAACCTGGTATCCCGACGCGGCTGCGCTCTATCGTGGGTGTGGACATCCATTTCGTCGCCTCCGATTGCCGTGAGTTCCTTACTTTCCTCCTCCACGTTTGAGACGAGTCTCTTACTTTACTCCACTGTATTTCTTCATCTAATATAAGGAGGCATGGGAAGTCACCCAGTTTGTGAGCGGAAATGCGTGTAGCAGGAGGAGCAGCTGGGACATGGGGTTACTCTTGCGTAACCTGCCAACTGTTATTTCTAAACTTTCAAAGTAAGAGAATCATCTGCATTGCCCTTCATTTTCATTTTTTTAAACAGGTGTGTATGATATTGCTGAATCCATGAATATATAGCATCCAATATACTTGAGTTGAATAGTCCAACGGCGTTACATATTTTCTCGACATGATTCTAAAGGGTAATTAGCAGTTGTCAATTCTGCAGATACAACAGAATTATAGTAGGTGTTGGAAAGATCATACGGTGGCCGTAACTGACGAAGGGAAGTCCTTCGCATTTGGTGACAAACAGGTGTGTTTGCGGTGCTGACTTTACTCTCTGGCTGGTAATCATTTTTTATTTGATGCCCATATCTTAACCATTTTGTATTTACAAGATCACTCCTTAATGGAAAGAGAGCAGAGAGATGATTTTAAGGATACTTTTGTCAAAGGAGAATGTTGACAAAAACATTGAACACGAGGAGCTTGCAACCATGATGGAGGATACAGCGGCGGTGAGAAGGTTTGTGCATTGTTTTTTGAACACAAACTAATATGTAGCTACTAGGAATTTGACTGGATCACTAAATGGTGTTATTTTGTTTTTGCACCCAGAATCATCTTTGCATGGTTCTCTTACCACCCTGCCCCTGAGCTCCTGAAGAAAGGTAGCTGAGAGAGATGGTAAAGTTACTTATACATGTCTTGCTTCTTAAACATTTTAGCATTTACTGAAGATGTGTTGATTTCGAAAAATGCCGCTGAACCAATTATGAACAAACACTATTTGCTAAACATCTTGTAATGCTTGTCCAATGATATACTTCATTTGATGCCTCAAGAAAGAAGTGAACACATAGGATCCTATGCCAAAGAATGAGGAGGAAGTGGCGAAAGAGGGTGCATGGAGGAGGACAGGTATATGGGGGAAGCTGATCTGATGGCTGCAAAGACACATTTTGGAGCGACTAGACAGGCACATCGCGAGTCAAACCTTTGGGGATTTAAGTTAGGGTGGTTCTGTCTTTTCCTCCCTTCAATGACTAAAGATAGATGATTAGGGAAATTTTATCGATTACCATGGATTATGGCCCATTTTGAATAGCGTAAAACAAACGTGATATCTTGAGGCTCTCATACTTTCAATTGTCCAACCACATGTTTAATGATGATAGCTGCTAATAGTTGAACAAACGTATTAGATAGGAATGATTTGGCTCTGTGCGCACTAAGAATTTCGAAGAATGTGAGAAAATTATTGACATTGCATCGTCTCCCCCTTCATCACCCATTTTAAGATTCTGTGATTAATCTACTACCTTGGCTGAGGGGACATCTTTTTTTCTTCTAACAGATGGAGGGTCCCAAAGGACCTAGAAGAACATTGATGGTCGAGGTGAGGATCATAGATTATTGAGTTTGTATGGGTGAGGGATGACACCTTGAATTCTTTACGGTTTGACGTGTGTGATCTATGATGTCGGGAAAGAGAGCAAGCTGAAAAAACTGGCATATATATATACACAAATCACTATTCTGATCACGGGATCAGAATAATATTCTAATCACAACCTGAACTACGTGAGTAACGCGCCTGAACTTCCCTCTGTACGAACCCGACCTTCGGGCTATCTTCGCAACCGTGGCTTCCCCCGTGAATTATTCTGTTTAGTCGTGTTCTATATGATGTTAGTGTAATCTAGAAATGTTTTTAGCAACTAAATACCGATTTTAAATAGGAATCTCGCTCGTTGGCGGATTTTGCTCTCGGGTCATGATGAAATTGTGTTTTTTGCAATTTTACTGCCCGAATTGTTCGACCAGAACTTCTCCCAGTGCAAGGTTGAACTTCCGCCAACATTGCCCAAAATGGGGCTTGGGATATACCGTTGGAAATCTATGGACACCAGTATCATGACCCAAGTTAAATTTTTGGCAAAATGTAAGCGGTTTAAGAGCAGTTTTGAAAACCGTTTTTTCTTTTCATACAAAAAACGTGAATTGTATTTTTTATCGCATTTTAAAACCGTTTATCAGAATGAGGCAAATAATATGCCGTTGGAAAGATGCTGCAAAACCGCTCCTTCCACATGTTGAAAGTTTTCTCTAATTCCCTACGGTTAAAGAGTAATTTGGAAAATCGTAAAATTTCGCAAACTGAACAGCGGAGTTCGTATTTTTTATCTCATTTCTAAACGGCTAATCCAATTGAGACAAACGATATGGAGTTGGAAAGCTTATGAAAATGCGCTACATTTTCATGTTGAAAGTTTTTCTAATTTTGAACTATTTAAAAGTGATTTATAAAAGGGTCCAAGTTGCACTGAGTTCGTATTTTCGAGCTAATTTTTTAACCGTACGTCCGAATGTAGCAAATGATATGGCGTTTGAAATATTGAGGAAATGCCAAACTTTTTGGTATATATTGTTTCTCCCAATTTCTTGTTGTTTTAAGTCAACTTTGAAAATGGCTAAAAAAGTATTTTTGCCGTAATTTCTACAAACTTTATCGGAATGGGGCAAATAATATATCGTTGAAAAGCTAAGGAAAATGCGAAACTTTTTGATGTTGATGGTTTTCTATGATTCCTAGCCTTTTTCAAGTAATTTCAAAAATGGCGATATCATTCGTTGTGCCTTTATCGCGAAACAGATTCTTCGAAAATGCACCACGTGAAGAACGTGAACTTCTCGGCATGTCTACTTGAACTTCACTCTGTTTTTCATGTGCTTTTTTTGCCCGTATCTCTCCATCCACTAATAAGAACACTCACCAGAATTGAGCAAGTAATATACCGGTGGAAAGCTGATATAAACACACAACTTTCCTGTGTTGATCATTTTTCCATACTCGCGACGATTTTAAAAGTTTTTCATCTCAAATTCATTCACTATAGTAGTCGAACTTCCTGCTATTTTCACGTTGAACTTCTGTGACGTATTTTTCATTTGTAATTTTCTCATCCATTTCGTCAGTGTTACACAAATGATATTCTTTTTGTACAAACCTCTCTCACAATATTTTTTTTAACTTTCTCAAACCGAGGACTTGAACTTACACAAATGATATTCCTGTCGTTTTGAAGTAAATTAGAGAAATGATGAGATCATGATTTTTACCTTCATTGCGAATGGAAACGCACTGCGTGAAGTAGTTGAACTTCACGGGCATGTCTGTTTGAACCTCACTCTGTTTTTGACGTGCTGCTTTTTGCACTGCGTGAAGTAGTTGAACTTCACGGGCATGTCTGTTTGAACCTCACTCTATTTTTGACGTGTTGTTTTTTGCACTGTGTGAAGTAGTTGAACTTCTGGGGCATGACTGTTTGAACTTCACTCTGTTTCACTTTATTGTATTTTTCGTATATGAAACACACACCATGCAGTAGGTGAACTTCTGGATGTTATTACTTTGAGCTACTCTCTGGTTTGAGTGAATTATTTTAAAACACAACAAAAAACAACTTTTTATGTATTTTGGACATCTAAATACACGGTGAACCTCTCTCACAAGAATTTTTGAACTTTTCCTCGCCGAGTACTTGAACTTCTATCAACCAATTTTTTCATTTATGAGTTGTTTTTAGAAGTGCAAAAACAGGCGTTATGTTTTTTATTTTTTGAACCGATAAATCCTAGGTTTTAATAAACTCCGAATTTCTCTGTTATTTCAATTTGTACTTCACCTTTTTATATTTTTGAGTAAAGAATTGTATTTGATTTTTCTACAGAAAAAATCGAACATGGAAATACAAGGTGAACCTCTCTCGCAAGAATTTTTGAACTTCTCCGGACAGAGCATTTGAACTTCTTTCAACAAACCTTTTAAGATTTTATTTTTCTATACTTTTATTTTCCCCTAAAGTGCATTCCTTGCGGTACTTGAATTTCTCGTTGTTTTCACTATGAACTTCCTTCAACAGGTAAGAATTTTTTGAATACATCAAAACGTGTTTTAATTGGTATACATGAAAATTTTAAACCGTTCATCGAAATGTGGCACATAATATACCCGGTGGAAAGCTTATGAATCGCAGCAAGTTTTTCAGGTAGACATGTGTTACAAATTCGTCGTCTTTTGAGAGCAGTTTTTAAAATGGCAATAGCATGTAAATTAACGAGGACGTCTCATAATATATTTTTTTAACCGTGCAGGGTGGAGCATGTGAACTTCTTGGAACTAACTTTTTAGGCTTTTAGTTTTGTATTCTTTTATTCTCTTCTAAAACGCACTTCGTGTAGTAGTTGAACTTCCCGTTATTTTCACCCTGAACTTCATACATTAATTTTGCATGGAAACAAAGAATAATATGAGTTTGTTGTATACATCAAACTATTCCTTTTTTTAATATGAAATTTTTTATTTTCTTTTTTTAATGGAATTTCTCCAACAAATTAAAATACAAAAAATGACGCTACCTTTTAGCAACGGGAAAAATCTGAATTTTTATAGACATCAAAACCGTTCCATTTTTCAATTTTTGAACCTCTTTGTGTATTTTTAGAAATGGGAAAATAGGAGCTTTTGTAATAAATGACGAACTTCTTCGTTATTTTGAACTGGACTTCTTGGTTTTATTCGTTAGTAAGAGGAAAATTATGAGTTTTTGTAATAAATATTGAGTTGCTCAATTTTTTGAAATTGAACTTCTTGGTTCATTATTTTATTAAAGAGGATAATTTGGATTTTCCATACACATTGAATTATTCTAATTTTTTAAATTGAACTTCTTCGTTTTTTTCGATCGACCTTCTTTGGTGTTATCATTTGTAATGGAAAATAATGAAAAAATAATAATGAATTTTTAACTACTCTATTTTTAAAAAAAAATTAGCTTCCTACATGACAAAACATACACAAAACTTTTATAAATATTGAACTTCTTGTGTGGATTTACATTTTTTTTGCTGGTAGATTAAATAATCTTTCTTGTCACATATTTTTTGAACTTTTGCATTTTTTTTGTTTGAACTTCCTTCCTTTTATACGCAAAAAGGAAAAAGAACTACCCATTGCACGAAGACACACACAACCATTTTTCGCATGCATGAACACAAGTGTGCTCTGACCTCGATCATGTATGTCATACAAAAAATTCCAGCAAATTAAAATGCACACATAACAATTGAAACACTGCTCGCAACATGTTTTGCAATGTTTAATATTTGGATCCCGTAAACCATCATTTTTGAGAAACTGGGAAATACAAGGTTTTTATACTCATCGGTTATTTCAAATTGAACTTCACATTCATGCATTGTAATATATTTCCAACATCAAGCACCAACATGAACCATAAACAAGCATCATTTAATCACTTCAAAAAGAGCAGGCATCAAGAAAGATTGCTGCAGCTAAACAAAAGGAAAATTTATCAGCTACAAGTTTTTTTGTGCTCCCCTGCATACACACAACAATTATCAACTTCCATATAAATGGAAATCAATTTTCTGACATCACTGGTAGAATAAGGGCCTATTGTCCCGGTTGGTAAGGGCCTTTAGTCCCGGTTCCTGAACCGGGACTAAAGGGTCGGTACTAATGCCCTGGCCCTTTAGTCCCGGTTTAGTCCAGAAGCGGGACAGATGGGCCTCCATGTGGCCTGTGCGCCGAGCCCAGGCAGGAGGGCCTTTGGTCCCGGTTGGTGGCACCAACCGGGACCAATAGGCATCCACGTCGACATTTACGTGGCTTGGGTTTTGTTTTTTTTAAGGGGGGTTGGGGTTTAATTTAGGTGTTTCATATATTGTGTTAGCTAGCTAATTAATAGAGAGAAGTGTCCTCTTTTTTGTCCGTGCTTGGTCGACGCTACGTACTATACATACGTATAGAGAGGACTATCTAGACACGCTACGAAGGAAACAGAAGATCATCATGAACATATATGCATACAGAGAGAAGTGATATCGACCACCTCTCCTTCTCCGAGAGATTGGTCGAACAACAAGTTCTCGTATATCTATCCGACACTACCGGCTACATATATACAATAATTATCTTTTACAAATATAATATCCTAACATACGGACGCGTGGTCCACATAGTATTCTCCGTCTTCAGCGATCACGTGGTCAAGAAATAATGCCGCTAATTCCTCTTGAATTGCTCGCATGCGATCTGGTGCTAGGAGTTCATCCCGCATCCGAAACATCTAATTTTAAGAAGGGGGTCAATACATATATATACGAATGAATGAAACTCAACACAAATGATGGTAATAAAATAAAATTGTGAATATTGTTATTTACGCACTTCATATTGTTTGTCAGAGTAGCCCCGCTCACAGGTCGTGTGGCGGATGGACTCGCAAATGTAGTATCCACAAAAATCATTCCCTTGTTCCTACCACAACCACTTTACAAGAAATAGAGGTCAATCAAACTGATAATTAGCAAGCATGCTAAATGGTATTGATGAAACTAGCGCTTGAATCACTAGGAGATGCGTGGAATATGCTACTATAGTACTTACTTTCGGGTGTCTAAATTGCAGCTTCTTCGGCAGTCCCGGAGCTTTTTTGGTGAATTTTCTCCAAACCCTGTCATACAAAGAAAACAATTACTTGATATCAGAAATGAGTAAAGTTGCTGATATGGTGGATAATGATCGATTTAACTTACTTCTCGAGCATTTCAGTCATGTCCGCATACTCCTCCGGATTTTTTCGTTTGGAGTCTAAGACAGTTACTACTCCCTGCCTCGTCCAAACATTATAGTGTGGCATGAAACCTTTGTAAAGTAGGTGGGTGTGAAGGATTTTCCGGTCAGAATAAGACTTCGTATTCCCACATATAGGGCATGGACAACACATAAAACCATTCTGCTTGTTTGCCTCAGCCACTTCGAGAAAATCATGCAAGCCCTTAATGTACTCGGAGGTGTGTCTGTCACCGTACATCCATTGCCGGTTCATCTGTGTGCATTATATATAATTAAGTGTGTCAAAAATCATTACAGAACATCATGAATAGATGACCAAATTAATAGAAGTTCATCATCACATAAAAACCAAAGTACATACATAGTTCTCATCTAACAACATAAAGCTCTGCAGAGCATCTAAATTAATTAAACCATACATTGAAACTATGTAAAACATTTCAGTGCGAAAACAAATGCGATCATAATCGCAACCAAGGTAACAACTGATCCCACGGCATAATGATACCAAGCCACGGTATGAATGGCATATTTTCTAATCTTTCTAATCTTCAAGCGCATTGCATCCATCTTGATCTTGTGATCATCGACGACATCCGCAACATGCAACTCCAATATCATCTTCTCCTCCTCAAGTTTTTTTATTTTTTCCTTCAAGAAATTATTTTCTTCTTCAACTAAATTTAACCTCTCGACAATAGGGTCGGTTGGAATTTCCGGTTCAACAACCTCCTAGATAAATAAAATCTATGTCACGTTGGTGGCATAATTTTCATAAACAATAAATGAACCAATAGTTATGAAAAGATAATATATACCACATCCGAATCATAGACAGGACGAGGGCCGACGGGGGCGGATACCAAAACCATCGCACTATATAAGATGCAATAATAAAAGTAAGAAAATAATACAAGTATCTATCTAAACATACAAGTAAGAATATTTTTCCTTTCGAAAGAAGATAATAACAAGAGGCTCACCACGGTGGTGCTGCAATGAGATCGGCGGGTGATCGACGGGTGAAGACGGGACGGGGTGACGGACCGCTAAAACTAGACAAGTATTGAGGAAAATGGAGCTTGGAGGTCGAGCTTGGAGAGGAGAAAGCTTAAGTAGTGTGGCTCGGGCATTCCATCGAACACCTTGTGTGCATAGGAGGTGAGCTAGAGCACCACCAAGCCCTCTCCCCCTCGGCGGCCAGAAAAAACAGAGCGGTTGCTCTGCTCTCACGCGAAGGGGTATATATAGGCACCTCATTGGTCCCGGTTGGTGGCATGAACCGGGACTAAAGGGGAGCCTTTGGTCCCGGTTCAAGCCACCAACCGGGACCAATGGTTGTCGGCCAGGAGCGAGGCCATTGGTCCCGGTTCGTCCCACCAACCGGGACCAATAGGGCCAGACGAACCGGGACCAATGCCCACGAGGCCCCCGCCGGCCCCCTGGGATCACGAACTGGGAAAAATACCTCCATTGGTCCCGGTTCGTGGCAGAACCGGGACTAATGGGCTGACCCGGCCTGGGCCATTGCCCCCTTTTCTACTAGTGCATGTACTTTGCTGTTGTCGCTGTATATGAACTTCTCCTGTAACCAAAGAGAGAGGATGCAATGAGACAGGGAAAAATGTTACAAAAAACACACATTTTTGTTTGAGACATATACACAAACAGCCATCACGTTTTCTCGAGGTTGACATTTAGAAAATATATAACTGATAGTGATCCTGGAACATTTGTTTCCTTACAACTTCCATAGGCATGCATGAGCATGCTGGTTCATTTACACAAACACCTAGCATGAAAAGGATTGCAAACACTCCAGAGATGAGCCTGACATCCATTTTTCTTCCTCTCTTTTTTTTTTGTTGATGCTGCTAAACTAGAGCATCTTCTGGTCAAAGAAGACAGGCCTGCAGTTCAGACATCAAGTCAATTCTTTCATAAGCAAAATACAAAAACAATTTTGTAGTTACTTTTAGTGCAAATTTGGAGAAGTTCAAATCCTCCGGTAGAGAACATATTTGTGAAGAAAGAGAAGTCAGGGAGAGGGAGGGAGAGAGGTCAGGGAAGAGATGTAGCAGCAATACTTGCAACATTAGCGTATGTCGACCGTCGCCATGGTCAGAGTTAGGTTGGCGCCGTCGTTGAGCAGGTGGCCGTCCGCGATGTATTCATGGAGGAGGAGCTATGTTGTTTGGGGCGGGTGGTGCAGCAGTGGTGGCCCGGTTGGAGCAAAGGAAGGGAGGTGATCGGGGGAGGTTGACGGTTCGTGGTTTGCCAGTAGAGCTCTGGATGGAGGGCGTCGCCGCGGTGGATCCAGGGGGAGGTTGTCCGCCGCCGCCGTCGTGGATCCAAGGGAGTCCGTCGCCGCTGTTGAGGGAGTCCTGGATTAGGGGGTCCTCGGACAGCCGCACTATATACTTCGGTCGGACGGTCGGACTACGAAGATACAAGATTCAAGACTTCGTCCCGTGTCCGGATGGGACTCTCCTTGGCGTGAAAGGCAAGCTTGGAAATTCGGATATGTAGATCTCCTCCCTTGTAACCGACTCTGTGTAACCCTAGCCCCCTCCGATGTCTATATAAACCGGAGGGTTTAGTCCGTAGGACAACAACAATCATAATCATAAGCTAGCTTCTAGGGTTTAGCCTACACGATCTCGTGGTAGATCAACTCTTGTAATACTCATATCATCAAGATCAATCAAGCAGGAAGTAGGGTATTACCTCCATCGAGAGGGCCCGAACCTGGGTAAACATTGTGTCCCCCGCCTCCTGTTACCATCCGCCTTAGACGCACAATTCGGGACCCCCTACCCGAGATCCGCCGGTTTTGACACCGACATTGGTGCTTTCATTGAGAGTTCCACTGTGCCGTCACCATAAGGCTTGATGGCTCCTTCGATCATCGACAACGATGCGATCCAGGGTGAGGCTTTCCTCCCCGGACAGATCTTCGTATTCGGCGGCTTCGTACTGCGGACCAACTCGCTTGGCCATCTGGAGCAGATCGAAAGCTATGCCCCTGGCCGTCACGTCAGGTTTGGAAACTTAAACTATACTGCCGACATCCGCGGAGACTTGATCTTTGATGAATTCGAGCCCATGTCAGGTGCGCTGCACAGTCACGACAAGCATGACTTAGCTCTGTCGTCGGACAGTGTTCGGGAGATCACACCTGCGGCTACTCTGGCCCTCGATCCGGAGCAAATTGCACCGTCCGAGGACGGGTAGATGGACCCCACCACGGATACCGCGCACTCAGTGGCGATAGAGCCGAATACTGACTTCACCTCCTATGAGACCTGTGTTGCAGGATCCTTGGATTCGTCCCCGGCTACGGGCTCCGAACCGCCTACGTCTGTGCCTATCAAATCTGATTGGGCACCAATCATGGAGTTTTCCTCCATGGATATCTTTCAGCACTCACCACTGGGCAATGTGCTAAAATCATTGAGGTCTCTCTCCTTGTCAGGAGACCCTTGGCCGAACTATGTCCGGCTAGAGTGGGATGCGGACGACGAAGAAATTTGCTCCCCACCCACCACCCACTAAGTAGCCACTGCCGACGATTTAACCGACATGCTCGATTTCGGCTCCGAAGACATCGACAGTATGGACGAAGATGCAGGAGATGAACAGGAACCACCGCCCACAGGGCGCTGGACTGCCACCTCATCATATGATATATACATGGTGGATACACCCAAAGAAAACAATGACGAGGAACGGAAGGATGCAGTGAAGGATAGTTCCCTCGAGAAGCAACCAACCCGACGGCGTAGGTGCCGCTCCAAATCCCGCCTCGGCAAAAATAGCGATAACAACGCAAGAAAAAATAATACCCTGGTCGACTCCAGAGGAAACAATGACCACACGGACCCAGCAACAGAGCAGGACGAGCCAGCGGATGGCGAACATAGTACGGGGCCGCTGTCCGATCACGGCGGCGCCGAGGATAAAGCTAATCAGCCTATCTCTAGAGAGGAGAACAGTCCGGACGACGATGCACACATCATCCCGGAAAGGCACTTGGAGCAAGAGAACCTCCAGAGAAGGCTTCTCGCCACTGAAAGAAGTCTAAAGAAGCAGAAGCAAAGGCTCAAGGCCGTGCAGAATACACTCAACAGTAGATGGAAAAAAGTGCTCGACACTGCAGAAAAGTACGGTGGCAGTCGCCACACAAAAAGCTATCCAAAGCGCAAGCTGCTGCCTGAATTCGATGACGAGGCTTTAGAGCCTATACAGCCGAAAAATAAAACGGCCGATGAGCCGGATCGACCACCCCGTGGCCGCGATAGGGCGGCTAACGACGTCGGTATGACCAGGTCCATCTACGGATCTAGGAAGCGCGCTCCGCAACAGAATCAAAACCGAACACTACAACCGTCGAACGCCATGACCGCCCAAATACAGAAAGGCGCACTTCTATGCTTCACCGATGAGGTGCTGGATTACGAATTCCCAGAGGGATTCAAACCCGTGAACTTAGAGGTGTACGACGGAACGACAGACCCTGGGGTCTGGATTGAGGACTTTATACTTCACATCCATATGGCTCGCAGAGATGATCTCCACGCCATCAAATACTTGCCCCTCAAGTTGAAAGGACCAGCTTGGCATTGGCTGAAGAGCCTCCCGAAAAACTCAATTGGAAGTTGGGAAGAGCTTGAGGATGCTTTTAGGGCTAATTTTCAAGGGACCTATGTCCGACCTCCGGATGTAGAAGACTTAAGTCATATAATTCAACAACCCGGAGAGTTAGACCCAAAGCTCTGGAACAGATTCTCACTAAGAAGAATCAAATCATCGATTGCCCGGACGCCGAAGCTTTAGCAGCTTTCAAGCACAGTGTCCGGGACGAATGGCTCGCCAGACACCTCGGCCAGGAAAAACCGAGGACAATGGCAGCCCTGACAAGCCTAATGACCCGCTTTTGCGCGGGCGAAGATAGTTGGCTGGCCCGTAGCGGCACCAGCGACCTAGGCACATCCGAAGATAGGGATGTCAATGGAAAACCACGATGCAACAAAAGCAAGTGTCAAAACAATGAAGACAGCCCAGACAACACGGCGGTGAACGCCGGATTCAGGGGCTCATGATCCGGTCAATGGAAAAAACCATTTAAAGGCAGCGGAGATGGACCGTCCAGCCTAAACAAGATTCTAGACAGATTATGTCAGATTCATGGCACCTCCGACAAACCCGCGAATCACACCAACAGAGAATGTTGGGTTTTCAAGCAGGCCGGTAAGCTAAACGCCAAACACAAGGGGAGGGAGACACCAAGCGAAGACGAGGATGAGCCTCGCCAGCAAAATACTGGAGGACGGAAAAATTCCCGCCAGAGGTCAAAACAGTGAACATGATTCACATAATGAAGAGGAGGAGCAAATGCGCACTCCGAGACGTATGCACCGTGGAACCCGTCACCCCCAAATTCAACCCTTGGTTAGCCTGCCCGATCACTTTCGATCGTAGGGACCACCCGGATAGAATCCGGCATGAAGGATCTGCTGCCTTGGTGCTAGACCCAATAATTAACGGATACCATCTCACCCGAGTCCTTATGGACGGCGGCAGTAGTCTCAATTTGATATATTAGGGCACAGTCCGCAAAATGGGGATAGACCCGACAAGGATTAACCATAGCAATAATACCTTTAAGGGAGTAATACCAGGCCCAGAGACCCGCTGCACGGGCTCTCTAGTACTAGAGGTTGTATTCGGTTCTCCCGACAACTTCCGAAGTGAAAAGTTAACCTTCGACATCGCTCCATTCCGAAGCAGCTATCAAGCACTACTCGGAAGGACGGCTTTCGCTCGTTTTAACGCAGTACCGCATTATGCTTATCTTAAGCTTAAGATGCCCGGTCCACGTGGCACCATCATAGTTAGCAGAAACACAGAGCGTTCCTTGCGTACGGAAGAATGTGTGACGGCTTTAACAGCCGAACACTGACTGGCCTCTCCAACCAGAATAAATGATCTGTTGTCAAGACCGCGGACACGGCTAGACGAGTCCGGCGCAACACTGGCTGTAACAGCTCTGATAAACCTGAGATTGGGTTGATGGATATATCCCCATAAGTGTCGCTAGGGGCTTCCCGCATGTAAAAATGAACTAAACTACAGTTCGGGTTGCCCTTATTTATATTAAATTTTAATGGCTTATTAAGAATAACCAATTCTTCGCATGAATACTTTCACCTGAGCTTTTCTCTTTTATAGATGAGAATCGTGCTACACCCTTCCAGGATACGGCACAACGGAGACACATGCGCAGACGTGCAGCAGGGCCCCGCTCAAAGGTTTCTTTTTAGATTAATACCCTGTGTAAACCTTCCTTACTGTCTCTTGTTGCTTTACACCCTCCGGATACTAAAATATAACTAAGAGGGATGCGGGCGTTATTGGCATTTTGCCACGCCAGACTAATGCACGTACCTGGAAATTCAGGGTTCATTATCAAGGGCGTTACCCAGCCCGGTATATGTTGTAAATACCGAATACCTTAGGGAGTGTTCGGAGTCGCGAGTTTGGCCTTATATGCATCAGCTCTGAATCATGTCTTTGGTCAATAGTTGGGTTTGCCCGGCTCCCATGTTTTGGTACCTTACGTTCCGCTATATCGGCTAAGGTAGCACTGGGAGAACTACTGTGATTGTGCCCTGGTTCATCCGGACGAGCACCTCAGTAGAGAAAGCCGAAAACTGACTGTCATGATACAACGCGAGACTGGTCAACAAATCGATGACTCATCGGAATCTTCGCGATTCCTCCGCATTAACAAAGGACCGGTTTCCCGGTCATGTATGTACGCGCACCATCTTCGGATAGACGCGGAAGTACCAGGGCCTATATAGTAGCCCCACCGTCAAACTCCTATGGCTAAGTGAAAGTGTTAAAGCAATATAGTCCGATTGCCTTGTTTGCCGCGCTATCACCTCCTGAATGGACCAAGACGTTGGATCAAGTGTGAATACGCGCTTTTCCGAACACCCCCGCATTACATGCATGGGGGCTGAAGCCGACGACTGCAAACTTTCAGGTTATATACATACATAAACGGCCGCACAGGAGGCATCATAATACTTCAGGCAAAAGTATAAACACAGCCTTTATAATCCTAATAGCATTGTTTTTACAATCGGATTACATGTAACTAGAACATGATACTCTTCGAGCACTGAGCCTCTATTAAACGAGCGCCTTCTAGGACTTCTTCAAAATAGTGCTTGGCCTACGGCCGGACTCTGGGTTGCAATAGCGGTGGCCTCCATCTCTGCCCAGTATGTCTTAACACGGGCAAGAGCCATCCGCGCACCCTCTATGCACGCCGACCTCTTTGCAGCGTCGATATGCTGCACAGCACCAAGGAATCGTTGCACTAAACCAAAATAACTATTCGGCATTTGTCCTTTCGGCCAAAGATGATCCACGACAGACCTCATGGCAAGCCCGGACAACTTATGGAGCTCAGCCCACTCGGCCATTTGCTCATTCAGCAGCAGCGGACGCGTCGGAACACTGAACTGCGACCAGAACAACTTTTCCACTTCATGATCTTTTTGATCTTTGAAAAATTTAGTCGCATCAGCAGCCCTCGTTGCCAAGTCCACGTACACATCTGCAACACTCCATAATTGATCCAGAGGGGCATACTTCGGATCTCCGAACTTCGTCCGCAACAAAAAGGGCTTCCCAGCCGTGATATCTCCGGCTTGACGAAGCTCCTCCTTCGCCGCTCTTATTTTCGAGCGGGTCTCCTTGGCTGCTAACATGGCTTTCTCCAGGTCCGCCGCCTTCGCTTGATTGTCCTTTTCGAGAAGCTCATACCGGTCGGCGGCATCCTTCAGCTTAACAGCCATCTTGGCTATTTTATCTTCGCTCTGGCGATGAGCAGCCTGTTCGGCTCTTAATTCTTCGACCGCCTTTAGGGCGGCCGCATCACTTCTCCTGGCTTGTTCCTTGGCTTGGGCAAGCTCCGCTCGAAGGGTCTCCACGGCGGCAGCTCCATCTGCAGTCACAGCATATTATAGATACGAGCCTCATGATCCTCTTAATATCTGTTAACCACCGGAGAATACATACCCTGTGCCTCGTCAAGCCACTTGTTTACAAGCACGATGTCGGCATCTGCTGCATCAAGTTGCCGCTTTAGTTCGGAAACTCACCAGTCCGGCTAGCCACTGGACCCTCAGCCGCCTGCACATAAATGTAGCATGATCATTCCTGGGATTATGATCCTCTGTTTGCCGCCTTTGGACAGCAACCAGAGTCTCAGGGGCTACTGTCTGCATAAGGGCACACCTAGCGTGTGTGGTACCGTCAAAAAATATATTACTTTGCGTACCTCAAAACCTCTTAGCAGGCTCATAAAATCCTCATGCAACCCAATTTCGGCGGATGAAATCCTATCAACCACCGTACCCATTAAAATATGATGCGCCTCTGAGATAGTCGCTTGCTCCAGAAGTCCCATCAGTACGTCCGGTTGTGCACCGGGCAGTCCCGGACTCTTTTTGTTGCTCTCCTTAGGAGCCGAATCCTCCGGACTTCGGGTGGCCGAAGGGTTACCTTCCGGCCTTGGCGGATCAGGAGAAATTCTCCGCGACGACACCTCGAGGTCGTCCGCCTCATGAGGCGGGGAGACAGGGGGAGGCGTTTCGCTCTCCATCATCTCCGGAAGAAGATCCCCCGAAGTCGAACTCTGTTGAAAGGGCTATGGTCCGAACTGCAAGACATACGTCTCGATTATTGTCCTCAGAGATGAAGCATGATATATTTACTATAAAGTACTTTTGTTTACTTACAGCTCGGTGGAGAGTTGAGCCCCTTGCGGGCATTGTGCGGTAAGGATGCCCTCCGGGGCAGGGCCCCCTGGCGAAGGCTTCTTCCCTCGTTTGGAAACCATTGTTTCCAAGTCTTCAGAGGCGGTCCTCTTCCTTCCTTGGGGAGAGGGAATTTTAGATTCTTCTCCCCGGTTATACTCCCTCGAGGAGGCACTAATTCCCCCGGTTTGGATGAATAATGAGTGGGGCCCGCTTTCGGCTTCTTTACTCCTCCCTTTATCTTCCCCTGATGGCGCTCGATAAGGCGCAAGATCAAGCATCCTGGCTAGTACAGGATCCGGTGAGCCTTCGGGAAGGGGCGCCGAACACCTGATCATCTTCGCCTTTTTATCCAAATCCCGTCAAAAGCGACTTTCCAGAATGATGTTGTGATAAATAAAAACACAGCGTGTTCGGCCGCAGAATTACTTACCTGGGTATCTGGACGATTGCAGTTTAGACCCGCATCCTCGGTGGTGTCCGGACACTTTATTCGTGGTCCGAAGAACAGTCCATACATCCCTTCGAGTGTCATGCCCAAGAATTGCTGAATGGTTCGCGGTCCTTCCGGGTTGAACTCCCACGTACGGAGAGGTCGACGTTGGCACGGCAGGACCCGACGAACTAGCATGACCTGCATTACCTTTACAAGGCTGACACCTCTCTCGAGGAGATCTCGGATGCGACTCTGGAATGTCGGTACGTCATTATCCGGGCCCTAGTCCAGCCCCTTGTTGATCCACGACGCCAGTTGCGGCGGGGGGCCCGAACGGAAGGCTGGGGCAGCTGCTCACTTAGTACTTCGGGGAGCCGTAATGTAAAACCACTCCCGCCGCCATAAGTTGGACATCTCCGGAAAGGAACCCCCTGGCCATGGAGCATCGGTGCCTTTGCTTATTATGGCACCTCCGCAATCTGCATGTCGCCCATCGATCATCCTCGGCTTCATATTGAAGGTCTTGAGCCATAAGCCGAAGTGTGGGGTGATGCGGAGGAAGGCTTCACACACGACGATGAACGACGAGATGTGAAGGATGGAATCCGGAGCCAGATCATGGAAATCGAGCCCGTAGAAGAACATAAGCCCTCTAACAAAGGGATCAAGACTAAAGCCTAGCCCTCGGAGGAAGTGGGAAACAAATACGACACTCTCGTTGGGTTTGGGAGTGGGGATGACATGCGCTTGAGCAGGCAGCCTGTGCGAGATTTCGGCGGTCAGATACCTGGCTTCTCTTAGCTTCTTGATGTCCTCCTCTGTGATGAAGGAGGCCACCCACCGGCCTTGAAGGTTGGATCCGGACATGATTGAAGGTCCGAAGCGCTTGGCCTCCACCTTGGGTGCTGGAATTCAAGGTGGGAGAAGGGAAAGATCGAGCGCGAGAAAAAAAAGGACAGGCCTTGGCCCCTTTATAAAGAGGTTGAATATCAAGCGCCCTCCGCGCGACCGTCTAGAACTTGCCTAAAATCCAGGATTCATACCAGCGGGCACGATTGGGTTACCCACACCCGTATTGATGAGAATCCCGTGAAAAGAGGGACACGATCTCTGCTTCGACAGGACGTGCCAATAAAACTGCCTCGCACCACGTGTAGTGGCAGGCTCGAAAAAACGGTTCGTCATGACCAGACCACGGCAAAACGTCACGTTATGAAAAGCTGTCAGCAGATTAGATTTGTGGAAATATTATTCTCTCTATAATGGTATGTGGAATTTGTTTTGCAGAGCCGGACACTATCCTTGTGTTCAAAATCTTCTATGGAGTATTCGGAGGAGGAACCCGCCTTGCAATGCCGAAGACAATCTGCGCGCCGGACTCATCGTCATTGAAGCCTGGTTCAGGGGCTACTGAGGGAGTCCTGGATTAGGGGGTCCTCGGACAGTCGGACTATATACTTCGGCCGGACTGTTGGACTACGAAGATACAAGATTGAAGACTTCGTCCCGTGTCCGGATGGGGCTCTCCTTGGCGTGGAAGGCAAGCTTGGCAATTCGGATATGTAGATCTCCTCCCTTGTAACCGACTCTCTCAGAACCCTAGCCCCTCCAAAGGTCTATATAAACTCAAGGGTTTAGTCAGAGGACAACAACAATCATAATCATAGGCTAGCTTCTAGGGTTTAGCCTACACGATCTCGTGGTAGATCAACTCTTGTAATACTCATATCATCAAGATCAATCAAGCAGAAGTAGGGTATTACCTCCATCGAGAGGGCCCAACTGGTAAACATTGTGTCCCCGCCTCATGTTATCATCCGCTTAGATGCGATTGGGACCCCTACCGAGATCCGCGGTTTTGACACCGACATTTGTGGATCCGGGGAGGGAGTTTGGGGTGGGGAGAGATGGCACCGGATGTTGGGGGCAGCAAGCTTAGAGGTTGGGGCACAAGGCGTCATTGGAGGTAGTGCTGGGCGGCGCAAAGAGCTAGGGGTAGCGGGGGGCGGCACACCGAGAGCTAGGGGTAGCGGGGAGAGGCGGCGTAGGGGTTGGGGGGAGGGTGCTCCACGGCCTAAGGGACGGCGGTGGAGGGCGGCCCAGCGGACGGCCAGGCGGTGGGATCCGACGTGGCGGTGGCATGTGGTGGCAATAGGTGGCGGTGGTACTGGATCCAGGGGAAGAGGCGTCATGGAGGCCGGATCCGGGGGAGAAGGTGGGGCGGCGGCCGGATCCGGGAAGGGCGCGGCAGCCGGTTCGGGCGGGCGGCGGTGGCGGTTTGGGCGCGGGGAGCGGTGGACGCAAGGTGGGGAAGAAGTGGATGCGGGTGGGGAAGAAGGTGCACGGGGTCTGCTTTTTTTCTTCGTCTGAATCTCAGGAACATCTCCGTCAGCGCCTATATAGGGTGCGCCGTGATCCAAATAACTATTCTTATCCTGGGATTTGTGTAAAAAATAGTCTCTAAATGTTTAGAAAATGCTTGTACCATTCAGAAAAAAATGTATGTGACATTTAAAAAATATTCACATGTTTTTAAGCTTTTTATAAAATTTAAATAATTTTTTTTAATTCTAAAAATCTTTTGTGCCATTGAAAAACAACTTTACGTTTTAAAAATGTTCTTGCGTTTCAAAAAAATGTTTGTATCATTTTAAGAAATGTTTATCCAATGTATACAAATGTTAACATAGTTTAAAATTAAATTTTTGCATCATACGAAATTATTTTTTAACGTGTATTCAAAATGTTCAAAACAAGTATTTTAAAAAATTAATCATGTATTGGGAAATATTAAAGTATAAAATATAATATTTTAGATGCATACAAGAAAATGTACAATGTGTATGGAAAAAGTAAACATCCAAACATATATTTGAAAAAAATATTAATCATGTATTAGAAAAATTTTAAACATGTATGAAAAATGTTCCTGATGTATATGGAGAATGTACAATGTGTATGAATAAATTAGATACATGTTGAGACAAAACCAATGAAATTGGAAGAAAGAAACAAAGTAAACTGAATAAAAAGGGAAAAAATGGAAAACAGAAGAAAATCAGAGTAAACCCAAGGAAAACCGATGCTACAACAATGAAAAGTCCGATAAAACCACAGAAAAAACTCGCAGTCATCTACAGCCAATAGCTGCCGCTAAATAGTCGATTCATAATAGGATTCAGTATGGGCGACACATAGCTCTCACGCTTCAAGCGTCCGATTAGGCGCCCGCTTTCATGTAATGGCAGTGGGTCACGACCCAGTAGCGGGTTCCTCGCTCCTATCTGGTTCAGTCGCTGGGTGTTCTACTGGTTAGAAAAACAACTTCCGATTTTAATAGAATGATAAATTCATATGTTTAAAAGTATTCATGAATTTGATTTAATTATTTTTCTTGAAAATTTGAAAAAAATGTTTGAGTTTGGAAAAAGTTCATGAACTGGGAAATGTTCACGAATGTGAAAGAAAGAGTTGGCAGATCTTCAAAAATTCATTTATTTGAAAAAAGCTCACGAACTCAGAAAATGTTAATGGATTAGAAATAAAATCGAGTGCACACAGAAACAACCAGCTGAAAGTTTTGTATATGCCAGGTCATACTAAACATGCAAAAGCGCTGTGTATGGTTAAGGCTGTAAGCGCCGAATCTGAAATGCGGGTAAACTAAAAAAAAGGAAATGCGGGTGTTTATGGCCCATGTATAAATATGCCGAGCCTCCGTGAAAAAAAAAAGTATAAATATACCGAGAGGTTGTGCTGGTTGTTGGGCCGAATCAATTATGGGCCGTGCCGAACTAGCACTACCAACACGGCGACGTGCATCTTCTACCCCAATTGTATCCCACTCCCTGTGGAGTTTGATGAATAAAGTTGCTTTTTACCCCCTAAAATAAAGATATAATGAAAGTCCACTAAAGAAAAAAAGAAGATATAATGAAAACTGATCCCTGACATATACAGGTAGCTGAGAAATCTGGAATACTCCCTCCGTCCTATAAAGAGTGTACTTTCCATTTTGTTGGAGGGTCAAACCATCTCAAAGTTTGACTAAGTTTTTGCAAAAATATGTTAGTGTTTGTGAAACCAACTATGTATATAATGAAAATATATTTTATCATGAATCTAATGCTACTAATTTGATGGCACAAATGTTGATGTATTATTGTATAAATATGATCAAACATCAAAAAGTTTGACTTTCCAACAAAGTTGAAAGTACACTCTTTTAAGGACAGAGGGAGTACGCATCAGCACCGTGCACAGGCTGAAGTTTAATTAATCCAGCATGCTATATCCTTGCACGCTCGCTCTCAAAATAAGTTACCCGTCGATCGCGCACGTCGGCAGCCCCGAAAGCAGACATCGGTGTGCCCACCACACGCACCATCAACTGTCTGGCGAAGAGATTTGATACAGATACACCATAACACGATCTCTGCATGCCTGACAGGCCTGAAAACCTGTTGACGTTGCTTTCAGAATGCGTTGTCGTACGTTGATTTTGCCACGTACGCGCAACCTCCTTTACCGACATAATTTTTTACTATTTTTTGCAGGATGCGGCTGCAAAGCAAAACCCGGCGCTGTGGCTGGCACTTGCGACTATAGCAGCAGTTATTACCATTGCCAAACGAGCGACCATCTGATCTGAGACTGAGCGGGGATGGAGCAGTGCAGATTAAACAGACACTTATCACAGAGATCCTCAGATCCGCATGCATGGTACGTGAGGGCGCACTGGAGGCATCTGTTTACCCCGAGAAAATTTAGGGGACGACGTTGCTAGCGGCTGGCGCGCCGCGCGCGACACGGGTACGTGACACTACAGCGCAAATGCCTGCGAGTCTCTCACAGTCTCACCGCCGGC
This sequence comes from Aegilops longissima, assembly GCA_021605205.1. Lineage (NCBI taxonomy): Eukaryota > Viridiplantae > Streptophyta > Magnoliopsida > Poales > Poaceae > Aegilops > Aegilops longissima. The sequence continues at coordinate 720,671,908 of CM038678.1, read as the reverse complement.
CAATCCTTTCCTCGGATCGATCGTCCCGCTCGGCCGTGCTGCATGCTGGACTGCGACTGCGAGTGATCATCGGTCAGCAGGGCCCTCTAGGTCCGTAAGAGTACGTACAGTTTGGACCCCGGAAGGCCGTGCGCGCGTTCTATCACTGATCGGACTCGTACGTACTTTAGCCCCGAGCCCGCGCCGGGGACGCGCCAACAGCTTGCCGGAGACGGTGCCCTTGTAGGTGAGGAATACCTTAACTGATTTGAATGTGCGAGAGAGGGGTAGCGCCAGGAGGAAGAAGAAAGGACAGCCGTTGGATCCAACGGGACGTGCGACATCGTTTGAACCAGTCGCCTGTCTACCGGCGGCCCCAAAATTCCGAGGTGCTTGAATTGAATTACAGCAGACTGGTTTCAGAGAATCGCAAGAAAGTGCGCGTGCAGCCAATGGTGGCCCGCGACGTGATGCACGCATGCTTCCATCATCACATGCGCTAGCTGTGGCTCCCTGGGCCCTGGCTATGGCCTATGGCCGGCCGGTCTCCCTGCAGGCACACGGCGCTCCTCGCCCAATCGCCGCGCCTGCCGCCGCAGTACTGCCGCGGCGCGCGCTGTGCGGGAATAGCGAAGCACGCAGGCGCAGGGCTGGCAGGTCCGCGTCGGTCGATCCATCAACAGCCGCGGCTGCGCATGCATGCAGACCTGCAGCGCGCACGTTTTCCCCGTCCATGGACGGACGGACGGATCAACAGCCGTGCATGCCAACAAGCACATGTGTACATGCCAACTTTGGGAAGATTTCCATGCCGGCTAATCAACGTGCACATTAGGAAAAATAGTGCGGATTTTTCATATTTCTCAACAAAGCATGATTTTTATTGATTTAAAATAGAGCATTAAGAGAATACAAGCACAATGATGAAACACCCGGCCTCTGCATAGTTAGATGCACACAACCAAATGTGGATTCTCCATCTGGGTCAAGTTTCTCTTTCAGTCTCTCCGACTCCGAGCAGCTCTTATACAGGTTGATGCACCCAACTGCCTCACCATTTCCCCTATCGGATCGAACCACTGATGTATCGCAGCACGACTGCACGACCGATGCATGTGCGACTCCTTGAGTGTGGTCCGTTTCATATGCATCGTTGCTCGATCTCCACAATGGCGGGCACGCATATAGTAGACCGGTACCAACTGAAACAAGACAGTGTATGCATATGATCGATCTACCGGCCGAGTCCCTTTTCTAAGGTGGATCTGATCTTCACAGTGCCTGATGACTGTCAGGGACTAATCAAATTTCGCCAATCTTTTATGGTTCAACCTCGCGTGCAGACAAACATCACACCTGACGCCAACCAACAGGACTCTAAGCTTCAAATGTCTCTTGTCTATCATTTGGATCCAGAGCACAAACTGGTTGCAGAGAATCTGGAATCATCTTGTTTTTCTACTCACCTACATGAATGTATAGTTTGCATGCTTCTCCAATGGATATTGTGATTTCTTGTCCAGGCTCCAGCTATTCTTGTTTTCTTCTTCCCTCTTTTTTTTTTTTGAAAGTTTTCTTGAGACTCCATCTTCTGCTGCCACTTGTTACTGTTAATTGCAACTACAACATTTCTTTAGGTTTATTTTTACAGGGCTTTGCATCGTGCGCTTGTTAATTGCAGTTAGCAGTCCATGTGCAACGGGGGCTGGTTGGTGCGTATATAATTGGCCATGATGTGTGAAGTTATCCTCGTCGCTTTTGTCGTACTAGAACTAATTAGGTGTGCCGGCAATAATAGCTACTTAATTATCTGCTCAGTTTAAACTGTCAATGGATTCCTTCGTGTCTCTGGAGATCCCTTTCCCCTCAAGATTCCTCGAATGGCCTAGCTCACACTTGGTGGACATCTTAAAATAAGGAACGAACACGAATGAAAATAGAGGAGTGATGAAATCGGCAAGGTATCTGCTTCTTTGTCATTGCCTAGTCTTGGAGCACCCAGTTCTGGCCAAATGTATGTTAGGAGTTGGTCCTCTTTTACTAGCAATTATTTTAACTCCCAGCTGCTCTAAAATATTTTTTCAAATAACCCACACCATGTAAGGAAATTTGACACGTAACTTAAACCAACATACTCCTTGGGGGACAATACCCCTTGGCTCTCGGCTGCTAGTGCACCTGATATATATGAAAAATGAAAAAAGTCATTGATGAAAAGGTCAAACATTTCTAAAACTTTTTGGAAACAAACTTGGTCTTATGTTGTACTCGTATAAAACCTTTTCAGATTTCCGCAGCGATGATGCCCCCGGCAACCAGACCTTCGAACTCGCATCCACTGGCCTTGTCGGACTCCCGAGGCCTCACGACACTCGTCCCGGCGCTACCGTCTCGGTGTTGTCCCTTGTTGCCTGCTTCCTAATCCCACAAATCGACTAACCCAAATTCAAAAATCAGGCAACTTACATCTAGCTCAAATTTTAAAATAATGAGATGAGAGAGGGGTGTCCACCTCTTGACAAGAAAGAGTATATTTGAGCTGCAAAATAGAGAGAAATAAAAATCTCGAGCTAGTGTGGAACACACTATCATAACTATAGAATTATGGAACCGCTATGAAGCATTGATTCTATTAATAAAAACATATATATTACAAAACTAGATTTTCAAATGATTGATCAAATGAATTCTCAAGTGACTACCTTAGAATTAGCATCGGCTGGTCAAGAAGTGTAGTGTGTTTATAGTGGCACGTATAGGTTAAACATAAAAGTATTTAGCAAGTAAGTAAAGTGGCAATGAAGATTAGTGTAGCTTTAGCTATTAATTTGCCACATCACAAGCCGCCTTCAATCGCTTCCTAGCAATGTACACACAATTTGCTACTTGTTCTAGTAATCTCTCTACCTTACCCTAATTGTAGCGACCTTGTGTTTTCCTTTGTCACACATATAGCCTCATTAATTTGACATCTGGTGACAAGTTAGTTCTACTTAACAAATTGTTGGGGAACGTTGCATGGAAAACAAAAAAAAATTCTAAGCACACGCAAGATCTATCCATGGAGATGTATAGCAACGAGAGGGGAGAGTATGTCTACGTACCCCCGTAGAACGTAAGCGGAAGCCTTTAGTAACGCGTTTGATGTAGTCGAACTTCTTCGCGATCCAATCGATCGAGTACCGAACGTATGTCACCTCCGCGTTCAACACACGTTTAGCTCGGTGACGTCCTCGCCTTCTTGATCCAGCAAGACGGCAAAGTAGTGGATGTGTTCCATCAGCACGATGGCGCGGTGACGGCGATGGTGAAGATATCTCCGCAGGGCTTCGCCTAAGCACTACAAAAATATGACCGGGGGACAGAACTGTGGAGGGGGGCGCCGCACACGGCTAAGAGATTGTCGTGGTTATGTGTGGCGCCCCCTCCCACATATATATAGGTGGGGCAGAGGGGAGGCTGCCAGGAGGCGCCCCAAGTAGGCAGAATCCTACTTTGGGTCCTCCCCAAGCCCCCCCCCCCCTTTTCCTTATTAGGTGAGCGGGGAAAGGCAGGGGAGGGTGGTGCCCCCCCCCCCCTTTCCTTTCTCCCATGAGAAGGGGAAGGCGGGAGGGGCTAGCCCTCCCCTTTTTCCTTCCCTAGGGCCGGCGGCCAGGGAGAGGGGAGCGCCAGCCCCCTTGTGGGCCGGTCTGTCCCCCCCTTGGCCCATTAGGCCCATACACCTATCGGGGGTATCTGGAACCCCTTCTGGTGACCCGATGACTACCCGGTGCACTCCAAAACTCTTCCGGTGTTCGAATATCATCGTCCTATATATCAATATTTACCTCTGAAGCTCCTCGTCATGTCCGTGATCTCATCCGGGACTCAGAATAACATTAGATCACTAAATCATATAACTCATATAACACTATATCATCAACGAACGTTAAGCATGCGAACCTACGGGTTCGAGAACTATGTAGCAATGTTGGGGATATTGCTTATCAGGAACTTATCGGTCGACCCATGATAAGGGGTAAATTGGCAAGTTTATCGGTATATCGACCGATTTGTCGCCATATCAACGGATTTATCGGCTGATTTATTTTATCGGTCAGACACCAATAAGCGATAAATCGGCCGATTTATCGGAATATCAAAAGATATCTTGAACTGTGCTATGTAGACATGACCGAGACACCTCTCTGGTCAATAACCAATAGTGGAACCTGGATGCCCATATTGGCTCCTACATATTCTACAAAGATCTTTATTGATCGAACCTTATGACAACATATGTAATTCCCTTTGTCCATGGGTATGTTACTTGCCCGAGATTTGATCATCGATATCTTGATACCTAGTTCAATCTCATTACCGGCAAGCCTCTTTACTTGTTTCGTAATACATCATCCTGCAACTAACTCCTTAGTCACTTTGCTTGCAAGGCTTCTTATGATGTGTATTACCGAGAGTGCCAAGAGATACCTCTCCGATACTCGAAGTGACAAATCATAATCTCGATCTATGCCAACTCAACAAACACCTTCGGAGATACCTGTAGAGCATCTTTATGATCACCCAGTTATGTTGTGACGTTTGATAACACACAGGGTATTCCTCCGGTATCCGGGAGTTGCATAATCTCATAGTCGAAGGAATATGCATTTGTCATCAAGAAAGCAATAGCAATAAATTGAACGATTAATATGCTAAGCTAATGGATGGGTCTTGTCCATCACATCATTCTCCTAATGATGTGATCCCATTATCAAATGACAACACACGTCTATGGTTAGGAAATCTTAACCATCTTTGATCAACGAGCTAGTCTAGTAGAGGCTTACTAGGGACCCGGTATTTGTTTATGTATTCACACATGTATTTAAGTTTCCGATCAATACAATTCTAGCATGAATAATAAACCTTTTACCATGTATAAGGAAATATAAAATAATCAACTTTGTTATTGCCTCTAGGGCATATTTTCCTCAGTCTCCCACTTGCACTAGAGTAAATAATCTAGATTAAATTGTAATGAATATAACACCTATGGAGTCTTGGTGCTGATCATGTTTTGCTCGTGGAAGAGGCTTAGTCATCAGGTCTGCCACATTCAGATCCATATGTATTCTGCAAATCTCTGTGTCTCCATCCTTGACCTTTTCACGAATGGAGTTGAAGCGTCTCTTGATGTGTTTGGTTCTCTTGTGAAACCTGGATTCCTTCGCCAAGGCAATTGCTCCAGTGTTGTCACAAAAGATTTTCATTAGACCCGATGCACTCGGTATTATACCCAGATCGGATATGAACTCCTTCATCCACACTCCTTCATGCACTGCTTCCGAAGCAGCTATGTACTCCGCTTCACACGTAGATCCCGCCATGACGCTCTGCTTGGGACTGCACCAACTGACAGCTCCACCATTCAATATAAATATGTATCCGGTTTGTGACTTAGAGTCATCTGGATCAGTGTCGAAGCTAGCATCGACATAACCATTTACGACGAGCTCTTTGTCACCTCCATAAATGAGAAACATATCCTTGGTCCTTTTCAGGTACTTTAGGATGTTCTTGACCGCTGTCCAGTGATCCACTCCTAGATTACTTTAGTACCTCCCTGCCAAACTTATGGCAAGGCACACATTAGGTCTGGTACACACTATAGCATACACGATAGAACCTATGGCCGAGGCATAGGGAATGAATTTCATTTTCTCTCTATCTTCTACAGTGGTCGGGCTTTGAGTCTGACTCAACTTCACACCTTGTAGCACAGGCAAGAACCCTTTCTTTGACTGATCCATTTTGAACTTCTTCAAAACTTTGTCAAGGTATGTGCTTTGTGAAAGTCCTATTAAGCGTCTTGATCTATCCTATAGATCTTGATGCCCAATATATAAGCAGCTTCACCGAGGTCTTTCATTGAAAATTCTTATTCAAGTATCCTTTTATGCTATCCAAAAATTCTATATCATTTCTATCAACAATATGTCAACCACATATAAAATCAGAAATGCTACAGAGCTCCCACTCATTTTCTTGTAAATACAGGCTTCACCGTAAGTCTGTATAAAACCATATGCTTTGATCACTTTATCAAAGCGTATATTCCAACTTCGAGATGCTTGCACCAGTCCATAGATGGATCGCTGGAGCTTGCACACTTTGTCAGCACCTTTAGGATCGACAAAACCTTCTGGTTGCATCATATACAACTCTTCTTTAAGAAATCTATTGAGGAATGCAGTTTTGACGTCCAATTGCCATATTTCATAATCATAAAATGCGACAATTGCTAACATGATTCGGACAGACTTAAGCATCGCTACGGGTGAGAAAGTCTCATCATAGTCAACTCCTTGAACTTGTCGAAAACCTTTCGCAACAAGTCAAGCTTTGTACACAGTAACATTACCAGCAACGTCAGTCTCTTCTTGAAGATCCATTTATTTTCTATGGCTTGCCGATCATCGGGCAAGTCCACCAAAGTCCACACTTTCTTTTCATACATGGATCCTATCTCAGATTTCATTGCCTCAAGCCATTTATCAGAATATGGGATCATCATAGCTTCTTCATAGTTCGTAGGTTCGCCATGGTCTAATAACATAACTTCCAGGACAGGATTACCGTACCGCTCTGGTGCGGATTGTGCTCTGGTCGACCTACGATGTTCAATAGTAACTTGCTCTAAAGTTTCATGATCATTTTCTTCCTCTCTAGTTGGTGTAGGCATCACGGGTATGGTTTTCTGTGATGTGCTAATTTCTAATTTGTGAGAAGGTACAATTACCTCATCAAGTTTTACTTTCCTCCCACTCACTTCTTTTGAGAGAAACTCCTCTAGAACGGATCCATTTTTTGCAACAAAAATCTTGCCTTTGGATCAGTGATAGAAGGTGTACCCAATAGTTTCTTTAGGGTATCCTATGAAGACGCACTTCTCTGATTTAGGTTCGAGCTTATAAGGCTGAAGCCTTTTGACATAAGCATCGCATCCCCAAACTTTAGGAAACGACAACTTAGGTTTGTTGCCAAACAACAGTTCATATTGTGTCGTCTCAACAGATTTAGACGGTGCCCTATTTAACGTGAATGCGGCTGTCTCTAGTGCATAACCCCAAAACGATAGTGCTAAATCGGTAAGAGACATCATAGAACGCACCATATCTAATAAAGTACGGTTACGACGTTCGGACACACCATTACGCTGTGGTGTTCCAGGTGGCGTGAGTTGTGAAATAATTCCACATTGTTTTAAATGAAGGCCAAACTCGTAACCCAAATATTCGCCTCCGCGATCAGATCGTAGAAACTTTATTTTCTTGTTACGATGATTCTCCACTTCACTCTGAAATGCTTTGAACTTTTCAAATGTTTCAGACTTGTGTCTCATCAAGTAGACATACCCATACCTACTCAAATCATCTGTGAAGGTTAGAAAATAATGATACCCGCCACGTGCTTCAACACTCATCGGACCACATATATCGGTATGTATTATTTCGAATAAGTCATTAGCTCGCTCCATTGTTCCGGAGAACAGAGTTTTACTCATCTTGCCCATGAGGCGTGGTTCGCAAGTATCAAATGATTCATAATCAAGTGATTCCAAAAGTCCATCCGCATGGAGTTTCTTCATGCGCTTGGTAATGCCACAAGTATGTTGCACTATTATTATCAACTTTGCATCTTTTGGCATCAATATTATGAATATGTGTATCACTACGGTCGAGATTCAATAAGAATAGAACATTCATCAAGGGTGCCTGACCATAAATGATATTACTCATATAAATAGAACAACCATTATTCTCTGATTTAAATGAATAACCGTCTCATAATAAACAAGATCCAGATATAATGTTCATGCTCAACGCGGGCACCAAATAACAATTATTGAGGTCTAAAACTAATCGCGAAGGTAGATGTAGAGGTAGCGTGCCGACGGCGATCACATCGACCTTGGAACCATTCCCGATGTGCATCGCCACCTCGTCCTTAGCCAATCTTCGTTTATTCTGTGGCTCCTATTTCGAGTTACAAATATGAGCAACCAAACCAGTATCAAATACCCAGGCGCTACTACGAGCATTAGTAAGTTACACATCAATAACATGTATATCAAATATACCTTTGTTCACTTTGCCATCCTTCTTATCCGCCAAGTATTTGGGGCAGTTCCGCTTCCAGTGACCATTCCCTTTGTAGTAGAAGCACTCAGTTTCAGGCTTGGGTCCAGCTTTGGGCTTCTTCCCGGGAGTGGCAACTTGCTTGCCATTCTTCTTAAAGTTCCCTTTCTTTCCCTTGCCCTTTTTCTTGAAACTAGTGGTCTTGTTAACTGTCGGTGTCAAAACCGGCGGATCTCGGGTAGGGGGTCCCGAACTGTGCGTCTAGGCGGATGGTAACAGGAGACAAGGGACACGATGTTTTACCCAGGTTCGGGCCCTCTCGATGGAGGTAAAACCCTACGTCCTGCTAGATTAATATTGATGATGTGTGTTACAAGTGTAGATCTACCACGAGATCAAAGAGGCTAAACCCTAGAAGCTAGCCTATGGTATGATTGTTGTTCGCCCCACGGACTAAAACCCTCCGGTTTATATAGACACCGGATAGGGTTAGGGTTACACAGAGTCGGTTACAATGGTAGGAGATCTACATATCCGATCGCCAAGCTTGCCTTCCACGCCAAGGAAAGTCCCATCCGGACACGGACGAAGTCTTCAATCTTGTATCTTCATTGTTTTGGAGTCCGCCGATGATGATAGTTCGCTATCCGGACACCCCTAGTCCGAACTCCCTCAAGAGCCCCGAACCAGGCTTCAATGACGACGAGCCCGCGCGCATATTGTCTTCGCATTGCAAGGCGGGTTCTTCCTCCGAATAATTTATATAAGATTGTGAACACCAGATAGTGTCCGCTCGCAAAACAAGTTCCACATAACACCGTAGAGAGAATAATTTTGCACAGATCTGCTCACGTATTCGCGGCGTGACATCACACCACGGCCAGGATTTTATATAAATCGTTTTTTGCTCCACCTCAGCGTGTTTAGCGAGGCGGTTTCCTTGGCACGCCTTATCAAAGCGTAGATCGTGCCCCTTATTCCGGGATTCTCATCAATACGGACGTGGGTAACCCAACTGTGCCCGTTGGCCTGCCTTCTCTATCAAAGGCGAGTCCTAGTCGACCACGGGGTGGGCTCTTGGTATTCAACCTCTTTATAACGAGACCAAGGCCCTCTCCTTTTTACACCCTCTATCGAGTTCGCCTCGTGCTTCGAGTTCCAACACCCAAAGCTTCAGATTCAGGCGCTTCGGACTTTCGACGATGTCCGGCTCCGACCAGCATGGCCGATGGATGTCTTCCTCCGTCACAGAAGAAGACGTGCTAAAGCTGCGAGACGCCAGGTATCTAACCGGCGAGATCTCGCATAGGCTGCCTGCTCCAGGGCAGGTCATTCCCACTCCTGAGCCCGGTGAGAACGTGGTGTTCGTGTCTCACTTCCGTCAGGGTTTAGGCTTCCGATGGACCCCTTTGTGCGGGGGCTCATGTTTTATTATGGGCTTGATTTCCATGACTTGAATCCGGAGTCCATCCTCCATATCTCGTCATTCATTGTTGTATGTGAGGCCTTCCTCCATATTACCCCTCACTTTGGATTGTGGCTCAAGACCTTCAAGGTGGAGCCAAAGGCGATCAAGGGGCAGCAAACAGAGTGCGGAGGGGCGGTCATAAGCAAATGCGCTGGTGCTCCGTGGCCGAGGGCTCTTTTCAAGAGGAGCTTGGTTTATGGCAACGGAGTGGTTCTATATCACCGCTCCGGGGGCACCAAATGGACGGCGCCCCGCCTTCCGCTCAGGTCCACCACAGCGGCTGGCTTAATGGGTCAACAAGGGGCTCGACTGGGGGTTGTCCAAGGACGTTCCCCTGCTGCAGGGCCGTATTCGAGATCTCCAGGAAAGAGGGATCAATGTGGTTGCAGTGGCGCAGGTTATTGTGATCCGGCGCCTTCAGCCCTGCAAACGTCGCCCCCTCCATTTGTGGGAATTCAATCCGGAGGGACCACGAGCTCTCCAAAATTTTATGGGCACGACACCCGCGGAGATGTATAAACTGTTCTTCGGATCACAAGAGAAGTGTCCGGACTTGACCGAGGACGCAGGACTAAGCTGCAATCGCCTGAGATACTCAAGTAAGTAGTCCAGAACCGGACAAGCTGTTCATTCATTTATTATACATATATGCCCTTTAAAGGAACCGTTTCTTGAACAGGAGTGGATAGCCAAGGCAAAGTTGATAAGGTGTCCGGCTCCCCTCCCAGAGACCACGGCGGATCCCATGTTGACCAAGATGTTGAAGGTCGCGCCTTTTGAAGAAGGCGAAGGGAGGAGCGGGGGAGCAACTGCCTCTACGAAGGAGGCTATCAAGGAAGGGGAGATTAAGAGTCCCTCCTTCCGAGGAGAGAAGAGGACCGCTTCAAGATCCGGAGGTCAAGGCCTCAAAGAAAGGAAGGAATCTTCGTCGGAGAGTCCGCGCTGGGAAGTAACCCAGCCGACTGCTTCCCCAAGGGGATCAACCCTCCAATGAGCCGTAAGTAAAACGAAGGGTCTTGTAAATAAGGAACATCCTGTATTTATTTATGAAGATAACCGAAATTGTACCTTGTAGTTCGGACCTCAGCCCTTCCCAGCAGAGCTCGTCTTCGAGGGATCTTCTTCCGGAGATGATGGAGAGCGAACGCCCCACTGCCGCACCCTCATATGGAGCGGACGACCGGAGGTGTCGTCGCAGAGGGTTCCCCCAAGTCCGGCGGGGGCGGAAGGTCCGGCGCCAAGTGGTGTGCGGTCAGAGGAGCTGAGGGATTTGCTCGGGCGAGCGGCTATCTCAGAAGATCACTGTGCTCTAATGGGTACGGTGATTGAAAGAATTGCATCGCAGAGAGCGGATTGCACGAAGCCGTCAGAAGCTTACTGACGGGGTTTGAGGTACGCAAAAAATAATGTATAAAATGCGCCATGTATAGATAGTAGCCCTTGAGACTCGGTATGTTGTCAAAAAATTGAGGACGTCCGAGGATCAAATTCTCAGTTTTAACATATCGCCACTCCTAAACAGGTGGCGGGGCGTCCGGAGGCCAGCCGGACTGATGAATATGCCGAACTGAAGCGGCAACTTGACGAGGCAGATGCGGACATCGCGCTGGTCAATAAATGGTTTGACGAGTCACAAGGTATGCGACTTCTATGCGGACACCTGATAAGGGAGCTTGACGCCCATGTCTTACTGTTTGTATGCTCTAATGCAGATGGTGCCGCTGCTATTGAGGAGCTGCGGGCAGAACTTGCCCGAGCGAAGGAGCAAGCCAGGAGTAGTAATGCGGCTGCTTTAAAGGCGGTCAAGAGCTAGAAGCTGAACGGGCTGCTCACCGAAGCAAAGAGGAGATGGCCGAGATGGCCAAAAGGTTAAGGAATGCTACCGATCGCTGCGAGGTTCTTGAAAAAGAGCATCAAGCGGAGCAGGAGGGCCTAAAGAAGGCCGCCGCCGAAACCAAGAATGCCCAATCGGCTTTGAGAGCTACCAAGGGGGAGCTGAGTCAGGCCAGGGCAATTGCGGCTGGAAAACCGTTTCTGCTATGGAGGAAATATACAGATCCAAAGTATGCTCCGTTGGATAAATTATGGAGTTCAGAGGATGCTTATATGGACTTGGCGAAAGCATGTGGACGCGTTGAGCACTTCCGGGGCGGAAGGGGCACAAAGGGAAGAGCTATCTGGTCGCAATTCCATAGTCCGGGGCGTCCTCTGCCGCTGACCGATCGGTTGGCGAGTGGGCGAGCTGAATCGATTGTCCGGATTGGCCATGAAGCATGTCTTGACTCACTTGTGGCGGACGGACCCCCACCAAGAGCTATTTTGGTGTAGTGCAGCAGTTTCTTGGAGCGGTGCAGCGTGACGACGCCGATGAAGCGATCGGCATGTATTGAGGGAGCGCGGATGGCTCTTGCCCGTGTCAAGACATACTGGGCAGAGATGAAGGCCACTGACGTTGCATCCCAGGATTCGGATAGAGGCCGAGTACCTGCCGAGCACTACTTTGAAGAAGTCCTGCCGGGCGCTCGTTTAATAGAGACGCAGTGCTCGAAGGATATTATGTTTGAATGACATGTATGATTCGTGAAAACGATGTTTCAATGTAATATAAGTGCTTTTTATACTTGTGCGTTCAAGTAGTAAACTACTCCCTGTGCGGCCGTTTATGTATATGTGTATATAACCTGAAAGATGGCAGTCCTTGGCTTCAGCCCCCACGCACATAGTGCGGGGGTGTTTGCAAAAAAGCGCTTTTTCACACTTAATCCAACGTCTTGGTCCTGTTAAGGAGGTGGTAGCGTAGCAAACCAGGCAACCGGACTATAATGCTTTATCACTTTCACTTAGCCATAGGAGTTCGAGGGTGGGGCTACTATATAGCCCCTTGGGGCACCGCACTCTCCGAATTCGGGGTGCGTATGTGCCTGACCGAAAACCGGTCCTTCGTTAATGCGGAGGAATTCTAAACATTCATGTGAGTCATCGAGTGGTTGACCAGTCTCTCGCTATATCATGACAGTCAGTTTTCGGCTTTCTCTACTGAGGTGCTCGCCTGGCCGAACCGGGGCACAATCGCAGTAGTTCTCCTGGTGCCGCGTTAGCCGTGAAAACGGAACGTAAGGCAGCAAAACACAGGAGCCGGGCAACCCAACATTTGACCAAAGACATGATTCGGAGCTGATGCATATAAGGCCTAACTCGAGACGCCGAATACTCCCTAAGGTATTCGGTCTTTATGAAAATGGGCAAAATAAGGCCCTAAGCCCTTTGTGTCCAGGTACGCGCAAAAATTCTGGTGCGGCCAATGCCAAAGCACCAGCCTCCTCCTCAGTTATATTTAAGGAACTGGGGGACTGTATATCAACAAGAGACAGTGAAAAAAGGTTTACGCAGGGTCTTAATCTGAAAAGAATCCTTGCAACGTGTCCCTGCTGCTCGTCTGCGCCTGTGTCTCCGTTGTGCCGTATCCTCGACGGGTGTAGCACGTTGTTCATCTGTAAAAGAGAGGAACTTAGTTTGAAAGAAAAAGGAGCGTGCGCAAGATGTTCTTAATATTAAATGAACAGAGTACGGTTCAAAGAAGTGAACAAAATTGAGCTTTATTGTCTCTTGTTATACATGCATGCAGCCCCTTGTATGGGGGTATACCGCTAGTGGGCGCCGGACTCGTCTAGCCGTATCCGGGCTTTGAATGACCTATTGCAGGTTATTTGCCTAGTGGAGCCGAATAGCTGTGGAGCTGTCGATGCAGTCTCCCCTTCTTCTGCGCTCGAGTAACACTTAATACTTCCTTTCAACGAGATGATGCCGCGTGGACCGGGCATTTTAAGTGTTAGAGATGCATAATGCGGTATTGCGTTAAAGCGGGCGAAAGCTTCGCGTCCCAATAGTGCTTGATGGCTACTTTTAAACGGGGCGACATGGAAGAGTAACCTTTCGCCACGGAAGTTGTCGGATGAACCAAACACAACTTCTAGCAGTATGGAGCCCGTGCAAAGGGCGTATGGGCCTGGCAGTACTCCTTTAAAGGAGGTGTTGCTATGGCGAATTTTGGTTGGGTTTATCCCCATCCTGCGGATTGTGTCCTCGATATATCAGGTTTATGTCTTGCCGCCGTCCATGAGGACATGTGTAAATTGGAATCCGTCGATTATAGGATTCAATATCAAGGCAGTCCATCCTGCGTCCGGATATTATCGGAATAGTCCCGATGGTCGAAGGTAATTGGTTTTGACAACCCCAGCGGCGCGCCTTTTAGGGGTGCCGCTTTGTTTTTCCTTTGATCACGTGAAGTGAGTTTACTGTTTTAACCTCCTGTGGGAAAGTTTTTCGTTTTTCGGAGTGCTGCTTTTGGGTTTCGTCACTCGCATTTGGTGTGTCGAGCCCCTTGTGTTCGGCATTAAGTCGGCCGGACTGTTTGAAGACCCAACAGTCTCTGTGGGTATGGTTTGCAGGCTTCCGGAGGTACCATGTATTTGACACGGTCTATCCGAATCTTGTTTAGGTTGGATAGCTCAGAATCGTTATCCTTTAGGGCAGTGTTTTGTTGTTCGGCCGAGAGCTTTTGAATCCGGCGTTGACCGCCGTACTATTTGGGCCATTTTCCTTATTCCGGCGCTGATCTTTTCTGCGTCGTGATTTCCCATTTCCATCCCTGATTTCGGATGTACTTGGGTCGCTGGTGCTGCATCTAGCCAGCCAGCTGTCTTCTCCCGCGCAAAAGCGGGTCATGAGGCATGTTAATGCCGCCATTGTTCTTGGCTTTTCTTGGCCGAGGTGTCTGGCGAGCCATTCGTCTCGGACGTTGTGTTTGAAAGCTGCTAAGGCTTCGGCGTCCGGACAGTCGACTATTTGGTTCTTTTTAGTAAGGAACCTGTTCCAGAATTTCCGGGCTGACTCTCCGGGCTGTTGAGTTATGTGACTTAGATCGCTCAGATCCGGAGGGCGGACATAAGTCCCTTGAAAATTTGCCCAAATGCATCCTCGAGCTCTCCCAGCTTCCAATGGTATTTTCGGGAGGCTTTTAAGCCAATGCCGAGCTGGCCCTTTGAGTTTAAGGGTAAGTATTTTATGGCGTGGAGATCGTCTCCTCTAGCCATGTGTATGTGGAGGATGTAATCCTCGATCCGCACTCGTGGTCTGTTGTTCCGTCAGATGCCTCTATGTTTACGGGTTTGAATCCGCTGAAATTCATGATCCAAAGCACCTCATCGGTGAAACATAGGGGTGTCTGGCGCCCCTATATTTGGGTGTGCCATGATCTTGAATTTTGGCGATTGCATTGCTTTGACGAGCCTGCTTTCTTGGCCCATAGATGGACCTAATCGGGCCATCCTCTTGGTGTGAATCCTTATGCGGATCGCATATTGGCTTGTGTCTTGGCGCCATTCGCCGCTCTCTTTTGCCATGAGGTCGCCCATCCGACCGGTGGCCTTCTTGCTTTTAATTGTGGGGATCTAAGGCCTCCTCGTCAATTTGGGCAGTAGCTTTCTTTTCGGTAGCTCTTTGGTTGGCGATCGTCGCGTTTACCTGCGGTGCTGAATACTTTGCTCCTTCTAATCCTGAGTGCATCTTCCGCTGTTTTGAGCTTCGCTTCGCTTTTTCAGGCTACGCGCATGGCGACGAGCCTTTTCGGAGGTCATTTTGCTCCAATGGTTTGTCCGGCGTGAGGTCGTCCGGACTGTTGTCTTCGCCGGGGACAGATTGTTTATCCAAGTTGTCTTGTTCGGACGATTGCTCGATAGCTTGTTCGTTGTCCACCGGTTCGCCCTGCTCTATGGCTGGGTCTTTGTTGATGCGAGACTTTGTTCAGCGTTTACGTTGCCGTTTTGACTGCTTTTCGAGGGATTTATCCTTCGTACTGTCCCGTTGCTTCTCGTCTTCATTTGCTTTAGGTGTATCCACCATGTATACATCATGGGGTGAGTTTGTCCAGCATCCTATAGGTGCTGGTTCATTGTTGTCTCCTACATCGTCGTCCATACCGTCGATGTCTTCGAGTCGAAATCGAGCACGCCGTGTAGGCTATCGGCGGTGGCTCTGAAGTGGGTGGTGGGTGGGCGTTGAATTTTTTCATCGTCCGATCCCAACCTTCCCGACCGTAGTCCGCCAGGCTCTTCGGATAAAGAGAGAGACTTTAGTGAATTCAGGATGTCGCCAAAAGGCGAGTCTTGAAAGATGTCCGCGCCGTGAACTCCATAACGGGCGCCTAATCGGATTCGATCGGCAAGGGCGCGGAGGGTTGAGTCCGGATAGGAGTCCGCGCCGAGTCGGCGTCTTTGCAAAGGACAGGGATGGAGTTCGCTCGATCGCAGAGAGATTAAAGCCCCGAGGCGGTGTCCAACCACTCATCCTCGATCGGGAGTCCGCCCGGATTAAGGGTTGGAGCGGATTCAGTGCGGCCTCCGTGGCACCGCTCAGCTGCAGAGCTAGATCATGCCCATCGAGACAAAGTCGGCGCGCTATTGAGGCTCGAATCCGACGAAGATCAAGTCTCCGCGGATATCGGCCGTATAGTTTAAACTTCGAATCTGACTCGACGGTCGGGGCGAAGCTTCGATCTGCTCTAGATGGCCTGCTTAATTGGCCCGCATGCAAAGCCGCCGGACACGAAGATCTGCACGGGAGAGAAGTCTCACCTGGACCGCGTCGTTGTTGATGATCGAAGGAGCCATCGGGCCTATCGGCGACGACTACGAGGAACTCTCAATGAAAGCACCAATGCCGGTGTCAAAACCGGCGGATCTCGGTAGGGGCCCCGAACTGTGCGTCTAGGCGGATGGTAACAGGAGACAAGGGACACGATGTTTTACCTGTGTTGGGCCCTCTCGATGGAGGTAAAACCCTACGCCCCTGCTAGATTAATATTGATGATGTGTGTTACAAGAGTAGATCTACCACGAGATCAAAGAGGCTAAACCCTAGAAGCTAGCCTATGGTATGATTGTTGTTCGTCCCACGGACTAAAACCCTCTAGTTTATATAGACACCGGATAGGGTCAGGTTACACTGTAGTCGGTTACAATGGTAGGAGATCTACATATCCGATCGCCAAGCTTGCCTTCCACGCCAAGGAAAGTCCCATCCGGACACGGGACGAAGTCTTCAATCTTGTATCTTCATAGTCTTGGAGTCCGGCCGATGATGATAGTTCGGCTATCCGGACACCCCCTAGTCCGGAACTCCCTCATTAACCATCAACACTTGATGCTCCTTATTGATTTCTACCTCCACGGCCTTAAGCATTGCGAAGAGCTCAAGAATCGTTTTGTTCATCCCTTGCATATTATAGTTCATCATGAAGCCTCTGTAGCTTGGTGGCAGTGATTGAAGAACTCTATCAATAACACTATCAACTGGAAGATCAACTCCCAGCTGAGTCAAGTGATTATGATACCCAGACATTTTGAGTATGTGTTCACTGACATAACTGTTCTCCTCCATCTTGCAGCTATAGAACTTGTTGGAGACTTCATATCTATCAACCAGGGCATTTGCTTGAAATATTAACTTCAACTCTTGGAACATCACATATGCTCCATGACGTTCAAAACGTCTTTGAAGTCCCGGTTCTGGGCCGTAAAGCATGGCACACTGAACTATCGAGTAATCATCAGACCGAGCCTGCCAAACGTTCATAACATCTGCAATAGCTCCTGCAGGAGGTCTGTCGCCTAGTGGTGCATCCACGACACAATTCTTCTGTGCAGTAATGAGGATAATCCTCAAGTTACTGACCCAGTCCATGTAGTTTCTACCATCATCTTTCAACTTAGCTTTCTCTAGGAACGCATTAAAATTCAGGGGAACGGTAGCTCAGGCCATTGATCTACAACATAGATATGCAAAACTATAAGACTAAGTTCATGATAAATTAAGTTTAATTAATCAAATTACTAATGAACTCCCACTTAAATAAACATCCCTCATGTTATCTAAGTGATACATGATCCAAATCAACTAGCCCATGTCCGATCATCACATGAGATTGGGTAGTCATCAATGGTGAACATCTCTATGTTGATCATATCTACTATATGACTCACGTTCGACCTTTCGGTCTCCAGTGTTCCGAGACCATTTATGTACATGCTAGGCTCGTCAAGTTTAACCCAAGTATTATGCATGTGCAAAACTGTCTTACACCTGTTGTATGTGAACTTAGAATCTATCACACCCGATCATCACGAGGTGCTTCAAAACGACGAACTTTGGCAACGGTGCATACTCGGGAAGAATACTTTTATCTTGACATTTAGTGAAGGGATCATCTTATAATGCTACCGCCGTTCTAAGCAAAATAAGATGCATAAAGGATAAACATCACATGCAATCAAAATATGTGACATGATATGGCCATCATCATCTTGTGCTTTTGATCTCCATCTCCAAAGCATCGTCATGATCTCCATCGTCACCGGCTCGACACCTTGATCTCTATTGTTGCGTTGGGGTCATCTCGTCAACTATTGCTTCTGCAACTATTGCTAACGCATAGTGGTAAAGTAAAGCAATTACATGGCGTTTGCACTTCATACAATAAAGAGACAACCCTAAGGCTCCTGCCGGTTGTCGATATTACAAAACATGATCATCTCATACATTAACATATATCACATCACATCTTGACCATATCACATCACAACATGCCCTACAAAACAAGTTAGACGTCCTCTACTTTGTTGTTGCAAGTTTTACGTGGTTGCTACGGGCTTCTAGCAAGAACCGTTCTTACCTACACAAAAACCACAATGGTGATTCATCAAGTTTGTTGTTTTAACCTTATTCAAGGACCGGCCGTAGTCAACTTCGATTCAACTAAAGTAGGAGAAATAGACACCCGCCAGCCACCTTTATGCAAAACTAGTTGCATGTTAGTCAGTGGAACCGGGCTCGTGTGCGTGGACATGTAAGGTTGGTCCAGGCCGCTTCATACCACAATACCGCCGAATCAAAATAAGACGTTGGTGGTAAGCAGTATGATTACCACCGCCCACAACTCTTTGTGTTCTACTCGTGGATATCATCTACGCATAAACTTGGCTCGGATGCCACTGTTGGGGAACGTTGCATGGAAAACAAAAAAATTCTATGCACACGCAAGATCTATCCATGGAGATGCATAGCAACGAGAGGGGAGAGTATGTCTATGTACCCTCGTAGACCGTAAGCGGAAGCGTTTAGTGACGCGGTTGATGTAGTCTATCTTCTTCGTGATCCAACTGATCGAGTACCGAACGTACGACACCTCCGCGTTCAGCACACGTTCAGCTTGGTGACGTCCTCGCCTTCTTGATCCAGCAAGATGGCGAAGTAGTGGATGAGTTCTGGCAGCACGATGGCGTGTGACGGTGATGGTGGAGCTATCTCCGCAGGGCTTTGCCTAAGCACTATGAAAATATGACCGAGGGACAAAACTGTAGAGGGGGGCGCTGCACACGGCTAAGAGATTGTCGTGGTTATGTGTGGCGCCCTCTTCCCACATATATATAGGTGGGGGAGAGGGGAGGTTGCGAGGAGGCGCCCCAAGTAGGCCGAATCCTACTTGGGGTCCTCCCCAAGCTGCGCCCCCCTTTCCTTATTAGGTGAGCGGGGAAAGGCAGGGGAGGGTAGCGCCCCCTTCCTTTCTCCCATTCTCCCATGAGAAGGGGAAGGCGGGTGGGGCTAACCCTCCCCTTTTTCATTCCCTAGGGCCGGCGGCCAGGGAGCGGGGCACGCCAGCCACCTTGTGGGCTAGTCTGTCCCTCCCTTGGTCCAATAGGCCCATACACCTACCGGGGGTGTCCTGAACCCCTTCCGGTGACCCGATGATTACCTGGTGCACTCTGAAACTCTTCTAGTGTCCGAATATCATCATCCTATATATCAATCTTTACCTCTGGACCATTCCGGAGCTCCTCGTCATGTCTGTGATCTCATCCGGGACTCTGAGCAACATCTGGTCACCAAATAATATAACTCATATAACACTATATCGTCAACGAACGTTCAATGTGCGGACCCTATGGGTTCGAGAACTATGTAGACATGATTGAGACACCTCTCTGGTCAATAACCAATAGCGGAACCTGGATGCCCATATTGGCTCCTACATATTCTATGAAGAACTTTATCGGTCGAACCTTATGACAACATACATAATTCCTTTTGTCCATCGGTATGTTACTTTCCCAAGATTCGATCGTCGATATCTCCATACCTAGTTCAATCTCGTTACCGGCAAGTCTCGTTACTAGTTCCTTAATACATCATCTTGCAACTAACTCCTTAGTCCCTTTGCTTGCAAGGCTTCTTATTATGCGTATTACTGAGAGGTCCCAGAGATACCTCTCCGACACCCGGAGTGACAAATCCTAATCTCGATGTATTCCAACTCAACAAACACCTTCGGAGATACCTGTAGAGCATCTTTATGATCACCCGGTTACGTTGTGATGTTTGATAGCACACAAGGTATTCCTCCGGTGTCCGGGAGTTGCATAATCTCATAGTCGAAGGAATATGTATTTGTCATCAAGAAAGCAATAGCAATAAACTGAACGATCAATATGATAAGCTAACGGATGGGTCTTGTCCATCACATTATTCTCCTAATGATGTGATCCCGTTATCAAATGACAACACATGTCTATGGTTAGGAAACCTTAACAACTTTGATCAACGAGCTAGTCTTGTAGAGGCTTACTAGGGACACGGTATTTATGCATTCACACATGTATTTAAGTTTCCGATCAATACAATTCTAGCATCAATAATAAATCTTTTATCATGAATAAGGAAATATAAAATAATCAACTTTATTATTGCCTCTAGGGCATATTTCCCTCACTAATAGATTAGCCGGTGAATCTTTTTCCATGTTGAGCCATGTGTTCTCCATACTCCAAACTACAATTGCTATTCCAACCATCAATTTTTTTAGCTTGTCTGATTGCTAAAAAAATGAGGAATGAACCGACCATCCAACAAATTTGATCGACTGTGTGTAAAGTTGATGCCAATCCATACATAAAAGAAGTACATTAATTTGCTTGTAGAAGTCCAATGCACCCACAAGAATTCCACATGTGGGAATTCGAAGAACAAGTGGCCTATCGATTCAGTGCTATATCACAATATGGGCATTCATTTGCTCCATTAAGGACGTATTTAAAAAATACACAATTCATACTTTATTTTTCAAAAATAATCTGAAATTAAATACACATATACCTAGACACATAGTGTACACGTGTATATATTTTTACGATGAAATATGTTATAATGAGAGTTGCGCAAAAAAACAAATCTATGACTTTTTACCACATGCACTGTTCATTCTCAAAGTGTGTGATTTAGTTTTTGGGTTTGCAGCGAACAATTCAAGTTATTTCATTGTAAATTTCTACAAACATATACAATACATCCTTGTAAATATTCTTTCTTAAACTTTTAAAACTTAGAAGTATGAACTTTGATTTTTTTTAAATGACCGGCTTGAGGGAGTGTGTGCCTCCAAAATGCTCTACTCATAGGTCTTCTGTTATTATTTGTACACATAGTGCGAATACTCTAAGCAACACACAGTTAAGTTATGAGCAAAAGAGTTATCTTGGTGGACTATAATCCATAGTATTTCTATCTAAGGCTGTTTTTTTTTTTTGAATTTCTGTCAAATGCATCCAGATTTCTCTTAATTTCATGAATATTGAAGAAAAAACTACCACAATTCGACCAACCGTGGCGAAAAACTACCACCTTACAAACTTCCGGAAAAAACTACCACTCTGGCTCTAATTTTTGGCAAAAAAAACTACCACTTCTATTAATGACCAATTTAGCTCAAAATAAGGACAATTATGACAACTATGGCCCACCCGTCGAGGCAGATGTGGCATGAAAGTCAACTCTGTTACTATGGGCCGTTAGTTAAATGTTGTGACATGTAGGACCCACATGTCAGCCCCAACCATCTCTTCCCTCAATAACGGCGAGACACACCTCGCACCGACCACCGGCGACCGGTAGGCGAACCGTCATGGATCCTCCGGTGCCCTTCCTCTCCTCCACCGGCGCAGTGGACAAGAACACCATCATGGACAGGTCAGGGAGCTCACCGAACTTGCTTAGAAAGTCAAAACAGGGCAAGTGGGAATGCCCCGTGCCGCTTGCGGTCCACCCTTCATGGATCCCCGAGGCAAGCCGACCAGGTGCGCGTCGTCCACCAGGCAGATTAGACGACGCAGAGAGCCCCAAGGAGCCAGTCATGGCGAAACAGACGACACGGAGGACCTCCTCGCCCGCGCAGGCTCCCAGTCCCAGGAGGCGGGTATGTGCATCTTTTATATGAGTAATGATAGTTCTTCTGTTAATATAAACTCTGAATACTCCAAGCAAGACACACTTAAATTAGGAGCAAAAGAGTTATCGTGTCGTAGTATTTCAGTATTACTTTATAAGGCTGTTTTTTGTTCAAATTTCTGTCAAAATGCATCCAGATTTCTCACAATCTCATAGGAAAAAGATCATAGCTCAATCTTTAGTTATTTTGCTTGTAGAAGCCCAATGCACCCACAGTCAATATCCTCCAAGCAGTTAAATAAAAAAAGCAAAGAAATGATGCGGCCCTAATCCACTGTCCACTTACCTAATGTGCGCGCATAGGAATCCACACCAAGTGGGGCGTGGACGCCAAAAGCCCCAAAGATCTTCGCGTGGCCTCCTCGAGTACCCCCTCCTTCCTGCTCCCCCAATCCATAGATGGCTAGCCTAGCCAGCCAGCCAGCCCTCCTGTCTGTCACTCTCGTGGAGCACAGTTCAACTGCCACTTGTTGCACTCCGGATGGCCCGTCCACCACCACTGACCACACAAAAGCATGGGAAATCGTGCCGAATCAGGCGCCGATCGAATCTGACGGTCCAAAACAAGCCGGTTCCCTCGATGCGATTCCCTGTCCGTCCGGACAAGATCGTTGGACCACTTGGGGCCCGACACATGTGCGCCCGCTCCCCGGATTGGCTGCCCCCCTGCATGCATGCATCGGAGACCGTGCATCCGCCCGGCCTCTGTCTCCACGTACGGCCGGCCGGCCAATTTCATATTCACCCATCCGTGCGCTACTGGCGCAGCAGCCTCCCCTCCGTCGCGGATTCCACGGCGTCGCCGCCGGCGATCGAGGTCGGACCGTTATTAAATTAGCAAGGGTGGGTTAGGTTAAGCTGGAACAAGCACTGCAAACTATGCGCAAGCTCGAACTGGCAAATATGGCCGCACATTCTTTTATGAAACGAGCCAAGGAAGGCGGCCGATCGATTTCTCAAAAAAAAAAAAAGTTGAGAATTATTTTTTCTTGGTATTTGGGGATTAAAGAGTGGGTTATTTTAAGCAAGGCAGCCTCGAGTTCTCAATTATTTTATTTTTAGAAGTTTTTTCACTTAGTGTTTCGGATAAAAAAAAGCGAGATTTTTTTTTGTGAAAGGTTTTTTTTTCATAACTCAAACAAAGTGATCATTACATTGAGTTCAAAAACAATTTCATCAGCCTAAAAGATTTGTTTTCTTTCTGTCTTGCCTATTTGCCACGCTCCTCTGCCACACCTTCCATGTACCTTATAATTTACCCTATGTACGAGTATAACAAATATTTTGAAAACTAGTTGCTGGTAATTTGCCGTAGGCGAAAAGCTCAAATTCGTTTGGAGGGTATGCTCTTTCAGT
Organism: Aegilops longissima; assembly: GCA_021605205.1. NCBI lineage: Eukaryota > Viridiplantae > Streptophyta > Magnoliopsida > Poales > Poaceae > Aegilops > Aegilops longissima. The sequence continues at coordinate 720,648,649 of CM038678.1, read as the reverse complement.
TGGGCGATCAAATTTACCGAACTAGACGAAAGTTGCAAACAATGTTACATGTTATATCTTCAAAACTACCAACTAGCTAGATCAGTACATGGTGCTACGTATAGTGTGTGGATGCGCCGGAGTCCATGACCTTTGGGTGCAACCAATGGAAGATAATAGCACGAGCTACGTTCAACAAATATGGATGACACAGTCCAGTAATAGTATTAGTGCATCATATCCAGAAAAAAAAGTGCAGCATGAGAGAATTGTAAATTTATTATTATCTGATTGTGTTAGCCTTGTACGCCCTCCATTCCAATGAATAAGGCGCACACACACTTTTTAAAATTCAACTTGGCTATAAATTACATCAATAATATAAATTTCTGTGACTTAAAAATTATACTGTCAAAATTTTCTTTTCAATACGAATTCAATGGTATATTTTTTTGTTACATATAACCCACAAATGGTTGGTCTAATTTACGTTCAAAGTTAAATTTTGGGATTTGTGCACGCCTTATTCATTAAAATGGAGTATATTTTTATGGCATATTTGGATGATGATACTATGCAATAGTAGACAACTATGTGCATCAATCGATGCAGAGGTCGGGTTTACCCTTCTTTTTGAAAATAAATCGTTATCGGGAAAGTGGTATGACCGAGGTGGTCATATGTGGCATGCATCTTAGGCAGAAAGCAGCAAAGGGTATTAGTAGCGAATTAGCAAGCTAGCACTAGCTAGAAACATCTTTTTTTGTGCCAACAAGGTGCATGTAGATCTAGCAACCTTTTGCGAGCACAGTTAACGGAGCGAGCTAGAGATTTATCCATAGAGATGCTTCCCATGACAAAGCTGCCCTCTACACAATGGACCAGCCTTGAGTATTTATACATATTTAATTACGTGCCATGGATGCCTAGCAATAATGTATGCATCTCCAGCTTGTCCAATGTTGACACATGAACGACATGAACAAAATATCTGAGGGTTCTTGCAGCTATAGGCAGCTTTTCCTTTGGACAGATGCAAACCTCTTGCTTTGCTAGCTATGGGTGGATATGGTGAGTAAGTGGCAGTACGGCACGGTGTTGTTTACGTCTTCTCGAGCTCCTATTAGCCCACGGGTACGAAGATAAAAGAAACTAAAAGTCGGTCAGACGTACGTACCTTTGCATTTGAATAAAGTTAGTTAATCGTGGCAAATCCTCACTTACATATATGCATATCTTGAGGAGAAGGAAAAGTATGGTTTTGTACGGCAAGTGGTACTATATGTCCACGGCTCGCACCTGCAGGCTAACGATACATGATAGAACCCACTAATTTGCCTTTCAACTCTCGATCTAATTAATATTTAGATCAACTACAGACCATGATCGACCGGCAGCTAATAGTACTATATGTCAATATGTGTAGTATAGTGCACTAGTAGTCTCCATCCGGCCATATAATTGGAGTACTGGTTAATTGCACCAGCTAGTAGCGGTCATTCCATGCTCCTGGACACAATACGCTTATCAGCATCGTGCGTATAATCAATATATCTTTGACAAAAAAAGAAGACGAAGTCTGTCTAGCCCCTATTTGTTCTGCTGATACAAAAATTTGATGCCACCTTGTCGCCCGTGCATGCACATACATAAGGTCCTGGATGACATAAAGGTTATTGTTTTTGTATGCCCTGTCACGTCACGGTAATATTGTTTGCTACAAATTTAGAGACGACGGGGGTAGTATAATTGTGCTTAATTAGATGGTTAGCTTGCTATAAACTATCTTACAGAAACTTTTTATTTTTTGATATGGACTAGTACTTAGACTAAGGTTCACCTCATGCAGACATGGTATAATCCAAAAAAGCCATACTTCGAGGGTACATGGTAATTAACAATTCTCCTCATTAGGCACCGATCCTTCTCCCCGTTGGCCAACACATACCCGGCCGCCTAGCTAGTCAAAAGCACCGATTGAGACAAGCGATTTTGTCTACTAGTACGTCTGTTTGATTTTTATCAAGGATATTGGATTAATCAGGGCTCCTCAAGCGCATGTATACTTAATAAATCCCCACTTGCGGCAGCAAAAGAACAAACGCTCGACGGCTACGTCCCCGGCCGGACGTGGGTGGGTGAGAGAAGGATCGGGCTATAATTAGCGAGCGAGCAATATAATTCATCATCATTATCATCAGGGGAGGCCGGGAGGATCGGCCCATGGATGTATCCACCAGTTCCTGCCCCCTGGGAACTCACGGGATATACCAATAAGATACTCACACGCATACGATACCGAAATATACTTCTTTTTTTGGCAAAAACAAACATAAGTGTACTTAATTATTGGCGGAACAAACTCTTGCCGTAGTGACAACAAACAGATGGTACAACGCGCCGATCCATATCATCATTCAGGAACCGAGGCAGACGACGTACACTGCAACCACTAGTTAATTAGTAGGATTAATCTTTGTGCTACGGACATTGACTGGTTAATAACCAATCAATTACCTAGCTTAGCTAGCTAGCTAGCTAGGCTTCTATATCCAGCAATTTACCTCGCGGAAGTCTATAGGCCGTACGTACCGCTCGTACTGGCTACAACCAGTAGTTCCTGTAACGTTGTCTGCAGATCTCGCAAGCGATCTGCTTTGCTGTAAACGTACGTAATCGAATCGTGTTTACCTCCCCGCTACCACACCACTAGCACGTAGTAAGTGACACTGCTAATATTCTATGGTTAGCTGGCTTAGACGAGCTGAAACGGGAGACCCAGCCTCTAGCGCGTAGGGCGCGCTGGCACCCAATGGATGGTACTTGGTCATCGTTAACCGGCGGCAGGTCTACTGCATGGCCTCGAAATATCCCAAACATGTTTTGGTCTTTGGCTAGCTGCGTGCCATGCTCCTACATGTCGAGCATAGATTTAACTTCCTGACCAGCACGGGCACGGCCGCCCTAATTTTCTCTCCACATGTTAATTGATTGTGTAGGCATTGGATCCATGTTTGGTCATTACTTCAGCGGCCGGAGCATAGCGAGTTCTTTGCGCATATGGAGCAGGAAGCCAAGGAGGTGTTCACTCCTCATGGATGACAGTGTAGTCTTCGCATTGGCGCTCCATTAGCTTAGGATGTTGTTCGCTATTTCTCAAACTATGTTCGTTTGAAGGTTCAGTGTATCGGTTATGTGCATCTTGATATGCATAGGCTAAGTGTAGAAACTTTACGCTTGTATCCTCTTGATGACGTTTGAGTGAATAAAAACTTTTTCTTATCATAAAAGGCCTAGAAATGCCATCCGGTTGCAATGCCCACGATTGTCCTAAGTAGAGGGAGGGGGGGGGGGGGGATTTCTTCCCGTGCAAACAGATGGTGGTCAGAGGCCCTTTGAATCCCCCTTCCATCTCCGACTCTGAAGCAACATTTGAAATCATGTGGATTTCTTGGGTCAATGGTGGCCCCTATCCTACGTATTACTCACAAGCTGACCAACCAAACAACTAACTCCACTTTGTCCAAACACTATCGACTACCTAACATTTTGCTAGCTAGGTTTCTTGGTCATTCGGTCAAACTTAAAATTGACGCCGTGGTCAAAGACATGGGTCGAAGGGATGAAATTCACATGAATGAGGGTGAAGGACGAGGGCTAACGGTAAATGGGGGTTGATGGACATGTTTATGATTTAGGGAGCTGACAAAAATTTGAAACATGGGGAGGGAATGAGTCATTTTTACATCTCGCGCCTACGTCAAAGGTTCCCATAAGTGAACCAATTGCATTAAGAAGCTCCCACAACAAATATATGACACCAACTAATATGATGTGTCAGCCTCCAACTACTAGAAGGCGCCCAAAGCATAAGCATAAGGCACTAGTGGCACTGGTGCCAAAATATTGACACCGGACCAACTACTAGAACAAGAACATTTATTTTCGAAGATGAGGGTATACCCCCGGCTTTTGTCTCATGTGATGCACACAGAATAGGGCCCTCTTAGCTCGCGAGCATTCACTGGAGAGGATGGCAAGTGCGAACGTTTTCATGGCAAGTTTATTTGTAGGGGGTGGCAATTTTTTTTCAGACTAGCATGCCGACTCCACGATAGAGAAGTCATCTTTCTTTGAAAAATTGCCACGTTTGAACTCGATCAAACAGTTGTGAGTGTGTTCCCTGGGAGTTCCTTCCCAGCGAACGTGGCCAGTTAGCATTACCAAAACAATAACAATGCTTTGAGTGAGGCCAATTAAGTGCTAACAATGCCAATTTTTTAGCCCTGAACCATAGAACAATCGTTCTACGGTAATCTTCACTAAAATAGTAAGTACTTCACAAAAATAGAGGAGAAAAGGGGAAAAGCTAAAAAAAAGTCATTGGAGAGTACAAAAACAACTATCTAATGCCAGTTCTAGGTAACATGGGATTTTTTTTAAAAAGAGTGAATTGCATTGTAGGTCCCCGAGGTATTTCAATGGTGTCATGTACGTCGCATAACTATGAAAATCATTATCCAAGTCCTTAAAGTGTAATAAGTGTATCATTCAGGTCCAAAATCAGTTCAATACTAAAGTGGCCCGAGGATCTATATTTTGCCTATCATTACACACTTATTGTACTTCGAGGACCTGAATGATAATTTTCATAGTTTGAGAAACTATGTGACATCCCTGAAATAGTTCAAAGATGTACTGTGAATTTCCCTCTTTTTAGAAGCATGCAATCCTTGAAACAAACAACATGTTTGTCTCTGATCATGTGTCCTAGCAGTTCCAACTCCTCCCCTAGGGCACATAATGCCATTTCAGAAGACGAAATACCCTCGCGAAGATGTCCGTGTGGCGGTCGAAGACACTGCATTAGCACGGGGCCGGCCATGAACAGACAATGGAAATCGAAAACAAATCAACCAGTCAGGCAGGCCGGCCGGCGGGCCTGAGCACCGCCGCGTGCGTGATTAAGGAAGGCCAGCTCCGGCCGCTGCGTAGCTACAGTGCAGTAGGTGCGTAGGTTTGCAGGGGTGCAGGCACTGAGAGCCAGTCGTCGTCGTCGTCACCCAGACGGACAGAGCCACGAGCAGGAGCACGAGCCCGCAGGCGGAGACATTTCAACGCGCCCAGCCCAGCCACCAACACAGCCCGGCATATTCTCCCTCCTCATTCATTTATATATGTACCCGCTCCGCCACCAGCCGGTTACAAGTGTAAGCACCACGGCGAGACGAAAAGTAGCCACGCTCCTGCGCTGCACCGCCCCGCCGTGTCCAGTCCATTCAATTCCCAAGCCGGTCACGCCCACGCACCGCCCGTATAAAAGACGGGAGCTTAGCTAGCCAGCGACCCAGCAGATCGATCGATGGCCGACCACCACTATACCCATCTCGGCGGCGGCAGCGGCAGCGGCAGCGGCGGCGGCGGCGGGGGCGGGGGCAGCCCGCCGGAGCGGCTGCACGGCGGCGGCGGGTCGGGGGACCAGGGGATCAAGGAGCAGGACCGGCTGCTGCCCATCGCCAACGTGGGGCGGATCATGAAGCAGGTGCTGCCCCCCAACGCCAAGGTGTCCAAGGAGGCCAAGGAGACGATGCAGGAGTGCGTGTCCGAGTTCATCAGCTTCGTCACCGGGGAGGCCTCCGACAAGTGCCACAAGGAGAAGCGCAAGACCGTCAACGGCGACGACGTCTGCTGGGCCTTCTCCGCGCTCGGCTTCGACGACTACGTCGACCCCATGCGCAGGTACCTCCTCAAGTTCCGCGAGCTCGAGGGCGACCGCGCCGCCGCCGCCGCCTCCTCCCGCGGGGGCCTCCCCGTCCCCGACGCCTCCACCTCCGGCGCCGGCGCCAGCGGCTCCGGTAATTTCATGTTCGAAGCCATGGACAGGAGGGATAACACCGGCCCCGGCACCGGCAGGCAGTTTTGAACCACTAATACCTACTCCATCATCAGATCAGGCACGCGTCCATCTTCTTGCTCGATCCATCCCACAAGTGCTACCTAGCTACACCTTAATTACTCTCTCCATATTCTTATTAGAGAGGTGACCAGCTAGCTAGTGGCGGAATTAGGAGTAGCTGCTTGCTAGTGGGTAGTAGCAGAGAAGAGTAGTTGTTCTTCTGATTAATTTATCTGTTGTGTGTTGGAGATGGATGAAAGACAAGTAAAGGAAGAGGATCACTAGGATCGATGGATGGACCGCGACCACGACGGCCGGGGCCGGCGACCGCGACACGGCGGAGTTGGAATTAATTGGAGAATGATGCATGATCGATTCGATCTGATTAGGTGTCCAGATTAATATTTATGTGGCAAATTAGTGTATGCTGCGCAACTTGGATCAGCTCAAGTACATTGTTTTCCAATTTCAGTGATTAAGATTGTAGATCAATTTCAATTTATCGATGTGCCTTTGGTTTTTCGGCTAGCTTTAATTTGGATATGCCTGGGTTAATTAACTCATTCATATATATTCTGCTGGCAAGCAGCAAGCTCATCCATACATGCATACACCCTGAGGAAGTTTTCTGAGTACTGACTTTTTGGGCATTAGTAGGTATATATATACCTAATAATAGGTACAAGCACGCCAATAATGTTCTGCACATTATTTTTTTAGGGGAGTTCTGCAGACTACTTTTTCTTGCACATAGTACAATCGAAATCGCTCACATACACGAGCATACACTCACCCCTATGAACGCATGCAGGCACATCCTACCCCTATGAGCACCTCCGAAAGACTCAGCCGGCATAGCATCTTAACATTGACGAAGTCACCACAGACGCCTTGTAGTCGGCGGGAACGTTTCCTCCCACTGAACGAACATCGCTGCAAAGTTTGAAATAAATCCAGAAAAATGCAAACACAAATGTCAAGTTTAGGACTTGAACCCAAGTAGGTTAGGGATATTACTGTCCTCCTAACTATTCAACCATGTGTTGGTTTGGGTTCTGCACATTACTTGTACTGTCTTCATTTTTTTTTTTGCGATGGTAAGAGAGTTTTATTCCATAGGGATAGGGTTACAATCAAGAGGCACCAACTCCTCAATACATGGTGGAAAACTACTGAGCCATACAACAGTTGTACTTTCTGTACGGCTATACAATGCCAAACGATGTGCTACCCTATTCTGCTCACGCTTAATTTTTGACGGAATAAACTCTCGAACACCCATGTACTGTCTTCATCACCTATACGAAAGTCCAACTTACTAAAAAAACTACTAGATGAATTATGAAGATTTGGTTAGGTATGAGCAATATATTTGGTTAGGATGATGCAGGCGTTGCTCCCTCTCCATTTGCAAGAAAATTCTCGAGGCTTGGGTTAAGAGCTGCTCGGCATCACTGTGATTTTTCTGTTTTGGCTCCCACTCTACCCCTCTCTCTTACTCTCTGTTCCAAAATAATTGAAGTTCTAGATTTATCATAAGTTAAACTTTATTAAGTTTGACCAAGTCAATAAAAATATATATCAACATCTACAACACCAAATTTGCTTCATTAGGTTCACTATGAAATATACTTTTTATGTTGTATATATTTAATGTTGTAGATCTTAGTGGCTTTTTCTAGACTCGGTGAAACTTCAAAAAGTTTGACTTAAAAATGCTCTAGAACTTCAATTAGTTAGGAACGAAGGGAGTGGAACGGCTAACACACCCGTAGGTCTTCCCAAAATGATAGATGTATACTGAAATCAAATCTTGAGAAAGATGTCCATACGTATATGTGTGTATATTTTATTCCATGCGATCCATAAAACGGATCGGGTTCCACTATCAAGAGATCAATGAACAGAAACAAAAAACAATATGTATATACATTTGATTATAGATCTATATTGAAATTCAATATTGAAACAAGGGCTTGCATGAGTATATATAGAAATATGTTTTATACCAAATTTTGTTTCATTTTCGAAATTGCCAGGTTTGTGCGTCCATATGCTGGTATAGTGTTAGTATGCTGTCAGTATATCACGCGGTCTTAAATGTTCATAGGACGCAGAAATTGATGTCCGTTAATTATGACATAATAACTAGCATGTTCTATGAGTGGTTGCAGAGAGTGAGCACCTGCATGCTCCCAATAATTCAGGCAGGTGCATCACTATTCATGCATACACTATACGTATAGTGCACGGCAAACGCTGGAATGTCCTTTTTGTAGGTTCAACGGCTCTTTTGTATGAGAAATACATCAGCCATGCAATTTCCTTGCCAAAACCTAATTGATATAACCATACTACACTTATATCATGGAGCTAGGTCGACATGCTGGTTTGAAAGTGGAAAAAACGCTGGACTACAGCCTTTGAGGCTGCAGGTCCTCTTATTCCTTTGTTTTTTGCCGGTAAAGGTCCTCTTAATTCCTTGACCAGCTTATGGCAAAACATAGCTCATCTGGCCAGTTTAGCATAAGCTTTACACAGTTTGAATATAAACGTATTCTTATTTTGCTTGTTTCTGGGTTGTTATTGTCATCTTGATCTAGCTATATATAGACTATAGGTATGCATGCAGGAGTGTCCAGTTTATGCTCATCATGGAATATATATGCATGAAAAGCGTGCGTCTAAAACGTCTGAATCAATCATGCACAATTGATAGTTTCTTCAACAAGAAACATTCGAGTAGGTTTTTAACCTTTCAAATGATTTGCTTATTTGGGCACCCTGCTGGCAGATGGTACTCTACAATAATAGCACTTGCTTTATCTTGTTGGAATCATTGAATTTCTGCCCCACAATTATAGCCATCAATGTACTATGTACTGTTCAAGATACAGAAGTTAGCACAGAAGCGGTTGTGGGCTTGTTGCTGGTGAATGTCCTAGAGTGCTCCTTAGATTATTGCTTGTTTCGGACATAACCCTAGAGCCAGACAACACAACAAACATGTTTTGGCAATTTGGTTTATCTGAACAAATTACACGGAAAGTGACAACTGAGAAAACACTCGGATATTTGTAAAAATTATACACAGCCGTCACGTGGATATCACTTGTAATCTGCCGGTTTTAGGGGGCTTGCTACTCCAGGTCTGAATAAAACCATTGCATTAGTAGAATGGAAATTAGGTTAATTTGTTGACCCTCGAATTTAGGGGTTACCATCACTAAAACTACTCCTACTAATTTCTTTCTAGAATTTGGAGGCCCTCCTACTGATGTCTTTCTAGAGGCAGTAATTCCAGTTTTCTAGAGAAAAATGTTCGGTTATATTAGCTAATGTATTTGTCGACCGCCTGTTCCAACTAATGTATTTTTAGGGGAAAATGGTTGATTATATTAGCTAAAACTACTCCTACTAATTTCTTTCTAGAATATGGTTTCTTTCTAGAGGAAGTAATTCCAGTTTTCTAGAGAAAAATGATCTATTATACTCCCTTCATACCAAAATTCTTGTCTTAGATTTGTCTAAATATGTATGTATCAAGTCACGTTTTAGTATCAGATACATCCGTATCTATACTAACCTAAGACAAGAATTTTAGGACGGAGGGAGTATTAGCTAATGTGTTGAAAGCTAGAGGTTATTTTTCTTGCAAATAGTGCTTGCATGGTCTCAATCTTACGGCTCTATCTAATTGCGACACCATGGTAAATTGTGTGTCTCAATTCTTAGCCTCTTACTTTCAACACTATTACAAATAGTACTCCCTCCGTTTATTTTTACTTCACATATATGTTTCGTCTTAAATCAAACTTTGTAAAGTTTGATCATATTTACATTTAAAAATAGCAACATCTACAACACCAAATAAATATAATATGAAAGTAGATTCCATGATGGATCTAATGATATGGATTTGGTATGTAAATGTTGGTATTTTTCCTATAAACTTGGTTCATAAAAAAGATTGAGTTCAGAGAAACCTAATATGCGGAGTAAAAAAGAAATCAAGGGAATACTATCTCAAGTGAAAAAATAGGGCATATGAGGTGGCCTTTACAACTGTCTAAGACAGATGTCACGTATAGCTTGTCCCGATCCAAGGAAGGTTTCAGAACCATCCCAGATAGATGCACACATAAGGCAATCTCGTAGGAAAAAGGAAGCTCGTCTCAAATGTTATTAACATTACAGAAAGGAATATCTAGATCAAGAACGGAAGTCCATCACCATGGACATGGAGAGGTCGCCACGACGTGGATGTGGATCTAGACAAGAACACCACCCACACCACGTCATTTGTGAAGTTGGTGCAGAAGGGCAACTTCTATTTTAAACAGAATGTATAAGAGAGACACACATAGTATACATAGAAACTTTAATTCACATCAATGATGGGTTTGAACCTAGGTGGTAGATTTTGTAAATTCATACTCTCTTGGCCAAGTGAATTAGGCTCACTCCCTAAGGGCACTCCCAACGATTTGGTAGGCGGTGGATGACTTTTAGATACAACCACCCCAATGAATTGTCTCTTAGGTCTTGTATCTGAGTGATGTTGCAGGACAATTATATTCGAGCCCCTAGTTGGGTCACACCCGTTTCATTTGTCCATAAATTCAAAAAACCCTTATTTCTGCCCAAGCTTGTTTGCTCCTCTTATGATTTTTCCCTTTGAACATTTGACCGACACTTTGAAAACTTCATAACAAATTCATATTAACTCAAAAAAATGCAAATAAGATATCAATACATTCAGAAAAACATCATCTATATGTGCATGTCATTTGCATTCATGAAAAATGTGTCTCAGCTCCTCGTTTCAAGCGGAATATCTCAGCTCGAGCTCATATGAGCTCAGATGAACAATAAAATCTGGAAAAAGAGAAAAAATAAAGCAATTCAGAAATTTTTTGTGGCAAACACTAACAAATGTTTTGAGTTCTTGCAAAGTTTCATCTTGAAATTACATTTGTGGAAGTTGTGGAAAAAAACAAATGATGAAACTTTGCAAGAAATCAAAACTTTTGTCAATTTTTACCACAAAAAAGAGATTTTTTTTGAAAATATACATATGTTTTTGGATTTTACTGTTCAGGCCGAGATCATGTGGGCTTGAGCTGAAATGGGGGTTTCCAACACTTTTTCCATGTATGCAAATGACATGCACATATAGGTGATGTTTGTTTGAACATTTTGATATCTTATTTGTATTTGTCTTAGTTAATATGAATCTTTTATGAAGTTTTCAAAGTGACAGTCAAACAATCGAAGGACAAAAGTATAAGAGGAACAAACGAGCTTGGCTAGAAATGAGGTTTTTTTGAATTTAGGGGCAAATCTAACGTGTGTGACCCAGCTAGGGGCTCAAATCTAACTATCCCTAATTTATTTAGGGGTCATGTTGGCATCTCAACATTGTGGCCTAAGTTTGGAGAGAAGGGAAATAGAGAAAAAATCAGGAGGAAAGCCACACTGGATCTAGTTATTAATTTCATTGCGTAGGAAAATAGGCTAAGAGCCATATCTCCACTAACATCCAGCTCTCCTCTCTCTCTCTCTCTCTCTCTCTCTCTCTCTCTCTCTCTTAATTGTTGTGTTACCTCAGCATTTTGCCTGTGAAACCATGCTAAGAGCCAAGCATTGTAAGTAGCCTAAGGCCACATAATTTAGACACACAGTGCACACACGCACACACCTTCCTGGGCTTGGTTGCGGCCTTGGTTGGCTTCATTGCGAGATCGGTGGTAGCACGCTTGGCCTTGGGGGAGTCCTTGGCTCTCTTGGGGAGCTTGTAGGAGGCGTTAACCTTAACGAGCTCGCCGTCAGTGGTGAACCATCAAGGCTAGAGTAGACGAAGAACATCTTCTTGTAGTTGGTGCATCATGATTATGTCATATCAATCATATTGAACTGTCAGCCATTAGGGATGCCCTTTTGCTTGGCGGCGGAGGGCTGGGCTTCAGGCCTAGCAAGGCCGGAGAAAGGCAACCTGTTGGGAGAGGTTGTGGATAAAGGATGATTAGTTGGGGTGTAAGTAGATTTTAGTGTTTATATACTCATAAATCTTGGCCCTAATAGGATGGCTAGTTTTCCAAGACAGATTCACGCAGAAAGCCATCTCGAATGAAAGGGTTCATCAATTGCCATCTCCAGTGAGAAAACATCAGCAACGGTGTAAAAAATGTTAAGATATATTGCCTGCCATTCTCCACTTGTTCAAAATCTTTTATGAAGTGATAGGCGCATGAAATTTAATATAGTATTAGAGCCAAGACCTGAGTTCAATACCATGCCAACGTACTATATATTAAGGGAAATAGATGCTAGCTATATGGAATTATGGATCGTTTAACCCACGTCTAAGGTCTGAAGAAGGCTAGAAAAGAGAAAGAGTGTTGAAATAGATTTCGCGTCATTCTCTGTCGATACATCTTTTTGTGTGAACTGGTTGTTAGAAGCATGCAATTCAAAAAAAAATGGAACTGCATTGGGTGTAAAGTTATGTAAACTACCGTTTCTACCAGTTTCAAAGGCATCTAGCATGCCCTTGAATCTTGATAATGCTGACAGAAGGACGTAGGAGCAGGAACAATGAAGACAAATCTGTACAGCAAGGAGGATTAACTGACCATGATGCATGCTCAGCGAGTAGGTGGACGTTTGGGTTGGTAGTAACTGTTAGCCTGAAATTACACATCTGGACCAATAGCCAGCGGATTAACCAGTTGTCCGACATGCACTCCAGCGTTGTCTTGTCATATTTTTTTTGCGAAAAAACTTCCAATCTATTCATCCTCAATCACGGCAGTACAACGAATACCAGAAATAAAAATTACATCCAGATTCGTAGACCACCTAGCGACGACTACAAGTACCGAAGCGAGCCGAAGGCGCGCCGCCGTCATCGCCTCTCCATCGCAGACACACGAACGTAGATGAACAACGACGAGATCCGAGCAAATCCACCAAAGATAGATCTGCCAGAGACACACCTCCACACGCCCACCAATGATGCTAGACGCACCGCCGGAACGGGAGCTAGGCGGGGAGACCTTTATTCCATGTTCAGGTAGCCGCCGCCGTCTCGCCTTCCTGAATAGGACACAAACCCTAACAAGATTGAAAAAAAACTAAAAACGGAGCCCTCCCGCCGGCCCTTGGCAGGTTCCACCGCGCCTCCATGGCCCTAGGGCCACCGGAGATGAGGCGGACCTGCGCCGGCACCGGCAAAAGGCACGAACCCTAACTTTCTTTCTTGGAGGAGGAGCCCTTTTTGTTGTCTTGTCACATTAACCTATAGCCCTGCCACACATCTATACTGTAAGAGAAAACTTAATTATAGCTACCCCCTGACAAACATAATGCTTGGTCAGGATGATCTCGTGAGACAATAAATCGCAATTAGTCTTGCATGTGAATGTGTACCGGAGTTGCTATCCTTGCACTGGCCAGAACAAGACGGAGGCAGGAAAAAAACCACACGAAAATCAATCAACGGCACACTGTTCGGCAGTCGGCACAAACGGGCATAGTATACTCGGAGCCACGATGATCGAGAGCGGTACTCAATGGCGGATGGTTCCAGCCAATGGGGAGCTAATCTAGCAGTCATGGGGAAGAGCAAGAACACGGCCGCAGGAGGAGGCGGCAGAGGCATCAAAAGGCGAGCCTCTCCACCATTGGCTAGCCGATCCTCTTTTGGTGCACGCCGTTTTGCTTGTTTGAGAAGGCTGCAACCAAATCGGGAGCCTTTTGATCTGGTGGCCCTTCGCGACTCCATCGGGCCTATCCCCTGTATCATACTCCTGTTCCTGTATACTCTCACGTTTCTTTTTGACCTCTTTGATTCGTAGGATTATAAAAATGTAGAAATAGAAAAAAAGTAATACAGAAAGGAATGTCATGTCCATTCAAATTCTAGAGGATTTGAATTTGTTTGACTGCATCACAGGAAAAATAAAGGATCTTTTCCAAGACACTTGAGTGGATACTAAATTTTCTTTGAAATGTAGTAGTATAAGTCTTTTTAGAGATTCCAATATGGACTACATATGAAGCAAAATGAGTGAATCTAAGCTCTAACCTATGCCTATATACATCTGTATGTAGTCCATGTTGAAATCTCTAGACAAACTTATATTTAGGAACGGAGTGAATACAAATGATTCCTTGGAAAAAATTTCTTCATGATTCAGTCCTACGAATAAACGACCAGCATAAGTAAAATTTCTGAAAATTTAATTCCTCCAAAATTGCAATGAAAATCATAGGAATATTTTTTTTCTTTCTATGATGATACTATTCATCCGTTTCAAACAAGGGAATGAACCATTTTCTTTGAATTGAGTTTCATAGGGGAAATAAAGGAAATGTACAATCCACTCTAACCTATTTTTTATATTCCTAAGCAAAAAAAAAGAGACAAATGCCATAAGAGCACCTCTAGCAGCTTCCCAAAAAAAAAAAACTTCTCCTATAAGTGCTTATTGGGGCTCTTCCAAAAACATTTCTTGTTTCCACATGTGCGCTGTTGTACCAGATCCCAATACAACTTTCTATGTATATGTAGCCTGACATATGTGCCCCACATGTCAGTGGGTAATCTTTCTCTCTATATATATCCCTCTCTTCCATGCATGGAGACACCGGCTACCGGAGGCACGATGGGGGGGGGGGGGGCATGCTAGGGCGCGCGCGGTGCTAGCGACAGAGGGTGTGAGATGGAAAGGCGGCGACGACGTGGTGGTGAGGCATGGCAGCGAGTGGGTGGCGGCACGGCGTGGCGGTCTAGTGGGCAACATCAATGGCAGAGGCGTGGTTGTCCGGCGGACGGCAGCATGAGGGCATCCGGCGGCGATGTGTGGCGGGGCCATGGTGGTCCGGCGATGGTCGGGCAGCGGTCCGGCGAGTATCGACAATGGACTAGCGTGATTGGCAGCGGCGTGCTAATGTGTCATGCATTGGAAAGATTATTATATGTCTTCCCCTCCATATAGGGGAAGAAGGGGTGTTTTTTGGGTGAGCACCAAAAAAGTTTTGGGAATAGGGAAGCAGCTGGACCGCATTTTTTGTGCCAACTTTCACTATACCATATTTTATTTTTTTTGGAATAGGGGAGCTGCTGGAGATACTCTAAGTAGCATAATATCAACTCCATCTTATCTTTGCATATGGTTTAGTATTAATTTTACCATGTATTTTACGATTCCTGTGGTTTTCCTGTTCTTGTGAATCAAACACAATTCTGAAAATTTCCATGTTTTCGCAATTCTCTATTTTGCACATGCAATCCTACCCTATTCATGTATTGTTCTATTATAGCGTTTTCGAAATCCAGGGAATCAAAAGAGGCCCTTAGAGCAACTCTAGCAGATGGGTTGCAGTCTGCTACTAGCCAAGCTTCCTCTGCCGCTTCTTCCGTGGAGATGGCGCGGCGAAACCACCGCCTCCAAGTGGTTTGTCCACGGCGACAGTGGTTTTGGTCTCCGGCTCTTACTATTTCAAAGAGTTTACCGGATTGCGTTTTTCGTTTATGTTCCGGGCCCTCTTTGTAAGATGCAAGGATGGGTCTGTGATTTTCTTTTCTCGGAGGGCCCTTGGGTAAGGTGCATTTGTACCGTTACCTGATATTTCTAATGCACTCGGGGTCCTTCAGGCCCTCTTCTAAAAATATCCTTTGTGCACGGCGTCGCCGGCGCCCTTTGCAAACCCAACTAGGCTGTGCGAGCGTGAGAGATGGAGCTCAGCTAGCCAGCTCCGGTCTCGACACTGGTCCGGGAGGATTCAGGAGGGCACGTGCCGCGGCGCTGGAAGCCATGATCGCTCGCCATGCGAGGCTTGTCGGCAGGTGTCGCGCCCCCATCCACCACCCCCACCCCGGGGGCTACCCAAAAGCACGCCGCCTGATTGGCCTGGCCGAGCTGTGCATATATCGATCCAGCTACCACCACATGCTACTGGCATCGACTTTCGTACGCGCGTACCCTCGCACGCACGAAAAGAGGCTGCCGCGTACTCAGCGCTGGCTAGCGTAGGGGTGGTGTAAGATAGTGTATGTAGACGTCGATCGAGCACGCTCACAATGGCATGGTATACAGACGTATATCGTACGTATGTACAAACTACATTCTGGACTATATATGCTCGTGTGCTAGTGGGTATTACCGGTCGGTGCCTACTCCATGCACGTAGTTCAAAATGTTCTACACACAACTTTTTTTTACCCAACATGGTAGTTAATTTTTTTTCCGAAAATGAGGATAACCACGGTCTCTGCATCGAGCGATGCACACAGACATCAACATGGTAGTTACATATATTTGATATGATGCAAGATCACTGAAAATTTGTAGCAGCAATCTTTCGGTGGTCCCATTTTGCTCAAACTCGATATACACAAGTACTCTGCACTTGTACTTCAAAATGTTCCAAGCAAGCCTTTTGTTGTGTAATGCGCTAGTAGGATATTTTTAATATGCCTCACCAGTTTATCGAAATTTTCGCTGGTTGACAATATTTCGGTGGCCAGTTTGCTCAAAAGACATGCCCAAATACTCTGCACTTGTACATCAAAATTTTCTAAACGAACCATTTTTGTAGTTAAGTAAGCTAGCTAGTTGCATATTTTTGTTATGATGGACCATCCCTGAAATTTGCTTGTCAACAATATTTCCATGGCCATTTTGCTCAAAAGATATATACAAGTACTCTACACTTGTAATTCAAAATGTTGTAAAAACCTTTACTTTCTTAAACAAGCTTGTTGGATTATTTTTTGATACGATGCACTATTGTTGAAAATTCGCATGCCAATAATCTTTGGGTGGCCATTTTGCTCAAACGATATACGCAGGTACTCAGCACTTGTAGTTAAAAATGTCAGGATAGGCCTTTCTTTTTTATTCCACAAGCTAGTTGGATATTTTTAATCTCGTGGGCGAATAAATGTAACAAGTGTAATTTTTAAATAATAAAGACGAATCATTTACCCGTGTGGAGTGGTGGACAACTGGGTCACGACATACATTCCACACTTTTTAAGCAGAACGAGATAAAAGTTGGGTAAGCAAGGCAAAAAGCCACGGCTCTCAGTGTATAAAAAGAGCCACGGCTCTTCAGCACTGGCAATATCAGTACCGGTGCGAAGACTACTTTCGGCGTGACCGAACTATATATCTTGTTGTGACGAAGATCACATACATACCTTATCCACACTAAATATGACGAATAGAGAGGATTTCATCCATTTCTCCGGTTTTACCCAACAACCGGGGCGCCTCAGCCTTCCTAGGGCGCCATCAACCTCAGGCTCTTCCTCGGGAGATCCCAATGGGCAAGAAGGCCTCCTGCCGATCGCCAATGTGGGGCGGATAATGAAGGACGTGCTGCCGCCGGAGGCCAAGGTCTCGAAGCACGCCAAGGAGGTGATCCAGGAGTGCGCCACGGAGTTCATCGGCTTCGTCACCGGCGAGGCCTCGGAGCGCTGCCGGCGGGAGCGGCGCAAGACGGTGAACGGCGACGACATCTGCCACGCCATGACCACCCTTGGCCTGGACAACTACGCCGGTGCCATGCGCAGGTACCTGCAGAGGTACCGCGAGGGCGAGGAGCTCGCGGCGGCGCTCAACAACCACAGCAGGTCACCGGCTCCGCCGCCGCCAGGCGACGGCATGATCCAGATCGATGTCTGGGGCGAGCTGTCCAACTCCAGGGGCAACGAGAAGCATGGCAGGGATTAATGATATACCATCCCGATCGATCGATTGCTCATCTGACTGAAGTTGTTTCGATCTTCTTGTGTTTGCGGTCTTCGATCTAGCTCTTGCTTATGCAGTGCTATGTTCGGTTCCTACAAAAATTGCACCAACATTGTACTATTGTTACTTCTATGTACTCATGCAATGGATATGTGCCTGCTGTACCTGAAATTATTTCGACTTGTATTAATTGTTTTCAGCATGCATGTCATGTTTAGAATGATTTTTTTTACAAGAATTTGAGCAAATTTTGTTTGCTGTCGGAATAATTTCGAATTTTTAAGTATTTAGTACCATTTTGAAATGCAGAATGATTAGCACACCTGGTCCTGACGCGCGTCTCACTATTTGGCAGAAGTTTTGTGGAAAGAAGATGAGAAACTAGAAAGCATGGCCCATAGGCTCCAACTGGCTGCATATTCTGGGTAAAGAAAGCAACGCAATCGATCTGAGCTATTGGGTCTTTTGATTGCTCTCAGGTGTAGCCAGAGGGTTTTTCTATCCCATTGCTCTATGGTGGGTTGTATTAAATTCATGTGCACCCAATGGCATAAGAAGATGGTTGGATCGAAGAGCTCAAAAGGGCATCGTAAGTTAGGGTGAATTTGCACTGCACTATAAAGTATGTAGGGACCACTTCTTGCACAATTCCTTCCCCTTTTCATATTTGGATGTCAGTATTCGTCGTGCTGAAAGACTTCCGCATCGTACATCACGCGTGGTTGTTTTATATTTGCTGCCCGGGAAACCGATTTCTGCGGCATAAGGCTGTTCGACAACAAGTGTCAAGTTGCGAAGTGAGGATTGTCCAGAAACGCACTACGTAATAAAATTTTATCACCTCGGGTGATGCAAATAATGATGATGTTCGCATGCAGTGAGGTTCTTTTTGCACAAACACCGCCCACTCATTGGCGCTTGTAAGGGTGCCTACAACTATAAGAAGCAATAGCTTAATAGTAGTATTTTTTGATTTGTCTACCTCATTGAGAAAGTTAGTGTCCACTTCTAGGCTCGTAAAGGAACCACATCACCGCTGTGAAGTTCTTATTGGATAATCGTTTACTGACGTATCTTGAGGAGCGGGTACCCTTTATTCCGTATCGCACTAAGAGAGAAGGACATGTACTTGAAATTTTAGACTCTAATAAATAGTGCATTTCTAGCAACTACCAACTACCAATTTGTTACTTGATTAGTATGTTATACTCATCTTTTATGTGCAGGTCCTAGTGTTGGCCTTATTTATTTCACTAATAAATGCGGCTCACAATCTAAGCAATAAATTAAATAAAACTTCTTCTTTTTGCAATAGAGGTGATGTGTCCAATTAGCATTTTCTTTGTTATCAACAAATCAGAAGCAACGGCTCAGTCTAAGTGAAGGAAATATGCCCTAGAGGCAATAATAAAGTTGTTATTTTATATTTCCTTATATCATGATAAATGTTTATTATTCATGCTAGAATTGTATTAACCGGAAACTTGATACATGTGTGGATACATAGACAAAACACCGTGTCCCTAGTAAGCCTCTACTAGACTAGCTCGTTAATCAAAGATGGTTAAGTTTCCTAACCATAGACATGTGTTGTCATTTGATGAACGGGATCACATCATTAGGAGAATGATGTGATGGACAAGACCCATCCGTTAGCTTAGCATAATGATTGTTAAGTTTTATTGCTATTCCTTTCTTCATGACTTATACATATTCCTTTTACTATGAGATTATGCAACTCCCGAATACCGGAGGAATACCTTATGTTCTATCAAACGTCACAACGTAACTGGGTGAATATAAAGATGCTCTAAAGGTATCTCTGAAGGTTTTTGTTGGGTTGGCATAGATCGAGATTAGGATTTGTCACTCCGAGTATTGGAGAGGTATCTCTGGGCCCTCTCGGTAATGCACATCATGATAAGCCTTGCAAGCAATGTGACTAATGAGTTAGTTGCGGGATGATGCATTATGGAACGAGTAAAGAGACTTCCCGGTAACGAGATTGAACTAGGTATGAAGATACCGACGATCGAATCTCGGGCAAGTAACATACTGATGACAAAGGGAAGAACGTATGTTGTCATTGCGGTTTGATCGATAAAGATCTTCATAGAATATGTGGGAACCAATATGAGCATCCAGGTTTCGCTGTTGGTTATTGACCGGAGAGGTGTCTCGGTCATGTCTACGTAGTTCTCGAACCCGTAGGGTCTGCACGCTTAACGTTCGATGACGATTTTGTATTATATGAGTTATGTGATTTGGTGACCGAATGTTGTTCGGAGTCCTGGATGAGATCACGGACATGACGAGGAGTCTCAAAATGGTCGAGAGGTAAAGATTCATATATAGGACGATAGTATTCAGACACCGGAAGTGTTCTGGGGGTACCGGGTACGTATCAGGTCACCGGAAGGGGTTCCAGGCAAACCCCCGGCAAGCTATATGGGCCTAATGGGCCAAGAGTTGGACAGACCAGCCCCAAAAGGGGCTGGTGCGCCCCCTATAGGCCGAATAGGAGGAGAAGGAAAGGAAGGGAAGGGAGAAGGAAAGGGAGGATTTGGCCTCCCCCTTTCCTTCCCCTCCCCCCTCTCTTTCCTTCCCCCTCCGATGGATATGGAAGGGGGGAGGCCGACTTGGAGGAGGCGCCCAAGTAGGATTACTCCTACTTGGGGCGCCCCTTGTAGCCCCTCTTCCTCTCCCACCTATATATATGTGGGGAGGGCACCGCTAGAACACACAACATTGATTCCTAGCCGTATGCGGCGCCCCCCTCCACAATTTACGCCTCCGGTCATATTGTCGTAGTGCTTAGACGAAGCCCTGCGCGGATCACTTCACCATCACCGTCACCACACCGTCATGCCGACGAAACTCTCCCTCGGCACTTTAGTGGATCAAGAGTTCGAGGGACGTCATGGAGCTGAACGTGTGCAGAACTCAGAGGTGTCGTACGTTCGGTACTTGATCGGTCGGAACGAGAAGAAGTTCGACTACATCAACCGCGTTGTAAAACGCTTCCGCTTTCGGTCTACGAGGGTATGTGGACACACTCTCCCCCTCTTGTTGCTATGCATCTCCTAGATAGATCTTGCGTGAGCGTAGGAATTTTTTGAAATTGCATGCTACATTACCGATCAGTGGCATCCGAGCCAAGTCTATGCGTAGATGATATGCACGAGTAGAACACAAAGAGTTGTGGGTGGTGATAGTCATACTGCTTACCACCAACGTCTTATTTTGATTCGGCGGTATTGTTGGATGAAGCGGCCCGGACTAACCTTACATGACCACGTTCATGAGACCGGTTCCACCGACAGACATGCAACTAGATTTGTATAAAGGTGGCTGGCGGGTGTTTGTTTCTCCAACTTTAGTTGAATCAAATTTGACTGTGGTCGGTCCTTGATGAAGGTTAAAATAGCAAACTTAATAAATCACTGTTGTGGTTTTGATGCGTAGGTAAGAACGGTTCTTACTAGAAGCCCGTAGCAACCACGTAAAACTTGCAACAACAAAGTAGAGGACGTTTAACTTGTTTTTGCAGGGCATGTTGTGATGTGATATGGTCAAGACATGATGTGATATACGTTATTGTATGAGATGATCATGTTTTATAAAAGTTATCGGCAACTGGCAGGAGCCTTATGGTTGTCGCTTTATTGTATGGAATGCAAACGCCATGTAATTGCTTTACTTTATCACTATGCGTTAGCGATAGTTGTAGAAAAAATAGTTGGCGAGACGACCACGATGCTACGATGGAGATCAAAGTGTCAAGTGTTGAGAAACGCAGTAATTTCAAAAAAATTCCTACGCACACGCAAGATCCATCTAGGTGATGCATAGCAACGAGAGGGGAGAGTGTTGTCTACGTACCCTCATAGACCAAAAGCAGAAGCGTTATGACAATGCAGTTAATGTAGTCGTACGTCTTCACGATCCGACCGATCCTAGTACCGGAAGTACGGCACCTCCGCGATCTGCACACGTTCGGCTTGGTGACGTCCCACGAACTCTCGATCCAACTGAGTGTCGAGGGAGAGCTTTGTCAGCACGACGGCGTGATGACGGTGATGATGAAGTTACCGACTCAGGGCTTCGCCTAAGCACTACAACAACATGACCGAGGTGGAATCTGTGGAGGGGGGCACCGCACACGGCTAAGACAACTGTCAACTTGTGTGTCTATGGGGTGCCCCCCTCCCCCGTATATAAAGGAGTGGAGGAGGGGGAGGGCCGGCCCTCTATGGCACGCCCAAGGGGAGTCCTACTCCCACCGGGAGTAGGATCCCCCCCCCCTTCCCTAGTTGGATTAGGAGAGGAAGGAAGGGGGAGAGAGGGGGAAGGAAAGGGGGGGCCGACCCCCCACCCAATTCGGATTGGGCTTGGGGGGCGCCCCCTCCTAGGCTCCCTTCTCCTCTCTCCCACTATGGCCCAATAAGGCCCATATACTTCCCGGGGGGTTCCGGTAACCTCCCGGTACTCTGGTAAATGCCCGAACTCACCCGTAACCATTTCGATGTCCAAACATAGCCATCCAATATATCGATATTTAAGTCTCGCCATTTCGAGACTCCTCGTCATGTCCGTGATCAAATCCGGGACTCCGAACAACCTTCGGTACATCAAAATACATAAACTCATAATACCGATCGTCACCGAACGTTAAGCGTGCGGACCCTACGGGTTCGAGAACTATGTAGATATGGCCGAGATTCATCTCCGGTCAATAGCCAATAGCGGAACCTGGATGCTCATATTGGTTCCTACATATTCTATGAAGATCTTTATCGGTCAAACCGCATAAGAACATACGTTGTTCCCTTTGTCATCGGTTTGTTACTTGCCCGAGATTCGATCGTCGGTATCTCAATACCTAGTTCAATCTCGTTACCGTCAAGTCTCTTTACTCGTTCCATAATGCATCATCCCACAGCTAACTCATTAGTCACATTGCTTGCAAGTCTTATAGTGATGTGCATTATCGAGAGGGCCCAGAGATACCTCTCCGATACTCGGAGTGACAAATCCTAATCTCGATCTATGCCAACTCAACAAACACCATCAGAGACACCTGTAGAGCATCTTTATAATCACCCAGTTACGTTGTGACGTTTGATAGCACACTAAGTGTTCCTCCGGTATTCGGGAGTTGCATAATCTCATAGTCATAGGAACATGTATAAGTCATGAAGAAAGCAACAGAAATAAACTAAACGATCAAGTGCTAAGCTAACAGAATGGGTCAAGTCAATCACATCATTCTCTAATGGTGTGATCCCGTTAATCAAATGACAACTCGTTCTATGGCTAGGAAACTTAACCATCTTTGATTCAACGAGCTAGTCAAGTAGAGGCATACTAGTGACACTCTGTTTGTCTATGTATTCACACATGTACTATGTTTCCGGTTAATACAATCCTAGCATGAATAACAAACATTTATCAAGATATAAGGAAATATAAGTAACAACTTTATTATTGCCTCTAGGGCATATTTCCTTCATCAAGCCGGTGACGCTGGAGATCATGACGGTTCTTTGGAGATGGAGATCAAAGGCATAGGATGATGATGGCCATATCATGTCACATATTTTGATTGCATGTGATGTTTATCTTTTATGCATCTTATTTTGCTTAGTACGGCGGTAGCATTATAAGATGATCCCTTACTAAATTTCAAGGTATAAGTGTTCTCCCTGAGTATGCACTGTTCCGACAGTTTGTCGTGCTAAGACACCACGTGATGATCGGGTGTGATAGGCTCTACGTTCACATATAACGGGTGCAAGACAGTTTTGCACATGCGTAATACTCGGGTTAAACTTGACGAGCCTAGCATGTACAGACATGGCCTCGGAACACTGGAGACCGAAAGGTCGAATGTGAATCATATAGTAGATATGATCAACATAGAGATGTTCACCATTGAAGACTACTCCATCTCACGTGATGATCGGACATGGTTTAGTTGATTTGGATCACGTGATCATTTAGATGACTCGAGGGATGTCTATCTAAGTGGGAGTTCTTAAGTAATATGATTAATTGAACTTGATTTATCATGAACTTAGTCCTGATAGTATTTGCATAGCTGTGTTGTAGATCAATAGCTCGCGTTTAGCTCCCTATTTTATTTTTGATATGTTCCTAGAGAAAACTAATTTGAAAGATGATGGTAGCAATAATGCGGACTGGATCCGTGATCTGAGGATTATCCTCATTGCTGCACAGAAGAATTATGTCCTTGATGCATTGCTAGGTGACAGACCCGTTGCAGGAGCTGATGCAGACGTTATGAATGTTTGACAAGCTCGGTATGATGACTACTTGATAGTTTAGTGCACCATGCTTTACGGCTTAGAACCGGGACTTCAAAAAGATTTTGAACGCCACAGAGCATATGAGATGTTCCAAGAGTTGAAATTGGTATTTCAGACTCATGCCCGTGTCAAGAGGTATGAGACCTTTGACAAATACTTTGCCTACAAGATGGAGGAAAATAACTCAGCTAGTGAGCATGTGCTCAGAATGTCTGGGTACTGCAATTACTTGAATCAAGTGGGAGTTAATCTTCCAGATAAGATAGTGATTGACAAAGTTCTCTAGTCACTATCACCAAGATACTAGAACTTCGTGATTTACTATAAAATGCAAGGGATGATCAAAATGATTCCAAAGCTCTTCGCGATGCTGAAATCGGCGAAGGTAGAAATCAAGAAATAGCATCAAGTGTTGATGGTTAACAAGACCACTAATTTCAAGAAAAAGGGCAAGGGAAAGAAAGGGAACTTCAAGATGAATGGCAAGCAAGTTTCCACTCCCGTGAAGAAGCCCAAAGCTAGACCCAAGCCTGAAACTAAGTGCTTCTAGTGTAAAGGAAATGGCCACTGGAAGCAGAACTACCCCAAATACTTGGCTGATAAGAAGGATGACAAAGTGAACAAAGATATATTTGATATACATGTTATTGATGTGTACTTTACTAGTGTTCATAGTAACCCCAGGGTATTTGATACCGGTTCAGTTGCTAAGATTAGTAAGTCGAAACAAGAGTTGCAAAATGAACATATACTAGTTAAGGGCGAGGTGATGATGTGTTTTGGAAGTGATTCCAAGGTTGATAAGATCACCACCGCACACTCTCTCTACCTTCGGGATTAGTGTTGGACCTAAATAAATGTTATTTGGTGTTTGCATTGAGCATGAATATGATTGGATCATGTTTATTGCGATACAGTTATTCATTTAAGTTATAGAATAATTGTTGTTCTGTTTACATGAATAAAACCTTCTATGGTCATACACCTAATGTAAATGGTTTATTGAATCTCGATCATAGTGATACACATATTCATAATATTGATGCCAAAAGATGCAAATTTGATAATAATAGTGCAACATATTTGTGGCACTGTCGTTTAGGTCATATTGGTGTAAAGCGCATGAAGAAACTCCATGCAGATGGGCTTTTGGAATTACTTGATTATGAATCATTTGATACTTGCGAACCATGCCTCATGGGCAAGATGACTAAAACTCCGTTCTCCGAAACAATGGAGCGAGCTAATGACTTATTGGAAATAATACATACCGATATATGCAGTCCGATGAGTGTTGAGGCTCGCCGCGGGTATCGTTATTTTCTGACCTTCATAGATTATTTGAGCAGATATAGGTATATCTACTTAATGAAACACACGTCTAAAACATTTGAAAGTTCAAAGAATTTCAGAGTGAAGTGGAGAATCATCATAACAAGAAAATAAAGTTTCTACGATCTGATCGTGGAGGCGAATATTTGAGTTACGAGTTTGGCCTTAATTTTAGCAAATGTGGAATAGTTTCACAACTCACGCCACCTGGAACACCACAGCGTAATGGTGTGTCTGAACGTCATAACCTTACTTTATTAGATATGGTGCGATCTATGATGACTCTTATCGATTTACCACTATCGTTTTGGGTTTATGCATTAGAGACAGCTGCATTCACGTTAAATAGGGCATCATCTAAATCCGTTGAGATGACACCGTATGAACTGTGGTTTTGCAAGAAACCTAAGCTGTCGTTTCTTAAAGTTTGGGGTTGCGATGCTTATGTGAAAAACCTTCAGCTTGATAAGCTCGAACCCAAATCGAAGAAATGTGTCTTAGTAGGATACCCAAAATAAACTGTTGGGTACACCTTCTATCACAGATCCGAAGACAAGATCTTTGTTGCTAAGAATGGATCCTTTCTAGACAAGGAGTTTCTCTCAAAAGAAGTGAGTGGAAGGAAAGTAGAACTTGATGAGGTAATTGTACCTTCTATCGAATTGGAAAGTAACTCATCAGAGAAATCTATTCTCGTGATGCCTACACCAACTAAAGAGGAAGCTAATGATGATGATCATGAAACTTCAGATCAAGTTACTGCTGGACCTTGTAGGTCGAACAAAGCACGTTCCACACCAGAGTGGTACGGTAATCCTGTTCTGGAAGTCATGTTACTAGACCATGACAAACCTACGAACTATGAAGAAGCTATGATGAGCCCAGATTCCGATAAATGGCTTGAGGCCATGAAATCTGAGATAGGATCCATGTATGACAACAAAGTGTGGACTTTGGTGGACTTGCCCAATGATGGCAAGCCATTGAGAATAAATGGATCTTCAAGAGGAAGACGGACGCTGATGGTAGTGTTCTATCTACAAAGCTCGATTTGTCGCAAAAGGTTTTCGACAAGTTCAAGGTGTTGACTACGATGAGACTTCCTCACTCGTAGCGGTGCTTAAGTCTGTCCGAATCATGTTAGCAATTGCCACATTTTATGAAATCTGGCAAACGGATGTCAAAACTGCATTCCGCTAATGGATTTCTTAAAGAAGAGTTGTATACGATGCAACCAGAAGGTTTTGTCAATCCTAAAGGTGCTAACAAAGTGTGCAAACTCCAGCGATCCATCTATGGACTGGTGCAAGCATCTCGAAGTTGGAATATACGCTTTGATGAGGTGATCAAAGCATATGGTTTTATACAGACTTATGGTGAAGCCTGTATTTACAATAAAGTGAGTGGGAGCTCTTTAGCATTTCTGATATTATATATGGATGACATATTGTTGATCGGAATGATAAAGAATTTCTGGATAGCATAAAAGGATACTTGAATAAGAATTTTTTAATGAAAGACCTCGGTGAAGCTGCTTACATATTGGGCATCAAGATCTATAGAGATAGATCAAGACGCTTGATAGGACTTTCACAAAGCACATACCTTGATAAATTTTTGAAGCAGTTCAAAATTGAAACGCCCTCGATGCGGCTATATCTCCCACGTGTCGAAGCACGACTTAGAGGCATAACCGCATTGAAAGCAATGTCGCAAGTGAGGTAATCTTCACACAACCCATGTAATACATAAGGGAAAAGAGAAACATAGATGGCTTACAATCGCCACTTCACACAATACATGAGTAAAACATTACATCATACAGGTACAATCAAGGTCCGACTACGGAACCAAAATAAAAGAAGACTACCCCAAATGCTACACAGATCCCCGATCGTCCCAACTGGGCTCCACTACTGATCAGCTGAAACGAAACAACACAAAGAACAAGATCTTCATCGAGCTCCTCCTTGAGCCCGGATGCATCACCTGCACGGTTTCATCGGCACCTGCAAACTGGTTTTGGAAGTATCTGTGAGTCACGGGGACTCAGCAATCTCACACCCGCGAGATCAAGACTATTTAAGCTTAAAGGTAGGGCAAGGTAGTGAGGTGGAGCTGCAGCAAGCGACTAGCATATATGGTGGCTAACATACGCAAATGAGAGCGAGAAGAGAAGGCAAAAGCACGGTCGAACAACTATGATCAAGAAGTGATCCTGAACTCCTACTTACGCCGACATAACCCGAAACCGTGTTCTCCTCTCGATCAACCCGAAAAGAGACACTCACGTTACGCACACGGTTGGTGTATTTTAATTAAGATCAACCGGGTTTTCTACAACCGGACATTAACAAATTCCCATCTGCCACATAACCGCATGGCACGGCTTTGAAAGTTCAAAACCCTGCAGGGTGTCCCAACTTAGCCCATGATAAGCTCTCGCGATCAACGAAGGAATAGACCTTCTCCCCGGGAAGACCCGATCAGTCTCGGAATCCCGGCTACAAGACATTTCGACAGCAATAAAACAAGACCAGCAAAGCCGCCCGGATGTGCCGACAAATCCTGATAGGAGCTGCACATATCTCGGTCTCGTGGCACACCGGATGAGCAAGACGTCGGGTTGGCATAAACCCTGATTGCCAGGGGCGCGGACATCGCCGGTTTGGACCAGCACTCAAAGGAGAACTGGCCCGGGGCTAAAATAAAGATGACCCTCGGGCTCCGGAAACCCAAGGGAAAAAGGCATAGGTGAGGCAAATGGTAAAACCAATGTTGGGCCTTGCTGGAAAAGTCTTATTCAAAGCGAACTGTCAAGGGGGTCCCATAAATCACCCGACCGCGTTAGGGACGCAAAAATCCGGGAACATAACACCGATATGACGGAAACTAGGGCGGCAAGTGGAACAAAACACAGGCATAAGGCCGAGCCTTCCACCCTTTACCAAGTATATAGATGCATTAATTAAATAAGATATATTGTGATATCCCAACAAGTAAACATGTTCCAACAAGGAACAACATCTCCATGTTCCAACAAGGAACAAACTTCAGCTTCACCTGCAACTAACAACGCTATAAGAGGGGCTGAGCAAAGCGGTGACATAGCCAATCAACGGTTTGCTAGGAAAGGATGGTTAGAGGTTTGACATGGCAATATGGGAGGCATGATAAGCAAGTGATAGGCATCGTAGCATAGGCATAGCAAAAGAGCGAGCATCTAGCAAGCAAAGATAGTAGTGATTTCGAGGGTATGGTCATCTTGCCTGAAATCCCGCAGGGAAGAAGAACGAATCCATGAAGAAGACAAACGGACGAGGTCGAATGAATCCTCACAACTCCGGAACGAAACCGAAGCTAACGAGAGAAGCAAACCGGAAAGAAGCAAACAACATCGTAAACAACCATCACATAACCACGTCATGAAGAACAATCAAGTATGATGCATGTCCGGTTTAAATATGCATGGCAATATGCAACAACCAATACTACAAATTAAGTGGAGCTCAATATGCAACGAATTGCATATCGACGAAACTTCACAACATTTATTTAGTTCACTCTTGGTTAGGTACTCAACAATATTAAATGTTATTAAACATGGCAAGAGGTGAAGCATAATGAAACTACCTATTTAGGCAATTTTAAATGAGGCCGGAAACAACGAACAACAATTCCGGAAAATCCCCATATGCAAATTATGGATTTGGAACAGATCTGACCTAAAGCATATTTTAGAGTTGTTAAACATGCAAAGTAAGTACACCATGTTAAACTAGGCATTTTTCTACCCCATTTACATATATAATTTATTTAAATCCGAGTTACGGTTATTTAGTTATGAAATAAATCATTTTAGCATGGCATTTTAAGCAAAATAATGCAACCAACAATATTAAACCTTTAAATGTTGTTATCATGATGCGGATGACATGTGCAAGTTTATGCAATTTTATGAAAACGTTGACAAGAGCATTATGAAGCATTGTGTCACCGTGGTGGAAGAAAGGGGTGCCACGGCAACGAATCCGAAAATGATGCCACGGCAACATATCGGTTCCGATAACTCAATTGAGATATCGGTGCAAAGGAAAGCGTGACGGAAGCGAGTCATGCAAGATGGTGGGGTGATCCCGGATTCCGGGTTCCCACGGAACGGTGGCATGGCAAAAGAGGGGCATCGCAAGGATGATTCGGACACGGCGGTCGTCACGGATTATACCTTCGAAGCGAGCAATCGGGACGGAAAGCGTTTCGTAGAGGGAAGTAGACGTTCACGGGTCGTCGAGGGAAGTAGAGGAAGTAGTCGTTCTCGCGATGTAGTGGAAGTAATCGTACACGGCGACGGTAGAGGAAGTAGTGTTCTCGGTCGATGGTTGTGGTACATCTCGTCATCGGAGTAGTGGTACACACGAAGGTAGTCGAACTTGACGGTTCCGTTACACAGGTCTTCGGTGACGGTAGTTGTACACGTTTCATCGGGGTACTTGTCGTTTCCGGTTCGGTGGTCGTCGGGTCGTAGAGGTACTTGGCGTTTCCGGGTGTAGTCGAACTTGACGAAAACGGGTCTCCCAAAGACGTCGTGGTACTTGCGCATCCACCGGTAGTCGAACTTGATGAAAACCCACGGAGTCGGTACTTGGACTTGGCGATTCTGGTCGAAGAGGGCAAGCGGAGGCGCATCCTCCTTCCTGCTCAAACGAAGCAGAGGCGGGACAGGTTGCTCATCTGGTCCCCGGCCGGTGGGACTCCAAGGCGGCGGCCATGGCGTCGGGCAGGACCTCCCGAAGTGGAGCAGGGAGGCGCGGCCATGGCATCGGGCACGGCGGTCGCGAGGTGGTGCAGGTGGCCCATGGAGAGGAGGCAGAGGCGGGGCGAACTGCAGGCGACGGAGGGCCGCCGGAGCACGGGCAGGAGGTGGTGCGGGACATGGGGGCTCCTACCCCTGCCAAAGACGGCGACGGAGGAGGGAAACGGCGAGATGGTCCTGGCCCGGGGCATGGCGCGTCGGCGAGGTAGGTCGAGGGCGGCGAGGAAGGTTGAGGCGCGGCGAGGAGGGGCCGGTGGAGGGAGGACGAGGAAAGGGGCCGGCGAGGGGAAGGTAAGAAGGCGCGGCGGCGGCCTGGAGATGGACGGAGGAGACCCGCTCGGGCGGCGACGAGGAGGCCACCGGGGGTCCGACCTGGTGCGCGGAGGAGCGGCGACGGGGAGGTAGAGAGGAGGCGCTCGAAGGCTGCGAGGGGGGGCCGAGGGGAGAAGAAGGGCGAGGGAGAGGGAGAGAGATGCGGGTGCGAGGGGATCGGGAAGGAGACGACGGCGCTAGAGGGAGGGATCGAGCAGGAGGGGATCGAGGGGAGGCTGGGCCTGGCGCCTAGGGTTAGGAAGGGGCCGGCTGGGCCATGGGCCTTAGAGGCTGGCCGGCCTGGAGGGAGGCGCGGCTGGGCCTAGAGGAGAGGGAGGCTGTTGGGCTCTCCACTCCCTCTCTCATCTATTATTCTTTAACAGAAAAACAAGAGAAGAAAATAAATGAAGAGGGGGGAAAGAAGAGGAGCTAGAGAAATATAAAAATATTCTCATGATCCTGAGCATGCTCACTATTTAATAAAAATAGTTTGGAGATTTAAAAAGGAAGTAAAATAATTCAAGTTTGAATTAAATTCGAACTTGAACCATTTTAAACCTTAACCAAAACTATTCCGATTGGGATGAAGTTTGGCAGAGAGGCTAGGTACATGGTGTTAGAATTTTGGGGAAAAGATGAGCATTTTTGGTGGAGGCAAAATGGCACTGCAAGACTGGAAGAAAAGGAAAGGAAGGAGAAGGGAAGGAGCAAAGGTTTGAAGAGGTGACAAGGGTACGCACAAGATGCTCATGGAAACAACATGAATGACAAAATGCAACATGGCAAGCACGAAGCTATACTTGATATGACCAAGATGCAACATAAGATGGCATGATGACATGATGCAATGCAAGAGATGACATGAGCAATGCAAAAACAAAACAAAACACATGGCAAAACTCAGAAACCCTGGAAGGCAACTGAAGCTCCGGTCTTGGGGCGTCACAACACTCCACCACTACGAGAGGATCTCGTCCCGAGATCTAGGATGGCACCGGAGAAAAACGGAAGAGGAAGAGGTAAAGCTAAGTTGCTTCTTTGACAAACGAGTGAACCCAATAAACCTCGAGAGGTTGAACAAAATGAAAGAAAGAGAACAACGAAGATGAAGAAAGTTGAAAACACTCTGTTAGAAAAGAGGAACAAGGGATACGACGAAAAACAAGAGGTTAAGTGATAAGATAAATACTGAAACCACTCCGGTTAAAACTAGATAGACAAGGAATAAGATTGATAAAATTTGGGCAGCACTCCGACTAAAAGAAGAAGGAAAACTTGATAAGATGAAAAAAACTTGAAGAGAAGACACCACACTCCGATTAAAAGGATAAGCACGAAAAGAACTTGATCTTCACAAAACGAGGTGATTGGTGAAGAGCACAACATCACAATGCCTCCGGAAACAAATGAAAGAGTGGAATGGAATGGACGAAGGGAAACAAGATCTTGAAAGAGCACGCTTACCAGAAATGTTAGAACGGAGTTGTTGGACTATCAACAACGAAAGGAACAAGCTTGTAGTGGGCTTATGGAACACATCTCAATATTATGAGGTGAGTTTCTGCCACCAACGGAAACACATGATTGGATTGATATCACCAAGGAGACGAGAAACTTATTTCACCGAGAGGACAAATGAAGAACTTGGGTCCTTTATAAGCACCATAAATAGCAACAATCCTTAGGGAAAGCTTTAGGTGAAATATAGCCCAAGATAACTCCAATGAAGAGATTGATGGATTTAAAATACCTCATTCTTGACAACATGTGAAACATGAAACACGAACGAAATTGTCAAGAGTGACATAACACCATCTCAAAAGATAAGATAGAGAGAATTGCACTTCAAAATGCAAGAAGAAGAATGCTTGAACTCCTCAAAACAAAACATGTGTTGAGCACCATGTTCAATTTTGAGTATAGCTTGACGGATCATAACTTCGAGAGAAACTTGAAGGACAATTGGAGAAATGAAAAGAAACCTTGAGAAAGCACCATGTAGAGCCTCCATGAAGAACTCCGGTAAGAAAAGGATGATAAAAGAAAGAGAAGTTGACAACACCAGGTGAAGCCTTGCAGTGATAAGATGAAGCTTTGAAATGATATAACCGAGAAAACTTGGAACTCCGGAAAGAAATATGAACAGATGAAATCACGAATTTTGATGAACCTCCGGAATAAGGAATTGAATTTACTCGATGGAACAAGAATAAGAATTACATTATGCTGATCCTTCACCAATTAAATTGATGACAAGCAATGGATTTGGCATACTACTTATACTCTTAGAAAGGATTGAAAAGAGATATGGCGCAACCTTGAGAAGGTCTTTAACGATCCGCCGGTAGGATTGGAAAGAACGAATGAGTCTATATGATAACGAAGGAAGAGAACTCTTGAACAACCACCATAATAATTGAGAATGAACGTAGCAAAAGCACAATTCACCGGGAAGAATTTGAAAACGAATAAAGATGCTTGACAAAATTTAGATACATTAGAACGAAGAGATCATGAACTGATTAGAGGATATTTCGACGATGCACCGTTGAGATTAGGAAAAACCAGAGTTGAACGCTTGAATGAATAATTATGACATGATGGCCTTCGGAGGAAAGAAATGGAAAACAACTCATGAAATGCTCCGGATGGTAAGAAAATAAATCTCACAATCAACACGATTATGAGGATAGCATGAGGCTAGAACCATGAATCTTGAAGTGAATAGAGCAAGATTTAAGAGAAACTCTTCTTTGGTCTTCAAAATTCGAGAATGACGACGAGAACATCACCATGAATTATTGAAGCACTCCGGAATGAAAATTAGAAAGGTTGAACCAACAATGAAAGAATTTGAAAGATCTTGGAGAAGACATTTGACTGATGATAATTCATCCTTACATCAAACTTTGCAATGAATTCGAGAATAACTCCGGAAAATTAGAAGAGTCAGGTAAGATCCTGGGAAAAGACCTGTGGGTTAGGGCCCACTCAAAAGAACCACCGTTGAACAATTGTTTGAAATAGATATTGCACCGGTAGAATTAAATGGCTTGAATGAGATAACAATCTCGAAATAACTTGAACGGATTAAGAATGGAAACACGAATCTTCTGAGATAACTTCAACACTCCGGAACAATTGAATAGCGAGAAGGTGAATGATTAAGAGATGCACCGACAAGAGAAAGCATTTGAAACGATGAAAAGAATACGATCAACACTGAAAACTTGACTTAAATCCACCGGAGAAGAAAATTAGAATGGAACAATGATAAGGTTAAAGCTTCCTTAGCGTCTTCATGAGAAATCACCGGATAAAACATTAAAGGAAAAGAATGAAGAAACTTCACTCAACAAAATGGATACTTGATTAAGAAATCTGAGTCCTTGAAGAAAAAGGGGTGGGAGGGCGGGAAATCAAAACAACTTGGGTCGGATGAAACGAACACCGTTGAGAAAAAAGCTTAGAATTGATCTTGCGAATGTTGGAATGATCGGATCCACTTGAAGAGAAAGCACGCCGGTTGAGAAAAGAATTGACATGACAAGCTCAGTGATCAAGAAGGATTAGTATTCACATAGCAATATGAGAACACCATTTAGGAAAGGTATGGAATCAACACTTGACTTCGAAGCAACTCGAATACCACAAAACAAAACAAAAACAAAGGATTGGCTTCAAGAATGAGCGGAACAAACACATGATAGAGATTTACGCCCAAAGTGTTCGTGGTGGGGCCCACACGGACACGACGTATAGCGGACGTCACGAATGACAAACAAGACGCCCCGAATCAGCATAGCCAAGGATTCTTTAAGACGCCTCGCGACCATCAGAATCGACCGTGAATGGGCGGACCACTAGACGTTGAACCCCAATCTCAAATCATACATCCGTCGGAAAGATATCCCGTAAGCTACTAGAATTCCACCTATAAACTCCCGAAACTTTCTGGTTATGCAATCTGGTGTTGGGGATACAGGGACACAAAATATATCACCCAAACTAACAATACCTAGATCCAGCTGTATCCATCCGTCAACACATAACCAAGAAATCCTCGGAAATCGTGTACCTCGACCTTCGAAAAACATCCGTTATACAAGTCATGGCAATACTCCCGCACTCGCCACAGTTCTGGGCTATCAGGGTTATCTCACCAACAACTGCACAAAAGAGATTTCGATGTCGGTAAAACTCAGGTATTCCAGAACCTGCAACGATAAAATGTTGACGACAACACCTCGGAGCTCAACTCCCGGGACACTGCCACAACCCCTAAATGTCAGGAGGCACCAAGAACAATGTTCTCGTCACAAAACCATCGGAACGATTCCAAGATACCCGCGTGATCCTAAAAAAATTTTAGTGAAATTTGAGGAGAGAAAAGACAAAACTCTCGTCGGGATACCTCACCAGAGCGGCGAAGGGACCGAGGAGTAAAAAGAATCCTACTCTCCGATATATATAATCCTAAGACTCAAAACATTTTCCATTCTAGACTCAACAACGCCAAACAAACAATCAAGTAGGGGCTCCTAAGTCGGGAAGGCTCGATTACCAACTTGAACGCCTCGATGCGGCTATATCTCCCACGTGTCGAAGCACGACTTAGAGGCATAACCGCATTGAAAGCAATGTCGCAAGTGAGGTAATCTTCACACAACCCATGTAATACATAAGGAAAAGAGAAACATAGATGGCTTACAATCGCCACTTCACACAATACATGAGTAAAACATTACATCATACAGTACAATCAAGGTCCGACTACGGAACCAAAATAAA
Organism: Aegilops longissima; assembly: GCA_021605205.1. NCBI lineage: Eukaryota > Viridiplantae > Streptophyta > Magnoliopsida > Poales > Poaceae > Aegilops > Aegilops longissima. The sequence continues at coordinate 720,613,435 of CM038678.1, read as the reverse complement.
AGAAGACTACCCCAAATGCTACACAGATCCCCGATCGTCCCAACTGGCTCCACTCTTGATCAGCTGAAACGAAACAACACAAAGAACAAGATCTTCATCGAGCTCCTCCTTGAGCCCGGATGCATCACCGCACGGTTTCATCGGCACCGCAAACTGGTTTTGAAGTATCCGTGAGTCACGGGACTCAGCAATCTCACACCCGCGAGATCAAGACTATTTAAGCTTAAAGGTAGGGCAAGGTAGTGAGGTGGAGCTGCAGCAGCGACTAGCATATATGGTGGCTAACATACGCAAATGAGAGCGAGAAGAGAAGGCAAAAGCACGGTCGAACAACTATGATCAAGAAGTGATCCTGAACTCCTACTTACGCCGACATAACCCGAAACCGTGTTCTCCTCTCGATCAACCCGAAAAGAGACACTCACGGTTACGCACACGGTTGGTGTATTTTAATTAAGATCAACCGGGTTTTCTACAACCGACATTAACAAATTCCCATCTGCCACATAACCGCGGGCACGGCTTTGAAAGTTCAAAACCCTGCAGGGTGTCCCAACTTAGCCCATGATAAGCTCTCGCGATCAACGGCGAATAGACCTTCTCCCGGAAGACCCGATCAGTCTCGAATCCGGCTACAAGACATTTCGACAGCAATAAAACAAGACCAGCAAAGCCGCCCGGATGTGCCGACAAATCCTGATAGGAGCTGCACATATCTCGGTCTCAGGGCACACCGGATGAGCAAGACGTCGGGTTGGCATAAACCCTGATTGCCTGTGGGCGCCGGACATCGCCGGTTTGGACCAGCACTCAAAGGAGAACTGGCCCGGGGGGGCTAAAATAAAGATGACCCTCGGGCTCCGGAAACCCAAGGGAAAAAGGCATAGGTGAGGCAAATGGTAAAACCAATGTTGGGCCTTGCTGGAAAAGTCTTATTCAAAGCGAACTGTCAAGGGGGTCCCATAAATCACCCGACCGCGTTAGGGACGCAAAAATCCGGGAACATAACACCGGTATGACGGAAACTAGGGCGGCAAGAGTGGAACAAAACACCAGGCATAAGGCCGAGCCTTCCACCCTTTACCAAGTATATAGATGCATTAATTAAATAAGATATATTGTGATATCCCAACAAGTAAACATGTTCCAACAAGGAACAACATCTCCATGTTCCAACAAGGAACAAACTTCAGCTTCACCTGCAACTAACAACGCTATAAGAGGGGCTGAGCAAAGCGGTGACATAGCCAATCAACGGTTTGCTAGGAAAGGATGGTTAGAGGTTTGACATGGCAATATGGGAGGCATGATAAGCAAGTGATAGGCATCGTAGCATAGGCATAGCAAAAGAGCGAGCATCTAGCAAGCAAAGATAGTAGTGATTTCGAGGGTATGGTCATCTTGCCTGAAATCCCGCAAGGAAGAAGAACGAATCCATGAAGAAGACAAACGGACGAGGTCGAATGAATCCTCACAACTCCGGAACGAAACCGAAGCTAACGAGAGAAGCAAACCGGAAAGAAGCAAACAACATCGTAAACAACCATCACATAACCACGTCATGAAGCACAATCAAGTATGATGCATGTCCGGTTTAAATATGCATGGCAATATGCAACAACCAATACTACAAATTAAGTGGAGCTCAATATGCAACGAATTGCATATCGACGAAACTTCACAACATTTATTTAGTTCACTCTTGGTTAGGTACTCAACAATATTAAATGTTATTAAACATGGCAAGAGGTGAAGCATAATGAAACTACCTATTTAGGCAATTTTAAATGAGGCCGGAAACAACGAACAACAATTCCGGAAAATCCCCATATGCAAATTATGGATTTGGAACAGATCTGACCTAAAGCATATTTTAGAGTTGTTAAACATGCAAAGTAAGTACACCATGTTAAACTAGGCATTTTTCTACCCCATTTACATATATAATTTATTTAAATCCGAGTTACGGTTATTTAGTTATGAAATAAATCATTTTAGCATGGCATTTTAAGCAAAATAATGCAACCAACAATATTAAACCTTTAAATGTTGTTATCATGATGCGGATGACATGTGCAAGTTTATGCAATTTTATGAAAACGTTGACAAGAGCATTATGAAGCATTGTGTCACCGTGGTGGAAGAAAGGGGTGCCACGGCAACGAATCCGAAAATGATGCCACGGCAACATATCGGTTCCGATAACTCAATTGAGATATCGGTGCAAAGGAAAGCGTGTGAGCGAGTCATGCAAGATGGTGGGTGATCCGGATTCCGGGTTCCCACGGAACAGTGGCATGGCAAAAGAGGGCATCGCAAGGATGATTCGGACACGGCGGTCGTCACGGATTATACCTTCGAAGCGAGCAATCGGGACGGAAAGCGTTCGGAGAGGGAAGTAGACGTTCACGGGTCGTCGAGGGAAGTAGAGGAAGTAGTCGTTCTCGCGATGTAGTGGAAGTAATCGTACACGGCGACGGTAGAGGAAGTAGTGTTCTCGGTCGATGGTTGTGGTACATCTCGTCATCGGAGTAGTGGTACACACGAAGGTAGTCGAACTTGACGGTTCCGTTACACAGGTCTTCGGTGACGGTAGTTGTACACGTTTCATCGGGGTACTTGTCGTTTCCGGTTCGGTGGTCGTCGGGTCGTAGAGGTACTTGGCGTTTCCGGGTGTAGTCGAACTTGACGAAAACGGGTCTCCCAAAGACGTCGTGGTACTTGCGCATCCACCGGTAGTCGAACTTGATGAAAACCCACGGAGTCGGTACTTGGACTTGGCGATTCTGGTCGAAGAGGGCAAGCGGAGGCGCATCCTCCTTCCTGCTCAAACGAAGCAGAGGCGGGACAGGTTGCTCATCTGGTCCCCGGCCGGTGGGACTCCAAGGCGGCGGCCATGGCGTCGGGCAGGACCTCCGAAGTGGAGCAGGAGGCGCGCCATGGCATCGGGCACGGCGGTCGCGAGGTGGTGCAGGTGGCCCATGGAGAGGAGGCAGAGGCGGGGCGAACTGCAGGCGACGGAGGGCCGCCGGAGCACGGGCAGGAGGTGGTGCGGGACATGGGGGCTCCTACCCCTGCCAAAGACGGCGACGGAGGAGGGAAACGGCGAGATGGTCCTGGCCCGGGGCATGGCGCGTCGGCGAGGTAGGTCGAGGGCGGCGAGGAAGGTTGAGGCGCGGCGAGGAGGGGCCGGTGGAGGGAGGACGAGGAAAGGGGCCGGCGAGGGGAAGGTAAGAAGGCGCGGCGGCGGCCTGGAGATGGACGGAGGAGACCCAGCTCGGGCGACGAGGAGGCCACCGGGGGTCCGACCTGGTGCGCGGAGGAGCGGCGACGGGGAGGTAGAGAGGAGGCGCTCGAAGGCTGCGAGGGGGGGCCGAGGGGAGAAGAAGGGCGAGGGAGAGGGAGAGAGATGCGGGTGCGAGGGGATCGGGAAGGAGACGACGGCGCTAGAGGGAGGGATCGAGCAGGAGGGGATCGAGGGAGGCTGGGCCTGGCGCCTAGGGTTAGGAAGGGGCGGCTGGGCCATGGGCCTTAGAGGCTGGCCGGCTGGAGGGAGGCGCGGCTGGGCCTAGAGGAGAGGGAGGCTGTTGGGCTCTCCTCCCTCTCTCATCTATTATTCTTTAACAGAAAAACAAGAGAAGAAAATAAATGAAGAGGGGGAAAGAAGAGGAGCTAGAGAAATATAAAATATTCTCATGATCCTGAGCATGCTCACTATTTAATAAAAATAGTTTGGAGATTTAAAAGGAAGTAAAATAATTCAAGTTTGAATTAAATTCGAACTTGAACCATTTTAAACCTTAACCAAAACTATTCCGATTGGGATGAAGTTTGGCAGAGAGGCTAGGTACATGGTGTTAGAATTTTGGGGAAAAGATGAGCATTTTTGGTGGAGGCAAAATGGCACTGCAAGACTGGAAGAAAAGGAAAGGAAGGAGAAGGGAAGGAGCAAAGGTTTGAAGAGGTGACAAGGGTACGCACAAGATGCTCATGGAAACAACGTGAATGACAAAATGCAACATGGCAAGCACGAAGCTATACTTGATATGACCAAGATGCAACATAAGATGGCATGATGACATGATGCAATGCAAGAGATGACATGAGCAATGCAAAAACAAAACAAAACACATGGCAAAACTCAGAAACCCTGGAAGGCAACTGAAGCTCCGGTCTTGGGGCGTCACAAAAATGGATCAATCAAAGAAAGGGTTCTTGCTTGTGTTACAAGGTGTGAATTTGAGTAAGACTCAAAACCCGACCACGGCAGAATATAGAGAGAGAATGAAAGTCATTCCCTATGCCTCAGTCATAGGCTCTATAAAGTATGCCATGCTGTGTACCAGACATGTTGTGTGCCTTGCCATGAGTTTGGCAAGGGGGTACAATAGTGATCCAGGAGTAGATCACTGTACAGCGGTCAAAATTATCATTAGGTACCTAAAGTGGACTAAGGAAATGTTTCTCGGTTACGGAGGTGAAAAAGAGTTCATCATAAAGAGTTACGTCGATGCAAGCTTTGACACCTATCTGGATGACTCTGAGTCTTGATTTGGATACATATTGAAAGTGGGAGCAATTAGCTAGAGTACCTCCACGCAGAGCATTATAGACATAGAAATTTGCAAAATACATACAGATATGAATGTGGCAGACCCGTTGACTAAACTTCTCTCACAAGCAAAACATCATGATAAGCCTTGCAAGCAATGTGACTAATGAGTTAGTTGTGGGACGATGCATTACGGAACAAGTAAAGAGACTTGCCGCTAACGAGATAGAACTAGGTATGAAGATACCGACGATCGAATCTCGTGAAAATAACATACTGATGAAAAAGGGAATAACGTATGTTGTCATTGCGGTTTGACCGATAAAGATCTTTGTAGAATATGTGGGAACCAATATGAGCATCCAGGTTCCGCTATTGGTTATTGACCGGAGAGGTGTCTCGGTCATGTCTACATAGTTCTCGAACCCGTAGGGTCCGCACGCTTAACATTCGATGACGATTTTGTATTATATGAGTTATGTGATTTGCTGATCGAATGTTGTTCAGAGTCCCGGATGAGATCATGGACATGAAGAGGAGTCTCGAAATGGTCGATAGGTAAAGATTCATATATAGGATGATAGTATTCGGACACCAGAAGTGTTCTGGGGGTACCGGGTGCGTATCCGGTCACCGGAAGGGTTCCGGGCAACCCCCGGCAAGCTATATGGGCCTAATGGGCCGAGAGTTGGACAGACCAGCCCCAAAAGGGGTTGGTGCGTCCCCTATAGGCCGAATAGGAGGAGAAGGAAAGGAAGGGAAGGGAGAAGGAAAGGGGAGGATTTGGCCTCCCCCTTTCCTTCCCCTCCCCCCTCTCTTTCCTTCCCCCTCCGATGGATATGGAAGGGGGGAGGCCGACTTGGAGGAGGCGCCTGAGGGAGTCCCGGATTAGGGGGTGTCCGGATAGCCGGACTATGACCTTTGGCCGGACTCCTGGACTATGAAGATACAATATTGAAGACTTCGTCCCGTGTCCGGATGGGACTTTCCTTGGCGTGGAAGGAAAGCTTGGCGATACAGATATGCAGATCTCCTACCATTGTAACCGACTCTGTGTAACCCTAACCCTCTTCGGTGCCTATATAAACCGGAGGGTTTTAGTCCGTAGGACGAACAATAATCATACCATAGGATAGCTTCTAGGGTTTAGCCTCTCTGATCTCGTGGTAGATCTACTCTTGTACTACCCATATCATCAATATTAATCAAGCGGGAGTAGGGTTTTACCTCCATCGAGAGGGCCCGAACCTGAGTAAAAACATCGTGTCCCTTGTCTCCTGTTACCATCCGCATAGACGCACAGTTCGGGACCCCCTACCCGAGATTCGCCGGTTTTGACACCGACATTGGTGCTTTCATTGAGAGTTCCTCTGTGTCGTCACCGTCAGGAAGGATGCCTCATCCCGTCTTTAAATACGACACTGTTGCTAAAGAAGCTTTGGCTGTCGGCCAAACTCTCCGGCTAGGCGGTTTTCTTATGACCGCATGTTCGGCCGCCGCGCCGACGATGACTTCTTAGGTCATCGAAAGCAATCTTCACGTTAACTTGGGACTCGCCGAGCAGTTAGATCCGATGGAGCTCTCTTCCTTAAACGAGCTCTTGGATCGCATCGCCGCCCTGGGAGTCGCTACAGACTATGATCAGATTGGGCCTAAACCCGATCTAAGAGAGATTAACTCTCCCTAGGTTACCCACCACGTTGCTGTGGTAGAGGAACAATACGGCGACCCTTCTTCTATCTTAAGGACTAGCTATGTTCGGATTCCCGGTCCCTCCATGCCGGATTCCCGCGGAGGAGAGGACGTCACTCAAGCCCTGAACCTAAAGTCAGGCAACGGGCTAGATTCATTGGACAACATCCAAGAATCCAAGCTTCCAAGTTCAGAAGCTCCTTGGCCCTTAAGTCTCAGATCGGGCGAGGTTCCGGATTTAATTCCACCCGCCCACCCAAACATAAGCGACCTATCTCAAATTCGGCAAGAGCTTGCAGAAAAAGTACACCATTACTGGGCCAGATTCCTCCTGGTTATGGACAGGATAAAGGACTGCCGCGAGGAGGACGCAATCTCATTCTTCTGCAATAATTGCACGGAAAACGGGATCCTCAACGCTATAAGTCGCCGTGACATTACACGCTTTGCCGACTTGGCGTCCATAGTCTGAAAATCTGTGCGATGGAAAGCGCTCGAAAACCGAAGCAAGATTTTGGGACAATTCGGCCTTGAATACAACCCCAGTCCGAAATAAAAGGGTGCATCATTGTCAGGCACCTGGGTTAAATACCAGAAAGCAAAAACCCTCTATAGGCCATGGAACCGTACTGGAGGGATGGCTCAATGGACCCTGTAAAATTCATAGTACAGAGGGCGCCACTCCAACTCATAGCCTTAGAGCATGTTGGATACTACGGCAGGTGGCCAAAAGTGGCGAAGAGCTTCTAGCTCTAGAGCACCAGCCCAGGGATACCAGTACGGTATTAACAGTCTTCGAGACTTTTGCATCAAATAATATGCGGAAACAAACACTCTGTAGCCTTGCCGAAGTCTACCAAGTAGCAACAATAAACCCATGGAGTGACATGGCTATTACCTTTAATGCCAGTGACGAACCTAAATTCGAACAACTGAGCACCCACCGCATTGGTCCTCAGTCCGATAGTGGACGGCTTTCGCCTTACCAAGGTACTCATGGACGGTGGCAGCGGATTGAACCCCATTTACGAGGAAACCCTTCAAAAAAATGGAAATAGACTGGAGCCGCATTGAGCGAAGAAGCACAACCTTTAGAGGAATAATCCCTAGTCGGGAAGCATGCTGTACAGGAAAAATCACACTGGATGTGGTGTTCGGCACGCCAGATAATTACAGGTCCGAGGAGGTCACGTTCCAAGTGGCCCCGTTCAGCAGCGGATACCACGCTCTATTAGGGCGAGAGGCATTCACAATTTTTCAAGCTATACCCCATTATGCGTACATGAAGATCAAAATGCCCGGGCCCAACGGAATCATCACTCTTGCTAGTGACCCGGACATAGCACTCCCCGCTGAAAATAAGACAGCCGCACTGGCCCTTGAGGCACTATCCGAAGCCCTAGCTGCCGAGGAACTCACTGCGCTGCGCTCCACGGTGAATAGGGACGATGTGATACTCGATAAGAGATCCAAGTCCACCTCCTTTAAACCGGTGGACGAAATAGTCAAATTCGAAGTCCATCCAACGGACCCTACAAAAACGGCCTCCATCGGGGCACAATTAAATCCTGATGTAGACGCCGCACTAAGAGAATTCCTACGCGAAAATTGGGACATTTTTTCCTGGCACCCTTCAGACATGCCAGGAATCCCACGCCGGCTGGCCGAGCTCAGCCTAAACATTTTAAAAGGATTCAAGCCAGTCAAATAGGCTCTTTGGCGTTTCTCCGAACCCAAGAGACAGGCCATGGGAGAGGAGCTAACCAAACTATTGGAGGCCGGATTCATCAGAGATATAAAACATCCGGACTGGCTAGCAAACCTGGTGATGGTACCAAAGAAGGACAAATCCTGGCGCCTATCCGTCGATTTCAAGGACCTCAACAAGGCTTGCCCAAAGGATCCCTTCCCCCTCCCCCGCATCGATCAAATTATCGACGCTACCGCAGGACACGATTCATTGTGCTTCCTCAACGCATACTCCGGCTACCACCAAATTAAGATGGCAGAGCCTGACCAAGCCACAACGGCATTCATCACTCCATACGGCCCATTCTGCTTTAACACAATGCCCTTCGGGCTCAAAAACGCCGGCGCAACATATCAGCGCATGATTCAGACATGTCTGGCAAACCAGATCGGCAAGACAGTGGAGGCATGCGTAGACGATGTGGTCGTCAAAAGCAAGCATGTCAAAACTCTAGTAGACGACTTGAGGCTCACATTCGATAATCTCCGAACATATGACATTAAGCTCAACCTGGAAAAATGCGTTTTCGGCGTACCAGCCGGAAAGCTCTTGGGCTTCATTGTATCCGGTAGAGGAACTGAAGCACCCAGCCAAGATCCGAGCTCTGTCACAATTGGATATCCCAAAAGACCTCAAACAAATACAAAAATTGACTGGATGCGTGGCGGCTCTAAGCCGCTTTATCTCCCGTTTGGGAGAAAAGGCATTACCCCTTTATCGCCTCCTCCGATGCACCGAACACTTCGAGTGGACGGATGCCGCCACGGCCGGACTCGAAGAAATAAAAGCCATATTGGCAACAAACCCGGTCCTGGCCGCGCCCAACATGGGTGAACCAATGCTATTATATATCGCGGCAACTCGTCAAGTTGTAAGCGCGGTGCTCGTTGTCGAACGAAAAACAGACGGACACAAGTTCCCCCTTCAAAAACCAGTTTACTACGTGTCCACTGTCCTAACTCCATTCAAGTCATGGTACCCGCATTATCAAAAGATAGCGTACGCGGTGTTTATGGCATCCCGGAAGCTGCGACACTACTTTCAAGAGTGTTCGATAACAGTAGCCTCCGGAGTACCTCTTAACGACATTATAAACAACCGCGACGTGACGGGCCGAATTGCCAAATGGGCCATTGAGCTCCTCCCGTTCGACATAACCTATAAGCCACGGCGAGCTATTAAGTCGCAAGTTTTGGCCGACTTCGTCGCCGAATGGACCGAAGCCGAACTCCCTAAAGAGTACGGCGCATATTCCAACTGGATAATGCACTTCGACGGCTCCAAAATGTTGGCTGGCCTGGGAGCTGGCGCCGTTCTGACGTCCCCAACCGGAGATACAGTTCAATACGTACTCCAGATAATGTATACGGACTCCAACAATGCAGCCGAATACGAGGCCCTTCTACATGGTCTCCGGATGGCAGTCTCCATGGGCATTCAACGCCTAGAGGTGCACGAGGATTCGAACCTCGCGATATCCCAAATAAATGGAGATTTTGACGCCAAGGATCCGAAAATGGCAGCTTATCGCAATGCCGTCCTAAAAATGTCAGCTCGGTTTGAGGGGCTCGAATTTCACCATATAGCCCGGGATAACAATCAGGCAGCAGACGTGTTGGCACGCATCGGCGCAAAGCGCGATGCCGTCCCCCCCAACATCTTCCTACAGAGGTTGTTCAAGCCATCCGTATTATGGGAGGGAGAGTCCGGAAATAACAACCCGGACCCAACCGCACTGCCCCACACCGAACATTCTGACACAATTGGTGGTTCTGCCAGCGAAATAACACCCTCAGCCCACGTAATAATGGCAGTCATTGCCCCACGGACAGAACCATTCCTAGCCTACCTAACCAAGCAGGAACTTTCCGAGGACCAAAACGAGGCCCGCTGCATAGTGCGGCGATCTAAAGCCTATAAGGTCCATGAGGGAGACCTTTATAAGAAAAGCACAACCGGAGTCCTTCAAAGGTGTATCTCCAAAGAGGAAGGGCAGAATCTTCTGGCTGAAATTCATGCCGGACTCGGCGGGCCCCACGCCGCAGCCCGGGCTCTTGTAGGCAAGGCCTTCTGTACAGGATTTTATTGGCCGACGGCCCGGGCAGATGCTCAGGACTTAGTCCAACGATGCGTCGGATGCCAGCTCTTTGCTAATCAAAGCCACATGCCACCCACCGCCCTCAAAACTATACCCATCACCTGGCCCTTCGCGGTCTGGGGGCTTGACATGGTTGGACCCCTTAAAGGGGGAACGCACAAGCAAAAATACCTACTGGTCATAGTGGATAAATTCACCAAATGGATAGAGGCCAAGCCTGTTAAGACGGCCGAATCCGGACCGGTGATAGACTTCATATCAGGGGTCGTACACCGTTACGGTGTCCCCCACAACATCATCACTGATAACGACACGAACTTTACGGCCGACGAGGTCAAACTCTGGTGCAAAAACATGGGCATCAAGCTCGACTACGCTTCAGTCTATCACCCTCAAACTAATGGTCAAGTCGAGCGAGCAAATGGTCTAATTATGAGCGTCATCAAACCCAGATTAGTGCGGTCCCTCAAGGAATCTAACACGCACTGGGTAGAGGAGCTCGACTCCGTACTCTGGGGGCTGCGGACCACTCCGAATCGCATGACCGGATTCACACCATTCTTTATGGTATACGGCGTAGAGGCAGTTCTGCCCTGCGACATAATTCATGACTCACCTCGCGTGCGCATGTATGAAGAAAGAGAAGCCGAGCTCGATCGGCAGGACAGTTTGGACGCCTTGGAGGAGGAGCGTGACGTAGCAAAAGACCGTTCCGCATTCTATCAACAGCAGGTCGAAGATATCAAAGCAGAGAAGTACGGGCCAAAACTTACAATGTTGGCGAGCTAGTTCTACGCCTGCCGGACAAGAAAAAGGAAAAACTCAAGCCCAAATGGGAAGGTCCCTTTATCATCGACCAAGTCCTGACCGGTGGAGCGTACCGTCTGCGAGATTCATCGGATAACCGACTCGAGTCGAACCCATGGAATGCAGCCCGTCTCCGAAGATTCTACGCCTAGCGCCGGATTCTGAGTTCGTCTCCTTCCTCTGTCCATATTTTACACTTTAGTTGTCTTCTATTTTTCTCCTTCTCCCTCCTTTTTTTCTAGCCTTCGAAGGCTCGTTAGCGCATTGTTCACACACACTTGACGCGCTATCCGCGCTCATTGTACCTGGGGGCTTCTTTCACAGAAGCTTATTTATAAGGGCTTCATGCCCAATACATGTGTCACACTTCCGCATGTACCTTTTATTCACCATTATATGCATCATTATGACTTAAGTTTTGGCCAAGCTGGGTTGCCTGGCTCCTGTGCTTACCCCTACGTTCCCGATTGTTCGGCTAGGTGGTAAAGGGAGCACCTCTGCGATTGTTACTGCCGGGTCAGCCAGATGTGTACCTCGGACTGGGTGAAGCCGAAGGCTAGCGTTCTTAAGAGAATATTCGGTCGGTGAACTAAAAGAAGATTTCTTACCTATTTATTTATCTGCCCCTAGATGTTTTTCTGCTTTTTTCCCAGTCCGGACATGCACTTTAGGGCATGCCTCCCAGGGAAAGGAACCCCTAACGGAACTATTCTCCCTGGAAGATGTTTCTTACTAACCATGTAATATAGCATAACTAGTTGGGCACTTGTCTGATAAAGCAATAATGACCCCTACGCCTAGTCTCCACGCATGCCCCGGTTTTTATATAACCGCGAGGGTATTCGGACACACTCTGGACTACTGGGTCCCGAGGTTGAAGCGAAAAGGTCCGCTATGACAAACGATCTACAATCCGGCTAGATGGCATTTTACATGTCACCTTAAATTACATAGTCAATTTGACTGATTGTATTCCTCTTCAATGCCATCTAATAGGCTGTCTAGTTTACAGTCCTGCTGGGAATACTTTGCGGCCAATTCTACCTAGCCGTACACTAAGCTCACAGGGATCTTCTTCCCATCAGGCCCCACAGGTCCTACCTCGGCCATGTGGTTTGGGTCAGCCTTCGTGTACCGCGTCTTCACCATGGCCCAGGCCTCCCTGGCGCCTTGACGGCAGGCCGATGTCTTCCATAATCGGAAGCGCCACCGAGCTCCCTGGAGCCTCTCTGCAAGCTCCCCAAGGCCTTCGGGCAGGGAGACAGATGGCCACAAGGCCTAGGCGACGCCTTTCATCACCTGTTGAACTCGTTCGTGCAGTTGTAAGAGCTCGGGAAGAAGGTCACCCGTAGAACCGGGCATTTCCTCCGCAGGAAGGCCTGGGAGCATACCTACAGACATAACTCTGTTAGTCGATTTCCTCGCCGAAATCTTTTTTCAAAGTTCGTTTAAGCACTTACTAAAAATGCCGCGTCGAAGCCGCCGATTCTCCTTAACGGAGTCAGACAGCTGGGCACGAACATCTTTTAGTTCCTCACCCAGCTGGGTGTTGGCATCTTGGAGATTATTTTTCTCCTGCCTCACCCTCGTAAGCACGTTCTCGCCGGCCTTTAACCGGCGCAAGATCTGTTGCTTGTCCGGATCTACCCCGGCGCCATCTGCAATGTTATTGTCGATTTATACACGCGCACTTCACAACATACTTATCTTTTAAAAGCGTATATTACGGAGGGGTCTCTTTGGCTTCCCACGTCATGCTTGTGCGGCCTCAAGTTGGGCTTTGCACTCTTCAAGCTCTGGGACAGTTGGGTATTCTTTTCTGTAAGATCCTGCACAATAAATGATCCTTAAAACAGTTATTCTAACTATTTCAAGTCTCCAGGGCTACTGGCATATATAACTGTTAAATTTTCTCACTCGCATGTCTTTTACATACTGCTCCGTGGATCTGGCTAGACCATCTTGAGCGGCACGGAGGTGCGCATCTCCCGAATTGAAGGCGTTCAATGCCTCTTGGGAGAAACATGTGTGAAAGTGCAACTATCCCTAGGTGGTTTTGGTAATTCATAACAACATATAGCTCATTGAGCTAATGCTATTCCAAGACTATTGTTTCAGGAAAGCTCAATGAATGGCATGGCATGGATGATGAAAGTGGATCCCTCAAAATACTAAGGACAAAGGATTGGCTCAAGCTCAAAAGCTCAAGACTCTTCATTTTACATTTTATTGATCCAAGATCACATTGAGTCTATAGGAAAAGCCAATACTGTCAAGAAGGGATGAGGTGTTGCTTAATGAGCCTCTTGCTTCATGTGCTTAGTGATATGCTCCAAAACCCTCAACTACTTTCCCACATCCACAAATGACCTAAACCTAAAGCCAAAATCGGTCACATCGATTCTTTCTATCCGGCGCCACCGATTCCAAAAGTCATAGCCACTGCCACAAACCCTAAGCAAATCGGTCTTACCGATAGGGATCTCGGTCTCACCGAGATGGGGTTGCAATCTCTCTATTTCCTTCTTAACGTTTGGTCTAACCAAAGTGAGCGATCGGTCCCACCGAGATTGCAATGTAAACTCTCTGTTTCCTTTTGTAATATTTGGTCTCACCAAAAGAGCAAATCGGTCCCACCGAGTTTACCTGACCAACTCTCTGGAAAGCTTATTACCAAATCGGTCTCACCGAGTTTGTGTAATCGGTCTCACCGAGATTACGTTATGCCCTAACCCTAACCGAATCGGCCTCACCGAGATGCATGTCAGTCCCAACGAAAATCACTAACGGTCACTAGGTTTACTAAATCGGTCCGACCGAGTTTAACGATTCGGTCCCACCGAGTTTGGTAAATTGTGTGTAACGGTTAGATTTTGTGTGGAGGCTTTATATACCCTCCACCTCCTCTTCATTCGTGGAGAGAGCCATCGAACGAACCTACACTTCCAACTTACCATTTCTGAGAGAGAACCACCTACTCATGTGTTGATGCCAAGATATTCCATTCCTACCATATGAATCTTGATCTCTAGCCTTCCCCAAGTTGCTTTCCACTAAAACCCTCTTTCCACCAGATCCAAAACCTATAAGAGAGAGTTGAGTGTTGGGGAGACTATCATTTGAAGCACAAGAGCAAGGAGTTCATCATCAACGCACCATTTGTTACTTCTTGAAGAGTGGTGTCTCCTAGATTGGCTAGGTGTCACTTGGGAGCCTCCGACAAGATTGTGGAGTTGAACCAAGGAGTTTGTAAGGGCAAGGAGATCGCCTACTTCGTGAAGATCTACCGCTAGTGAGGCAAGTCCTTCGTGGGCGACGGCCATGGTGGGATAGACAAGGTTGCTTCTTCGTGGACCCTTCGTGGGTGGAGCCCTCCGTGGACTCGCGCAGCCGTTACCCTTCGTGGGTTGAAGTCTCCATCAACGTGGATGTACGATAGCACCACCTATCGGAACCACGCCAAAAACATATGTGTCTCCAATTGCGTTTGAATCCTTCAAACCCTTCCCTTTACTTTCTTGCAAGTTGCATGCTTTAATTTCCGCTGCCTATATACTCTTTGCATGCTTGCTTGAATTGTGTGATGATTGCTTAACTTGTCCTAAAATAGCTAAAATCTTCCAAACTCTAAAATTGGGAAAAGGTTAAGTTTTTATTGGTCAAGTAGTCTAATCACCCCCCCCCCCCTCTAGACATACTTCAAGGTACTACAAGTGGTATCAGAGCGTTGGTCTCCATTTGCTTTGATTTCCATAGCTTTTGGTATTCATAGCCTTGGTTTCACAACCTAGGAGAGTATGGCGTCTAGCGAGGGAAATTATCACCGAGAGGTCCTTACTTTGATGGTACTAATTTTGCTAGTTGGAAGCATAAGATGAAAATGCATATTCTTGGACATAACCCGCCGTTTGGGCAATTATTTGTATTGGCTTGCAAGGTGAATTCTTGATGGGAGAGAACCGAACCGTGAAGCTAATCGGAAGAATTGAAGATGCTGCAATACAACGCTCAAGCATGTGACATCATCTTCAACGGATTGTGCCCTGAAGAATTCAACAAAATCAGCCGTCTTGAGAATGCAAAGGAAATTTGGGATACTTTGATTGATATGCATGAAGGTACCGAATCCGTCAAGGAATCCAAGTTGGATGTGCTCCAAAGTCAGCTTGACAAGTTCAAAATGAAGGATGGTGAAGGTGTCGCTGAAATGTACTCTAGGCTTGCTCTTATCACAAATGAGATTGCCGGCTTAGGGAGTGAAGAGATGACCGAAAAATTCATCATCAAGAAAATCCTAAGAGCATTGGATGGAAAGTATGATACCGTGTGCACATTGATCCAAATGATGCCAAACTACAAAGATCTCAAGCCAACGGAAGTCATTGGAAGGATTGTTGCTCATGAGATGTCACTCAAGGATAAGGAGGAACTTCACAACAAGTCAAGTGGTGCTTACAAAGCCTCAAGTGAAGCCCCCACATCATCAAGTGAGAAACCAACCTTCAATGAAGAATTGAGCTTAATGGTGAAGAACTTCAACAAATTCTACAAAAGTAGAAGCAGAGAAAGAAGCTCCAAGTCAAGGTCTTACAATGACAAGAGATCTTCTAGTTGAGAGCGCAATTGCTACAATTGTGGGAGACCCGGACACTACTCCAATTAGTGTACGACACCCTACAAAAGAAGAGAAGATTCTCCAAGAAGAAGGAGCAAAAGAGAAGAATCACCACCAAGAGAGAGGAGGAGTAGAGATGATCGTTATGAATGAAGACCCTCACGGAGAAGTAAGGATTCGGAAAGAAAGGACAAGTCATCAAGGAGCTACACAAAACGAAGACATCAAGCTCATGTTGGTGAATGGGTTTCCGGCTCCGACTCCGACAAACACTCCGAGAGAAGCTATCACTCCGACTCCGAATATACTCAAGATGAAGATGTTGCCGGTCTAGCACTTGTGTCAACCAACTCCTATGACATATTTAACTCACCAAATGAAGGTGTTGGAAGATGCTTCATGGCCAAAGGTCCAAAGGTAACACATCCCGAGTATGTTGATTTTAATAGTGATGAAGATGACTTGCTTGTGGATGATGATTTACTTGTTGACAACTCTAGTGATGAATACTAAACGTCAATTAATCATGCTAATCAAACAAATGACAATGATAAGGAGAAAATTGAGCTTCTAACTAAAGAACTAAATACTCTTAAGTTGGCTCATGAAACTATCTTCGAAGATCATCGAGAACTTTTAAGGGCTCATGAGAAGTTACGCTTTGAAAAGCTCAATCTTGAGCAAGAACATGAGTTCTTAAAGGCAATCAATGATGATCTCCGCAAGAAAAGTCCTTCTTACATTGCCAAGCGTTTACTCTTATCTGCTTACATGCCTCAAGTCAAGTCTAGTAACAAGTACAAGAAAGATACTTCCTCTAGTAGTAACAATAATAATGTCAAATCCAATGTTGTTGCTTCTAGTAGTTCTCTTGATTCCACTAATGATTCTCTTAGCCAAGTTACACTTGAGCAAGAAAATAGTTTATTGAAGGGAATTATAGAGAAAGGTGTTTACAAGAGCCTTGCGGGAGTAAGCAATTCGAGGAAATTGTACATAAGCAAGGAGGCACGGAAGAATCAAGGTGTTGGTTTTGAACGAAAGTTCAACGCAAATGGAGTTGAGTGGGAAGAAGATCAATACCCCAAGACAAAGTTTGTTCCTCAACAAGAGAAGTATGATCCTACTTCCTTCAAGGGGACACAAGCTCAAGATGATCTTCCACCACAAGACCACAAGAACAAAGGCAAGCACAAGCTTCAAGAAGAGATTGATGCATTTGAATAAGCACCTAAAGCCTCGTTCAAGTGGGTCCCCAAGACTACGACAAGTTCTACTTCATCAAGTACAACTACAACTCCAAGGATTCCCATCAAGATGATGTGGATCCCGAAGAAGAAGAACTAGAGAGTTCTTGAGGGTGACTCCGCCAACATTCTTCACTCATATCATTTTGGCAAGAACAAGTGCAATCAACTTTCACATCTTGCACTAGTTCAAGGAGTCACAAACCCTCATGTTGGTAAGGCAAGGGACAAGGTAACCTAATGTTTTCATAGACATCATCTTGTGTGTGCATCACTCTATGTCTATGGATATTCTTGTTTGTTCCTTGTGGGACTAACCCATGTAGGCAAGTTGAAAGTGCAACTCACTCCAAAGGATTGCTCCAAATGATCTACATCAACATTGAGCATCTACATCTTCAACACCTACATGAAGTCATCATCGACAAAACCCAAGGTTAGTTCATCCCTCTAAGGGGGGATCTCACATCTAGGGGGAGCTTAACTCTAAGAATTGAGTCAAAGTAACTCTAATGGTGTGAACACATTAATGCATTATGTAAAAGTGGTAACCCCACTTGAGCTTAAACGATGAGTATGACCTATGATCAAATGTTCTCATTTGACTCCTAAGTCAATATACTCATATATAGATGACCTAGTCATCGCCAATTGCTTGATAGATGCTAAAATTGGTTGTGCATGCTTTGCCACATATTTCAATTGCCATCTTATTGTGTGAGCATGTTGGTGCATATTTTACTCATTCAAGGACATCCACTTGTTGATTTGTTTGTTTGGATTCTTTTCTTTCTGCCAAGTGGATGGACAAGAATGCCTAAGAACCTTCTTTAGCTATCTATGTTTTTCTCGTCTCAAACTCTATTCATGCTACATCACAAAATTTGATCAAGTCAGATTCGAACCACTCTATGTGAGGAGCACTCGGAGTCCCCGATTCGTCATAGACTTAAACTTCCAAAACCTCTTAGTGATTCTCGGTCTGACCGATCCTTCCATCTCGGTCCTACCGAGATCATCAAGTTGATCTGAGTTTTCAATCTCGGTGCAACCGATTTGAACTTTTCGGTCTCACCGATTTGCTGTAACTGAACACAGTTATGCATCTCGGTGTCACCGAGTTGTTCCACTCGGTCACACCGACAGGGTCGAGCTATATATATAGCCACGGGCAAAATTTTGGAAATTTCTCCGAAACCCTTCGCCCGCGCAACAGCTCGCTCTGCCATCGTGGACTCCGGATAGTCTCCTCATCGCCAGCAGCCTCCTGTCGCTGGTCTCCGCCGCCAACGGATTTCGCCCCGCCGTTGCCGCCGTAGCAAGTCCACCGCCAAGTTAGGGTATGGACTTAATCTTTGTGCTATCCACGTCTGATTCCTGGCACATTGTTTTCATATTGATTCTTGCCACGATTGAAACTCTTCTATCCAGCCAAAGTAGTTCATAGATTAGATGTGATTCAAATTTTTAGGGTTAGGTTTCCGCCGAAACCATCTCGGACCCACCGAGTTGAAAAACTTGGTCTCACCGATTTGGCTTATGCCATTGCACTAGTGACTCTCGGTCTGACCGAGAATTACTAATCGGTGCAAACGATTTGAGGATTCTGTGAAACCCTAGCAGTCTCGGTACCACCGAACTGAAACTCGGTCCAACCGAGATCATCGATTTAGGTTCCAAAACTGCTTGGTATCACCGAGTTTGAAAATCGGTGGATCCGAAATGCTTTCTGTGGAAAACTAAGACTGAACTTTTGAGTCATTCTTTTGCAAAAACCTCTGCATTTTGTGATGCTCATCTTTTCTATCTCATCTATAACTCTTCACAGGGTCAAGAGTCAGCTTTTGCAGTATGTCTGATCAAAGTGACAGCCAGAACAGGTCAGAAGAGCAGATGGACTTGAGTGAGGGCACTAGTCCCTCAATTTCAGATGAAGGGAGCAGAAGTACTCCTAGCAATTTGCCTAAGGCTGCAACTAGGCAAAGGAGGAAAAGAACTTCAGATTCAGAGGATGAAGATTACAAAGCTGAGGAAGATGAGGCTACTTCCAAGAAAGAGGTGCTCAAGAAGGAATATGGCTCAGCAAAGAATACGAAGTCAGGCATGAAGACCAAAAGGCCTGCGGAAAGACAACCAATGTCCAAGGCCAGAGCATCAACTCAACAGCCTAAAAGGCCTGATCCCAAAGAGCCAGCTGCTGAAGGAAAGAAGAGGAAGGAAAGGGTTAAGAAGACCATGGCCAAAATTGTTGGTCAACCTTCCATGATGGAAGAGGAAGAGCTTGCTGCACCAGCTCCAAAGGCAGCTAAGCTTATGGGAGATGCAATCAGATCAGGGGCTGCAACATCCAAGCCCAAGGAATCACCCAAAGCTGCCTCCAAGGCAAAGCATGTTCCAAAGAGGAATACTAGGAGTATTCCAGCTGCTGAGAAGAACAAGGCCCCAGTGCCCAATGTTGCTGAAGATTCAGAAGAAGAAGGACAGGTTCTAAGAAAGCTCAAGCCCAAGATACCAGACCACAATGATGCCCATCCTGTGGCTGAGGACATGAGAATCAGGAAGGATTCAGGGCTGAGACTGTGGAGAATGGAAGATCCATATGCTTCAAGAAGAAGAATTGATGTTGACTACAGGTTCCACACAAAGGAACAATAGGACTTCTATGAAACAATTCTGTTGGACAAGAAGCCCATAGTTTGTGACATGAGGTGGGTTGACTGGAAATTCATCAAGGAAAATGAACATCACTATCCTGGAGTGCAAGACAGCTTTGTTGCTTGTGGAGTTGCAGATTTTGTTGGACAGAAGTTCACCAACTGGAATGATGAGCTTATCATGCAGTTCTACTCCACAGCACACTTTTACCCAGATGGAAGAATAGTTTGGATGTCTGAAGGTACAAGGTACCAGTCCACTATTGAAGAATGGGCAAGTCTGATCAATGCCCCCAAGGAGAATGAGGATGACCTAGACATTTATGCAAAGAAGAAGTTGGGTCACAATTCAATGGCTCACATGTACAAGGAAATTCCAAACAAGGCATTAGAGACTCACAAGTTTGGATCAGTTCACTTTCTGCTGTCAAGGTTGCCAACCATAAATTGGATTCTGAGGCACACTTTGTTGCCCAAGTCTGGTGACCATAACATGATCAGAGGGCATGCCATCAACATGTTGCATGTGTTTGATTTGCCACAGAAGTTCAAAGTCATGAGCTTGATCATTGAAACAATCAAGAGGACTGCAGCAGATCAGAAGAGGAGCTGTGGATATGCACCTCAGATTCAAGAATTGATAAACTCAAAGATGGGCACAGGAAAATATCAGTTGGATAAGGAACACTTTCCACTTTATCCAGAATTTGAGGACAATGAGGTTGTCATGAATCAAGATGATCCACAATCAGTTCAAGCTCAGGAGAAGAAGGAGAAGGCAAAGAGGGAGAAGGCTGCCAAGATGCCAACTCAAGAGGAGGCATCTGAATATTTCTTGAAAACCAAACAGGAACAGCTTGGTTACTTGATAGCATCATCTCGAGGATTGAGAAGGGTTGGCCACCTAACTCAAAACCAGGAGAGCCTGGAAAGAATCATGGAACAAAAATTCTATGATCTAGATGTCAAGGTGGCGAGATTGATCGGTTGTGGAGCAGCTGCAGGATGACATGCAGGAGAGGAAGGGCAAGACGACCACCAATGTGTTTGCAGAGTGCCCAGAGCCAGAGGTCGATTGCAGTGCGGATGCAGACACTAGAGCAACAACTTCAGCACCAGCCACTACCCCTACAGTTCCAGTGCAACCAGCTCCAGCACCAACTCCTCCAGCTCCATCCACTTCAACTGAAGCTTGAGAGTCGATCTAGCACTATGCATTTTCTATGAACTTTTTGGTAACTTGTTGCCAAAGGGGGGAGAAAAATGTATAGATCATAGGCTTCGAGAGAGAGAGTGTGTGTTGCTTTTGTTCTCTCTTGCTTTATTTGGTGGTTTTTTAATCTTTGTTTGCTTTTGGTTGAGATACTATGCTTGTGAGACATTGATGATCATGTGTTTGATCATAAGCTACACTTATGCATGCTTGATATTATCCTATCTATCTTATGTGATCACTCACTATGCTTGGTGATGAGTGCATGTATTCATTTTTTATTATTTTGAGCACTCCACCAAGATGTATGTGACATGGAAGAGTAACCCATGAGCCTAATTCATTGTGCATTTGCAGTCCAAAGCAAATCTAAAACTATGCACAAATTTAGGGGGAGCTCTTGCTTATCACATACTTCTCAAAGCGATGATGTTATTTAAATTTTATTATCATTTGTCGAAGCTTTGATCTATATGTTGTCATCAATTACCAAAAAGGGGGAGATTGAAAGTGCAACTATCCCTAGGTGGTTTTGGTAATTCATAACAACATATAGCTCATTGAGCTAATGCTATTCCAAGACTGTTGTTTCAGGAAAGCTCAATGAATGGCATGGCATGGATGATGAAAGTGAATCCCTCAAAATACTAAGGACAAAGGATTGGCTCAAGCTCAAAAGCTCAAGACTCTTCATTTTACATTTTAGTGATCCAAGATCACATTGAGTCTATAGGAAAAGCCAATACTATCAAGAAGGGATGAGGTGTTGCTTAATGAGCCTCTTGCTTCATGTGCTTAGTGATATGCTCCAAAACCCTCAACTACTTTCCCACATCCAACAATGACCTAAACCTAAAGCCAAAATCGGTCACACCGATTCTTTCTATCCGGCGCCACCGATTCCAAAAGTCATAGCCACTGCCACAAACCCTAAGCAAATCGGTCTTACCGATAGGGATCTCGGTCTCACCGAGATGGGGTTGCAATCTCTCTGTTTCCCTTCGTAACGTTTCGGTCTGACGAAGTGAGCGATCGGTCCCACCGAGATTGCAATGTAAACTCTCTGTTTCCTTTTTGTAACATTTCGGTCTCATCGAAAAGAGCAAATCGGTCCCACCGAGTTTACCTGACCAACTCTCTGGAAAGCTTATTACCAAATCGGTCTCACCGAGTTTGTGTGTCGGTCTCACCGAGATTACGTTATGCCCTAACCCTAACCGAATCGGCCTCACCGAGATGCATGTCGATCCACGAAAATCACTAACGGTCACTAGGTTTACTAAATCGGTCCGACCGAGTTTAACAATTCGGTCCCACCGAGTTTGGTAAATTGTGTGTAACGGTTAGATTTTGTGTGGAGGCTATATATACCCCTCCACTGTTGGGGAATGTAGCAAAAATTCAAAATTTTCCTATGTGTCACCAAGATCTATCTATGGAGAAACTAGCAACGAGGGGAAGGAGAGTGCGTCTACATACCCTTGTAGATCGCTAAGCGGAAGCGTTCAAGAGAACGGGGTTGAAGGAGTCGTACTCGTCGTGATCCAAATCACCGGAGATCCTAGTGCCGAACGAATGGCACCTCCGCGTCCAAGACACGTACAGCCCGGTAACGTCTCCCATGCCTTGATCCAGCAAGGAGAGAGGGAGAGGTTAGGGAAGACTCCATCCAGCAGCAGCACGACGGTGTGGTGGTGATGGAGGAGCGTGGCAATCCTGCAAGGCTTCGCCAAGCACCGCAGGGAGAGGAGGAGGACTTGGGAGAGGGAGGGCTGCGCCAGGACAAGGGTGCAGCTCCTATCGCCTCCCACTATATATAGGGGTGGAGGGGATTATTTCTTGCCCTACAAGTCTATTGGGGCGTTGGTAAAGGTGGGAGGAAAGAAATCCCATCCTTTCCTTTCCCCACCGATTGTTATCCCCTTTTTGGGATCTTGATCTTATCCTTGGGATATGATCTTATTCCTTCTAAGGGGGGATCTTGGTGCGCCTTGAACAGGGGTGTGGGGCCTTGCCCCCACTACCCACGTTCATGTGGGTCCCCCCATGCAGGTGGGCCCCACTCCGGAACCTTCTAGAACCTTCCCGGTACAATACCGAAAAATCCCGAACATTTTCCGGTGGCCAAAATAGGACTTCCCATATATAAATCTTTACCTCCGGACCATTCCGGAACTCCTCGTGACGTCCGGGATCTCATCCGGGACTCCGAACAACATTCGGTAACCACGTATATCTATTCCCTATAACCCTAGCGTCATCGAACCTTAAGTGTGTAGACCCTACGGGTTCGGGAACCATGCAAACATGACCGAGACGTTCTCCGGTCAATAACCAACAGCGGGATCTGGATACCCATGTTGGCTCCCACATGTTCCACGATGATCTCATCGGATGAACCACGATGTCAAGGACTCAATCAATCCCGTATACAATTCCCTTTGTCTAGCGGTATTGTACTTGCCCGAGATTCGATCGTCGGTATGCCGATACCTTGTTCAATCTCGCATTGGCAAGTCTCTTTACTCATTCCGTAACACATCATCCGTGATCAACCCCTTGGTCACATTGTGCACATTATGATGATGTCCTACCGAGTGGGCCCAGAGATACCTCTCCGTTACACGGAGTGACAAATCCCAGTCTCGACTCGTGCCAACCCAATAGACACTTTCGGAGATACCTGTAGTGCACCTTTATAGCCACCCAGTTACGTTGTGACGTTTGGTACACGAAAAGCATTCCTACGGCATCCGGGAGTTGCACAATCTCATGGTCTAAGGAAATGATACTTGACATTAGAAAAGCTTTAGCATACGAACTACGATCTTTGTGCTAGGCTTAGCATTGGGTCTTGTCCATCACATCATTCTCCAAATGATGTGATCCCGTTATCAATGACATCCAATGTCCATGGTCAGGAAACCGTAACCATCTGTTGATCAATGAGCTAGTCAACTAGAGGCTTACTAGGGACATGGTGTTGTTTATGTACCCACACATGTATCTGAGTTTCCTATCAATACAATTATAGCACGGGTAATAAACGATTATCACAAACAAGGAAATATAATAATAACTAATTTATTATTGCCTCTAGGGCATATTTCCAACAGTCTCCCACTTGCACTAGAGTCAATAATCTAGTTCACATCGCCATGTGATTAACACTCATAGGTCACATCGCCATGTGACTAACATCCAAAGAGTTTACTAGTGTCACTAAACTAGTTCACATCATCATGTGATTAAGACTCAATGAGTTACGGGGTTTGATCATGTTTTGCTTGTGAGAGAGGTTTTAGTCAGCGGGTCTCGCAACATTCAGATCCGTATGTACTTCGCAAATCTCTAGGTCATATTGTAAATGCTGCTTCCACGCTCCACTTGGAGCTATTCCAAATGGTTGCTCCACTATATGTATCTGGTTTCCTACTCAGAGTCATTCGGATAGGTGTTAAAGCTTGCATCGACGTAACCCTTTACGCTGAACTCTTTATCACCTCCATAATCGAGAAACATGTCCTTATTTACTCCAAGGACAATTTCGACCGTTGTCCAATGATCCATTCTGGATCATTCTTGTACCCCTTGAGTGACTCATGGCAGGCACACTTCGATGCGGTACACAACATAGCATACTATAGAGCCTAAATCGAAGCATAGGGGCGACCTTCGTCCTTTCTCTCTCTTTTGCCGTGGTCGAGCTTTAACTCTTAACTTCATACCTTACAACTCAGGCAAGAACTCCTTCTTTGACTGATCCATCTTGAACACCTTCAAGATTATGTCAAGGTATGTGCTCACTTGAAAGTACCATTTAGCGTTTTTTTTATCTATCCTCATAGATCTTGATGCTCAATGTTCTAGTAGCTTAATCCAGGTTTTCCATTGAAAAAAACTTTTCAAACAACCCTATATGCTTTCTAGAAATTCTACATCATTTCTGATCAACAATATGTCTACAACATATACTCATCAGAAATTCTATAGTGCTCCCACTCACTTCTTTGGAAATACAAGTTTCTCATCAACTTTGTATAGACCCAAAATCTTTGATCATCTCATCAAAGCGTACATTCCAACTCCGAGATGCTTACTCCAGTCCTTAGAAGGATAGCTGGAGCTTTGCATACTTGTTAGCGTCTTCGAGATTGTCAAAACCTTCGGTTGTATCACATACAACCTTTCCTCAAGAAAATTGTCAAGGAAACAATGTTTTGACATCCTATATGCAAGATTTCATAAATAATGCGAGAATCGCTAATCCAATTCCAACAGACTCTTAGCATCGCTACTGGTGAGAAAGCCTCACCGTAGTCAACTCCTTGAACTTGTCGGAAAATATCTTTAACGACAAGTCGAGCTTTCTTAATGGTGATACTTACCATCATTGTCATCTTCCTTTTAAAATCCATCTTTACCCAACGCCCCACGACCATCAAGTATTTCTTCCAAAGTCATGGATCCTCTCTCGAATGTTATGGCCTCGAGCCATTCATCGAATCCGGGCCCACCATCGCTTCTCCATAGCTCGTAGGTTCATTGTTGTCTAGCAACATGACCTCTAAGACAAGATTGCGTACCACTCAAGTAGTGCACGCGTCCTTGTCGACTCCACGAGGTCCGGTAGTGACTTGATCCAAGCATCATGATCACTATCATCGACTTCCACTTCAATTGGTGTAGGTGCCACATGAACAACTTCCTGTGCCCTGCTACACACTTGTTGAAGTGATGGTTTAATAACCTCATCAAGTCTCCACC
Organism: Aegilops longissima; assembly: GCA_021605205.1. NCBI lineage: Eukaryota > Viridiplantae > Streptophyta > Magnoliopsida > Poales > Poaceae > Aegilops > Aegilops longissima. Next base: position 720,588,040 of record CM038678.1, on the reverse strand, counting down.
ATCCTCCCACTCAATTCTTTCGAGAGAAACTTTTCCTCGGGAAAGGACCTAATTCTAGAAACAATCCTTTTGCTTCGGGAATCGAGATCGGAGGTATACCCAACTGTTTTGGGTGTCCTATGAAGATGCATTTTATCCGCTTTGGGTTCGAGCTTATCAACCTGAAACTTTTTCACATAAGCGTCGCAGCCCCAAACTTTTAAGAAACGACAATTTAGGTTTCTCCAAACCATAGTTCAAACGGTGTCGTCTCAACGGAACTATGTGGTGCCCTATTAAAGTGAATGTGGTTGTCTCTAATGCCTAACCCATGAACGATAGTGGTAATTCGATAAGAGACATCATGGTATGCCCCATATCCAATAGGGTGCATCTATGATGTTCGGACACACCATCAAACTATGGTGTTCCAGGCGGTGTTAGTTGTGAAACAATTTCCACAATGTCTCAATTGTGTACCAAACTCGCAACTCAGATATCCATCTCTATGATCACATCACAGATATTTTATCCTCTTGTCACGAAGATCTTCAACTTCACTCTGAAATTACTTGAACCTTTCAATAATTCAGTCTTGTGTTTCATCAAGTAAATATACTCAACATCTACTCAAATCATCGTGAAGTAAGAACATAACGATATTCATTTGCATGCCTCGGCACTCATTGGACTGCACACATCAAAATGTGTTACTTCCAACAAGTTGCTATCTTGTTCCATCTTACTGAAAACGAGGCTTTTCAGTCATCTTGCCCATGTGGTATGATTTGCATATCTCAAGTAAAATCAAGTGAGTCCAAACGATCCATCTGCATGGAGTTTCTTCATGTGTGTACACCAATAGACATGGTTCGCATGTCTCAAACTTTTCAAAAACGAGTGAGTCCAAAGATCCATCAACATGGAGCTTCTTCATACGTTTTATACCATTATGACTTACATGGCAGTGCCACAAGTAAGTGGTACTATCATTACTATCTTATATCTTTTGGCATGAAAATGTGTATCACTACGATCGAGATTCAATAAACCATTCTTTTAGGTGCAAGACCATTGAAGGTTTTATTCAAATAAATAGAGTAACCATTATTCTCCTTAAATGAATAACTGTATTGCGATAGACATAATCCAATCATGTCTATGCTCAACGCAAACACCAAATAACAATTATTTAGGTTTAACACAAATCTCGATGGTAGAGGGAGCAGGCGATGCATGATCACATCAACCTTTGGAAACACTTCCAACACATATCGTCAGCTCACCTTTAGCTAGTCTTTGTTTATTCCGTAGCTTTTATTTTGAGTTACTAACACTTAGCAACCGAACCGGTATCTAATACCCTGGTGCTGCTAGGAGTACTAGTAAAGTACACATTAACATAATGTATATCCAATATACTTCTATCGACCTTGCCAGCCTTCTCATCTACCAAGTATCTAGGGTAATCCTGCTTCGGTGTCCGTTCCTCTCATTCTGAAGCACTTAGTCTCGGGTTTGGGTTCAACCCTGGGTTTCTTCACTGGAGCAGCAACTGATTTGCCATTTCATGAAGTACCCCATCTTGCCCTTGCCCTTCTTGAAACTAGTGGTTTCACTAACCATCAACAATTGATGCTCCTTCTTGATTTCTACATTTGCGGTGTCGAACATTGCGAATAGCTCAAGGATCATCATATCTATCCCTGATATGTTATAGTTCTGTGACGCCCTCGATTCAATCGTACACTAATCATGCACGCAAATGTGTACGACCAAGATCAAGGACTCACGGGAAGATATCACAACACAACTCTAGACACCAATTAAAATAATACAAGCTTTATATTACAAGCCATGGGCCTCGAGGGCTCGAATACATAAGCTCGAATACACAAGAGTCAGCAGAAGCAACAATATCTGGGTACAGACATAAGTTAGACAAGTTTGCCTTAAGAAGGCTAGCACAAAAGCAGCATCAATCGAAAAGGCAAGGCCTCCTGCCTGGGAGCCTCCTAACTACTCCTGGTCATCGGCTGCCTCCACGTAGTAGTAAGCATCGGCGGTGGCATCGGCTCTGGGCTCCATCATCTGGTTGCATCAACCGGAAAGAAGAAGAAAGGGGAAGAGGGGAGCAAAGCAACCGTGAGTACTCATCCAAAGTACTGCAAGCAAGGATCTACACTACATATGCAACATTATCAAAGGAAGGCTATATATGTGGGTGGGCTGCAGAGCTGCGAGAATAGAGAGAAGGCCTAGTCCTATCGAAGACTAGCATCTTCGAAACCACCATCTTGCAGCAAATAGGAGGGAGTAGAGTGGCATAAAGTAAAGTAGTAGTAGTGTTATCAACCTCGGCCGGAGATCCTTTCTCGACTCCCTGCGAGAAAGATATCCCAGAGCCATACTATCCAGTTACCATCACAATCCATTACTCATCTCCATCCAATTCTCATCACAAGTATCCAGTTCTAGTTGTATCGATCGGGATACAACTCCAAGTGTCCGTTACCGTAGGACAGGCTATCGATAGATGTTTTCTTCCCTGCAGGGGTGCACCAACTTACCCACCACACTCGCTTAACTCTGGCCGGACACACTTTCCTGGGTCATGCCCGGCCTCGGCCAAACAATACGCCGCAACCCGACCTAGGCTTAATAGAGAGGCCAGCACGCCGGACTAAACCTATGCCCCCAGGGGTCATGGGCCATCTCCCCGGGAACTCCTGCACGTTGCGTGGGCGGCCGGTGAGCAGACCTAGCTACCTCCTTCAACAAGGCGGCGCCACGCAGTCCAACCCGGCGCGCGCCACTCGGTCGCGACGTCTATTAAGCGGCTGATGTATCTGACGAGAACGCCCATACTATGCCCACGTGATGGTTAGTGCTATCGGGCGAGGCCCTCGGATCAAATATCCAAATCGTAGTGGATTAGGGCGCGGTAACAAGCGAGACTCACGAAGATGTGACCCGTTGCCCGTCTCGAGGACTTGCGGCAATGGCTAGGAATACCGACCACGCCTCGTAATTATCTCGCGGGCACCTTCCGGGTCAACCCGTCTCCACATCACTGCAAATATGCTCGCGGGTACCCCTCGTGGTCGGCCCGTCTTTAGTAACATGGTTCGATGTAAAGTCATAGTAACCATAGTAGCGTGTGTCTAAACATCAAGGGAAAACCGAGGAATCACCCCGATGAATTCCACTAGATGTAATCATCAAGGTGAGCGTAAGAGGAATCACCCCGAGGTTCACTCTTGAGGGTTGCACTGACAGTCGTGTCGGAAGTGGTTAAGGAGGAAATCACCCTCGATGACCACAACGAATGACTACACTCTGAGGTTAACATCGAAGTCTTTGAAGAGGTCTCACCCTCGGTACTCGATAGTAACCCAAAGAGTGTCGAACAACTAAGGGAAAGTGATGTGCGGTGTCGGGCCTGGTCTTGATCCCGTTGATCGGGTCTTCGATAATCCAGTAGGCGATCGAGTCAAGTGGGGGGTCACCGATGGGTCTCTAACCAACCTATACTAAGCAGTTTAGGATAAGCAGGTAAGGTACAACAGTAGATACAAAAGCAGGCTATGCATCAGAATAGGAGCAATCAATAACAGTAGCAAAATCTAATGCAAGCATGAGAGAATGGAATGGGCGATATCGGGATGATCAAAGGGGGGGCTTGCCTGGTTGCTCTGGCAAGGAGGGGTCGTCGTCGACGTAGTCGATCATAGGGGCAGCATCGGTCTTGGGGTCTACCGGAGAGAAGAGGGGGAAGAAACAGTAAATATAAAGCAAACATAGCATCACAAAGCAGAACATGGAAAAATGTTGTGCCGGGAGTGACCTAATGTATGGCTACACGATAAAGGTGAAGGGGGGAATCAACCGGGAATGTTTTCCCGGTTCCGGACCTGTGTCAGACAGATGACCGTAGGGGGAATGTCCCATGTTCAGCATGCTAGGGGCATGTGACAGATGAACGGACCGCGTATTCGGATTCGTTGGACTTTTCTGAGCAACTTTCATGTAGAAAACATTTTCATTCGAGGTACGGTTGATTTTCTATCAATTTTCAAAGATTACACAATTTTCTGGAATTACTCAAATTAACATAAAAGGAAAAAGACGTCAGCATGACGTATGTGTGACGTCAGCAGTCAACAGTCCAGTTGACTGGTCAAATCGACATGGGGACCCACTGTCATAAACGATGGGATAAGCAGAGTTCAAACTAATCTAAATTTAGTTAGTAAAACTCTGGGCCCACTGCCGGTGTCTAGTTAAGCTAACTAAATAATTTTAATTGTAAAACCGGTTTAGTTAATCTAATTACGTGGTGGGGCCCGCACGTCAGTGTCACAGAGAAGCCCAGTCAGCATGTTGAATGGTCAAACCAGTCAGCGAGGACCCGTGGGGCCCAGCGTCGATGTACAGATGGCCCACCTGCCAGGCCACGTCGGCGACGGCGCCGGAGACAGCTCCAGCGACCCAAAACGCGGCGGCGCATGCAAGAGGGGCTCGGGTTTCGTCGTCCGGCGACCAAATCGACGGCGGTTGGTCGCGTTCGAACAGGAACAACATCCCGCGTCAATATGAGGCTGTAGGGCGAGCTAAAACAGATGGAGTCGAGTGCTAGGTCGTCGGCGGCGGACGCCGGAATCGGGCGTTGGTGGCTACGGCGATGTGGGCGCTAAGCGGCGAAGAGCATAGTTGGGCTCCTCGAGCCCTAGGAGCTCGACTCTGAGCTCGGACGCCAGCAACAGGCCACGGTGGCCACGACGGTGCGGTGATCGCGGCGGCGAGCTCACGGCAACGACGACGAGCTAGCTAGGGAGAACGACACGGTGCGAGGATAAGAAAGGAGGGAGGGAGGAGCTCACCGGCGGCTACTGAAAAGCTGCGGCAGCTTAGGAGCGCAGAGGTGGCGGAGGCACGGCGGTCACCGGCGATAGAGGAGAAAGGGGGCTGCTCGATCCGCTCCACGTAGTGGCTCCCGGCTCGCGCTCACGGACGGGGACTGGGTAGACGACGACGGCGGAGACAATGGGCACGATGGCGAGGCGAACGGGGCTCGATGGCCGCGAGGACGATGGAGAACGGCGGCGAGCGCGCTCGGGATCGAGCGAGAGGAGAGGGGAGAGGTGGATCTGTGGGAGGGGAGGCGCAAAGGCGAGCAAGAGGGGGGGCAAGTGGGAGAGATGGGTGGAGGCCGAGGCGTCGGGGCGGCCTTATCCCCTCCCGGCGTTGGCGCCGGCGAGGTGGTCGGGCGGGGACGTGCGCCTGTAGCGACACGCACTAGGGGAACAGGAGGGAGGGGAGAGCGACCGGGGAGGGGAGCTGGGCCTGGCCGGCTGGGCCTGTCTCTGTGGCCTTAGGCCCAGGGGCAGAGGCTTCCTCTCTCTCCCCTCTGCTTTCCTTTCCTTTTCTTTTTTTTTGATTTATTCCTGTTTTGCAAATTGCTTAGCCACCATTAGAGTTTTGTAAAACATGTGACTTAGCTCAACAATTATAGTGTAATATTTACCACTGCCAAAAAAATGGTTTGGAGCCAAAATGATTTCATTTGAATTTTTAATAAATGATATGGCACTTTAAATTTCTGTTTGAGGTTGTTCCAAGTTGTTTGAGCCACATAATGAATTTAGGTGATGTTATTTTTCTGAAGATAATTAGTTATGAATTATCTTCTAATTAAAGAACATTTTAGTTTGCATGTTTGAGAAATTTTGAATTTCACTCATAATTTGAATTTGAATTTGACTCTGATTTTTCATCAAGTGATAAATAGCTCAGTAAGCATGGTGACCTGGCACGATTAACAGGGGATTACTGTAGCATGACACTGGGGGTGTTACAAGTTCATCACGAAGCTTCTAGCAGCTTGGTGGCAATGACTTTGGAGAAACATCACTATCTCATCAGGAAGATCAACTCCCACTCGATTCAAGTGATTGTTGCACTCAGACAATCTGAGCACAAGCTCAACGATTGAGCTTTTCTCCCTTAGTTTGCATGCTAAGAAAATCGTTGGAGGTCTTATACCTCTTGACGTGGGCACGAGCTTGAAATCCCAATTTCAGCCCTCGAAACATCTCATATGTTCATGACGTTTGAAATCGTCTTTGGTGCCTCAACTCTAAACCGTTTAACTGAACTATCACGTAGTTATCAAGACGTGTATGTCAGATGTTCGCAACATCCACAGACGATGTTCGAGGTTCAGCACACCGAGCGGTGCATTAAGGACATAAGCCTTCTACTGTCCGCATAATTGCTACTGTCAACTTTCAACTATATTTTCTCTAGGAACATATCCAAAACAGTAGAACTAAAGCGCGAGCTTATGACATAATTTGCAAAGGGCTTTTGACTATGTTCAGGATAATTAAGTTCATCTAATGAACTCCCACTCAGATAGACATCCCTCTAGTCATCTAAGTGATTACATGATCCGAGTCAACTAGGCCGTGTCCGATCATCACGTGAGACGGACTAGTCATCATCGGTGAACATCTTCATGTTGACCGTATCCTCCATACGACTCATGCTCGACCTTTCGGTCTCTTGTGTTCCGAGGCCATGTCTGTACATGCTAGGCTCGTCAAGTTAACCTAAGTGTTTGGCGTGTGTAAATCTGGCTTACACCGTTGTATGTGAGCGTAAGAATCTATCACACCCGATCATCACGTGGTGCTTGAAGCGACGAACTTTCATAGCGGTGCACGTTAGGGGAACACTTTCTTGAAATTTTAATGAGGATCATCTTATTTACTACCGTCGTTCTAAGCAAATAAGATGCATAAACATGATAAACATCACATGCAATCAAATAGTGACATGATATGGCCAATATCATTTTGCTCCTTTGATCTCCATCTTGGGCTCCATGATCATCATCGTCACCGGCATGACACCATGATCTCCATCATCATGATCTCCATCATCGTGTCTCCATGAAGTTGTCTCGCCAACTTATTACTTCTACTACTATGGCTACCGGTTAGCAATAAAGTAAAGTAATTACATGGCGTTTGTTCAATGACACGCAGGTCATACAATAAATTAAGACAACTCCTATGGCTCTGCCGGTTGTCATCTTGATCGACATGCAAGTCGTGATTCCTATTACAAGAACATGATCAATCTCATACATCACATATCATTCATCACATTCTTCTTGGCCATATCACATCACATAACATACCTGCAAAAACAAGTTAGGCGTCCTCTAATTGTTGTTTGCATGTTTCTGATGGCTGCTATGGGTTTCTAGCAAAACGTTTCTTACCTCATAAAACCACAGCGTGATATGCCAATTGCTATTTACCCTTCATAAGGACCCTTTTCATCGAATCCGTTCGAGTAAAGTGGGAGAGCCGACACCCACTAGCCACCTTATGCAACAAGTGCATGTCGATCGGTGGAACCTGTCTCACGTAAAATGCGTGTAAGGTCGGTCCGGGCCGCTTCATCCCACAATACCGTCGAAACAAGATTGGACTAGTAACGGTAAGCATATTGAACAAAATCAATGCCCACAACTACTTTGTGTTCTACTCGTGCAAAGAATCTACATAATAGACCTAGCTCATGATGCCTTTGTTGGGGAGCGTAGCAAAAATTCAAAATTTTCCCACGTGTCACCAAGATCTATCTATGGAGAAACTAGCAGCGAGGGAAGGAGAGTGCATCTACATACCCTTGTAGATCGCTAAGCGGAAGCGTTCAAGAGAACGGGGTTGAAGGAGTCGTACTCGTCGTGATCCAAATCACCGGAGATCCTAGTGCGAGCAGACGGCACCTCCGCGTTCAACACACGTACAGCCGGTGGCGTCTCTCATGCCTTGATCCAGCAAGGAGAGAGGAGAGGTTGGGAAGACTCCATCCAGCAGCAGCACGACGGTGTGGTGGTGATGGAGGCGTGGCAATCCTGCAGGGCCGCCAAGCACCAGGAGAGGAGGAGGACTTGGGAGAGGGAGGGATGCGCCGAGGCAAGGGTGCAGCTCCTATCGCCTCCCACTATATATAGGGGTGGAGGGGATTATTTCTTGCCCTCCAAGTCCATTGGGGCGTTGGAAAAGGTGGGAGGAAAGAAATCCCATCCTTTCCTTTCCCCACCGATTGTTATCCCCCCTTTTTAGGGATCTTGATCTTATCCCTTCGGGATATGATCTTATTCCTTCTAAGGGGGGGTCTTGGTGCGCCTTGACCAGGGGTGTGGGGCCTTGCCCCCACTACCCACGTTCATGTGGGTCCCCCCATGCAGGCGGGCCCCACTCCGGAACCTTCTAGAACCTTCCTGGTACAATACTGAAAAATCCAGAACATTTTCCGGTGGCCAAAATAGGACTTCCCATATATAAATATTTACCTCCGGACCATTCCGGAACTCCTCGTGACGTCCGGGATCTCATCCGGGACTCCGAACAACATTCGGTAATAACATATATCTATTCCCTATAACCCTAGCGTCATCGAACCTTAAGTGTGTAGACCCTACGGGTTCGGGAACCATGCAGACATGACCGAGACGTTCTCCGGTCAATAACCAACAGCGGGATCTGGATACCCATGTTGGCTCCACATGTTCCACGATGATCTCATCGGATGAACCACGATGTCAAGGACTCAATCAATCCCGTATACAATTCCCTTTGTCTAGCGGTATTGTACTTGCCCGAGATTCGATCGTCGGTATGCGATACCTTGTTCAATCTCGTTACCGGCAAGTCTCTTTACTCGTTCCGTAACACATCATCCGTGATCAACCCCTTGGTCACATTGTGCACATTATGATGATGTCCTACCGAGTGGGCCCAGAGATACCTCTCCGTTACGGAGTGACAAATCCGATCTCGATTCGTGCCAACCCAGCAGACACTTTCAGAGATTCCTGTAGTGCACATTTATAGCCACCCGATTCGTTGTGACGTTTGGTACACCCAAAGCATTCCTCGGCATCCGGGAGTTGCACAATCTCATGGTCTAAGGAAATGATACTTGACATTAGAAAAGCTTTAGCATATGAACTACGATCTTTGTGCTAGGCTTAGGATTGGGTCTTGTCCATCACATCATTCTCCAAATGATGTGATCCCGTTATCAACGACATCCAATGTCCATGGTCAGGAAACCGTAACCATCTGTTGATCAACGAGCTAGTCAACTAGAGGCTTACTAGGGACATGGTGTTGTTTATGTACCCACACATGTATCTGAGTTTCCTATCAATACAATTATAGCATGGGTAATAAACAATTATCATGAACAAGGAAATATAATAATAACTAATTTATTATTGCCTCTAGGGCATATTTCCAACATCCACCTCCTCTTCATTCGTGGAGAGAGCCATCATAACGAACCTACACTTCCAACTTACCATTTCTGAGAGAGAACCACCTACTCATGTGTTGAGGCCAAGATATTCCATTCCTACCATATGAATCTTGATCTCTAGCCTTCCCCAAGTTGCTTTCCACTCAAACCCTCTTTCCACCAGATCCAAAACCTATGTGAGAGAGTTGAGTGTTGGGGAGACTATCATTTGAAGCACAAGAGCAAGGAGTTCATCATCAACGCACCATTTGTTACTTCTTGGAGAGTGGTGTCTCCTAGATTGGCTAGGTGTCACTAGGGAAACTCCGACAAGATTGTGGAGTTGAACCAAGGAGTTTGTAAGGGCAAGGAGATCGCCTACTTCGTGAAGATCTACCGCTAGTGAGGCAAGTCCTTCGTGGGCGGCGGCCATGGTGGGATAGACAAGGTTGCTTCTTCGTGGACCCTTCGTGGGTGGAGCCCTCCGTGGACTCAAGCAGCGTTACCCTTCGTGGGTTGAAGTCTCCATCAACGTGGATGTACGATAGCACCACCTATCGGAACCACGCCAAAAACATCCGTGTCTCCAATTGCGTTTGAATCCTCCAAACCCTTCCCTTTACCTTCTTGCAAGTTGCATGCTTTAATTTCCGCTGCCTATACACTCTTTGCATGCTTGCTTGAATTGTGTGATGATTGCTTGACTTGTCCTAAAATAGCTAAAATCTGCCAAACTCTAAAATTGGGAAAAGGTTAAGTTTTTATTGGTCAAGTAGTCTAATCACCCCCCTTCTAGACATACTTCAAGGTCCTACAATGTGTCACGAAGAATTGTCCGGCGGCGCCTGTGATTAATGGCACTCTCCACCTCGGAGTTGGTGTTTGACAATCTGTCGGCATCCTCTGTCGGAGGAGCATCCGACGCACGCCTCGTGTTCGCCTCCGCTTCTGGGCCTGGCTTTGGAGCCTGGCTGGCGGAGGCTCGATTAACAACCTCTCCGGATATAGTCCGCGGCGCTCTTTTTCTGAAGAAACACGGCGTTAGTATGCCTTCGGAATAAAACACGGGAATAAGGTGACACGCCATACCGTTGCCGCCGTTTCAATCCGGACCGCACTTCTTTTTAGCTTCTTTGGGCCTTGCTGCCCCTTGTTGGCTAGCCGCCGCAGGCTCGGCCTTCCGCCTCAAGGGCTCCCCCTGCAAAGCACCGTTGGTATACGGTGATCAAAAATAAGCACGGATGAATCATTCTCAAACTATTGGGGCTTCGGTCTCGATTACTGTGAAATTTGGAAGTATTCGGAGTGTCGGCCATAATAGCAACAGGGCATTATCAATGCTCAGTTGGTGAAATACCCCATCGATCATCTCCACCGATATGTCCGGATCCTCTTGGGAAGCCGGATCGAGGAACTGTTCCGGATCTTCGGGTTGTGGAGGCAGGCTGTTTATATCCTTTACGGCCTGGCGCAGTTCCTGCGTCGAAATCACAAAATGAGATACTTGACTGTGGGAATATGGATCGGATGGGCAAAAAGAAATGTCTGCTTACCCAGCTTGGAGGATTGTTCATAGAAAATCCGTCCTGTGGATTGACGCGAAGAAATCCTCCTCTTCTCCCTTGTACAATGCGGACAAGGTCTTCATCAGATCGGCGACCGATCCCGGCCCCTTACGGCCATGGCGGGTGGCATCATCCTCCCCGTTGAAATCCCACATGGGGTGGCCTCTTTACTGGAGCGGCTGCACCCCCCCCCCCCCCGCATAATGCATGTTGCCATGACCCCGATCATGGTCAGTCCGGAATAAGCCAACAACCTTATTCAGCTCATCGTAAAGGGCGTCCTGTCATTTTCCCTCCGAGGGCTCCGTGTACGCCCGACTTAGGCGTTTCTTCAAAGGAGCATTCTTGAACTCCGGAGGCCGATCCGAACAGGGTCGGCAGGGGACATCTTCTATATAAAACCATTCGAAGGCCAGTCTTGGACGCCTTCTTTGGGGTTCCGGATAGATATCCGGTCCGGCGATCGCCATAGTTGGCTCCGCCCACTTGATATATCGACCCCTCCCGAGAATGGGGTGCGAGGCGAACAACCTCTTCCACAGTAGCGAAATGAGCCTCGATGCCCAAAACAGCTCGCAAAGGGCCACGAAGCCCGCAATATGCGAGAATGGAGGCAGGCGTAAGGTTGTGCAAGCTGGAGGCCATAGAACTCCGAGCCCCGGAGAAACGGATGAATTGGAAATCCGAGCCCTCTTATCAAATAAGGGACAAGGCATACCCGCTCTCCTTAGGAGGGACTGGGGACGCTCTCCGCTTGTTTTCCGCCCTTATAGGTGGCGAGTCCGGCCCGAACTGGAACCATGAAGGCTGGGGGAAGAAATCCCTTGGTTTGGGCGTCACTAGCTCATTGCTTGGACAGACATCTCTCCCAATCTCGGCTGAGGACTGGGAGGCGAGAGGAGGAGCGCGTCGACCGTCCATGATGGAATGGATTTACATCGATGCGCTCCGATGAAAGCTTCATGAAGGGAAGATGGTGTGATTCGGATCTAGATCCTCGTCTCTTATATAGGCAGCTCATTTGCACAGCTAGGGGGGTAAATGTAAAAATACCATGGCTTTTCACATTCGTTCAACACGTGGAAGATGGCCATTATTGGGCGTGGAAGCCAAGGAGCGCGGTATTTACGAGAAGCCGGACACTATTCAACAGGTACACAGGATTTGGAGAAGAACCCGCCTTGCAATGCCGAAGACAATCTAAGCGCCGGACTCGTCGTCATTGAAGCCTGGTTCGGGGGCTACTGATGGAGTCCCAGATTAGGGGGTGTCCGGATAGTCGGACTATGACCTTTGGCCGGACTCCTAGACTATGAAGATACAAGATTGAAGACTTCGTCCCGTGTCCAGATGGGACTTTCCTTGGCGTGGAAGGCAAGCTTGGCGATACGGATATGCAGATCTCCTACCATTGTAACCGACTCTGTGTAACCCTAACCCTCTTCGGTGCCTATATAAACCGGAGGGTTTTAGTCCGTAGGACGAACAATAATAATACCATAGGCTAGCTTCTAGGGTTTAGCCTCTCTGATATCATGGTAGATCTACTCTTGTACTACCCATATCATCAATATTAATCAAGCAGGAGTAGGGTTTTACCTCCATCGAGAGGGCCCGAACCTGGGTAAAAACATCGTGTCCCTTGTCTCCTGTTACCATCCGCCTAGACGCACAGTTCGGACCCCCTACCCGAGATTCGCCGGTTTTGACACCGACATCGCCCAAGTAGGATTACTCCTACTTGGGCGCCCCTTGCAGCCCCTCTTCCTCTCCCACCTATATATATGTGGGGAGGGCACCGCTAGAACACACAACATTGATTCCTAGCCGTGTGCGCCCCCCCCCCCCCCTTCACAGTTTACGCCTACGGTCATATTGTCGTAGTGCTTAGGCGAAGCCCTGCGCGGATCACTTCACCATCACCATCATCACGCCGTTGTGCTGACGAAACTCTCCCTTGACACTAAGTTCGACTACATCAACCGCGTTGTCAAACGCTTCCGCTTTGGGTCTACAAGGGTACGTGGACACACTCTCCCCCTCTCGTTGCTATGCATCTCCTAGATAGATCTTGCGTGAGCGTAGGAATTTTTTTTGAAATTGCATGCTACGTTACCCATCACTAAGACTTAATAACCATCACTATTGAGGATGGTAGTGGGCTAGCCTCTCGAGGGACAAGTGGATTGAGGATTCCCACTATAACGGCGTGCAAGAGCTATTTAAATTTGCGTCCAGAGAAAGACAAAATAGCGATGCAGGAACTTGAGGGTGATAAATGGATCACTATTGTTGCTCGCATGACTACCCTAGTCCAACTGCGATAATTTTTCAACCTCTCGAGCCTACTTGAAAACCCGGCTTGCCTCGATCACTCTTGTGCTGACTCCATATGTTGGAATAGGACGACCGTTGATGAATATTTGACAAGCTTGGCATATACAAGGCAATTCATTTGCCAACATCAAATATTCATCCTATCAAGATGCTGTAAAGTTATATGGATGTGCCTGAACGAATACTCTTTGTGTGGTTCGTGCTACACTGGAAAAATGTCATGGCCAAATCCTCGTGGTCAACCGATGGTGGCCATATAACTCTATTTGTCACTTGTGCCACAAAAGCAAGGAGTTATTTTTATTGAAAAATACCCAAATTTATTCATTGTAAATAAGCAATACATCGTTTACTAGGATCCGTATAATTTCAATTAAGTCTTCCTCAAACCAATTAGAAGTCAAAGAAAATCTACCTAATCTAGTGAGCTCATGAGCAACTTTATTTGCTTCTCTATTACAGTGCTCGAATATAGTGATAAGGAACACAAGCAAAATGAAAATAATCATAAAAAATGTCGGCGCAGCTCCCGCCGACCGTCCTCCTTCCTTCATGGTATCAATCACCTCCAGATTGTCCAAGTTAATAATAAGATGGTTGCATCCCGTCCTTTGCACAAGTGACCGACCAAACTTGAGAGCCAAAGCTTCGGCTGTCAGGACATCCGCGCAACAGTCTATCTTCCCATTCCCCCCACCGATAAATCTACATTTGTCATCTCTTAGTACCCCCCCCCCCCCCCCATCATTCCCCTAAGCAGGTCATACTCAAAAGAAGTATCAACATTAAGTTTAACAAAGCCCACTGGAGGGCATGACCAACCCACTCTTTTCATAGAAACCTTTGGAGAGGAGACATTAACAAAGTTGGCATTAAGGGCCAGAATCCCCGTAGAAATCTGGGTCGCATTTTGGGTTGTCTCCTTGTGCATCATTTTCCGCCTTTCCCACCACAAATATCAGGCTGAGATGCAATTATTTCATGCACATTCGGATGACCGATAATACATAATTCATATTCTGGTATAAGAAGTAAATACTCCGACACCGCCTCACCAGCACGGTCGACTTTACATGCTCTTTCAATGATATCATCCAACCCCAACCTTGTCTAAACCTCCTAGCTTTGTTGTAGAGAAATATATAGCAAGTACTTCGTATGTTCTGGACTAGCAGAGCAAGAAGGACATATGGGCGAGATTTTCAAAGTCTGTTTGCAAGCGTAACACGATATGGGAGAGTGCCATGTAGCATATGCCAGATAATTTTTTTATCCTTTGTCGGGCAAGATAGTTTCCACATCGTGCTCCAAATAGGATTAATTGTTGTTCATCCCATCCCATTGGTGTGTCTCAGCTTACTTCCATGTTGATAGTCCCATTCAAAAAATATGCAGACCGAACCGAAAATATATCGTTCTTTGTGTAGCTCGAACCAACGAAGTTTGTCATATTATGTTGTGAGATTGGGATTGCGAGCACCCATTGTACATCAATGGGCCGTAGAGTTTGCCTAGCTAGATCTTTCTCCCAATTATTCGAAATATGATCAATCAAGTCCCCCACCTTAGATAACAGCTGGACCCCTTCGAAGTAACCACCTTCCTACTTGCCAAATATAGCCATGTTTCAGAGTATTCACACCTGCCATAATACTTTGCCATATAAAAGAGGAGCCCTTCTTTAACTTAGAATTCAACATATCGCCATTTGGATAGTACTTATCCCTCAGAATAGTAGCACATAAGGAGTCAGGATTCTCAAGAAGACGCCAAGCTTGTTTGGCAAGGATTGCCAAGTTGAAACAGTGAATATCGCGAAGACACATTCTCCTTTGGTTCTCCTCATCTCCACGCAAGCAAGGAGATGGTTCCTCACCTACGCAAAAGACCGCCCTTTTTCTCAAGAGGTACGAAAATGAGTAATTGCCTGGCTAGGCTATAAAAATTGTTGGTGAATTCTTCCTTCATAGACAGGAAACATTGTGTGCAGTCTTCAGTAGTGAAGGTAAACATGCCAGGCGTACGTGTTTAGCTTCATCCAAAACACAAAAAAGGACGTGTTTAGTGTTATTATGTGTTACCATGCACGTTTAGATTGGGTGTTTATTTTGAGTCGATTATTTTGAAAAGTTTGTGGGGTGGATTTAGTTTAACAATTTAAAGTCGAAAGAGAACAGTTTTATTAGGGGTAGAGAATAGATTTTTTTATGGTAGTAATAGAATAGCTAGGCCGACTAGCCTGTGCGAATTGCCGGGATAAGCCGGTCAAAACTTAAAATGCAACTACGGAATCTTTTGTACCTCGCTTTGTTGCAAATAGTAAGAAAGCCCTCACCTCCGGGCCCTTCCTAAATGGGCCGGCCCATCGAACCTAAATGGGCTGGCACATCGAAGGAGGAGCTTTAGATCGCTAACACACTTTTTTTTCATGTTTTTTTTGTATTTCTGAATGGGAAACATATTTCACTAAAATTATAAAAATAATCATCTTGTATTTAAATAAATGTTCATGCCGTGTCTGTGTGTGTGTGTGTGTGAAGCCTCTGGTGCCTCCTAAATGGGCCAACCCATCATGAAAGGAGCGTTGGATCGCTAGCCCACTATTTTTCATTCTTTTTTATCTTTTTAAAAAGTAAAAGTATTTCACTTAATTATAAAAATATGCATCGTGCGTTAAATGTCCATGCAATGTAACAAAATGTATGCAGAACTTTTAAAAAAATTGTGTACCACTCAAAAATATGTTCGTGACATTTAAAAGTGTTCGTGTTATACAAATGTTTTTTTGTGAAATTTATGTTTTTCTTAACACAATGGCAAAATATTCATGTAATCAAGAATATTTTTGTATTATTCACAAAAATAATTCGTGACATCCATGTCATTTTAAAAGGTTAATACAATTCAACAAAATTTTCATGTCATTTAAAATAAATGTTTCGTACGATTCAAAAAAATGTTTGTGATAATTTTAGAAAATAGTTTGGTATTTCAAATGTTAATAAATACTTTCAAAACTGTTAATAGAATGTAAAAAAATGTTCATGTAATTTTAAGAAATGTCTCACGCCATTTGAAGTAAAGTCCAACATGTGTTTGAAAATTGTTTACATGCATTTGAGAAAAAACTTGTATCACAAATCTGTTTCATGTATATACAAGAAAATTGATAACTTGTATTTAGAAAAGTAAACATGTATTTAAAAAAGGAAAAATAGAAGAAACAGATAAAAGAAACACAGAAAATTGAAAAAGAAAGAAAAATCTCATGGCCAAACTAATTTTAGAACGTTCCGGAAACGCTCTAATTTCGATTGGCCCAATAAAGGCGAGTATGCGCCGCAGAACTGAGGCGAAGCGGAGGTACGTCTCGCATCAAGCAAGACATAGCTCCCGCGATGTATGGGACAGGCACGACTATGCCTGCCTGTAGATGTTACCGCTTGGGCTGGCCCACTACGCTACACTAGCTCTCGTTTTTCTCGCTGTTAGTTCGGGCGTGGACCTGGTTCATGTTGACCCGAGGAAAATTTCTAAGCTAGTTCAGCCATGGAATTTTTCAGGTCCATGGGCAAGTACATAAGGCACCTATACGCTGCATATTCCTAAAACAAATCCTTATACGCTGAAAATTTTCTAGTTTTTTAAGAAGGTGCACAAGTTTTAAAAATTGTTTGTGCCATTTAATTAATTTTCAAAAATGTCCAAAGCACAGTAAAAACTGTTCAGATAATGTAAAACTTGTTTTCGTGTGGCTTTATAAAAATGTTTGTACAATTCAAAAAAAATATTCATGACATTTTAAGAAAATTCACACTTTCAAAAATATGTTCCTAATATCGTTTTAAAATGTTCATGATAATGTTAAATATTGTTCACCTAATTTGTAAAAAATCGTTTGTATAATTCAGAAAATTGTTCATGATATTTTAGAAAATCTTCATGCGTTCAATAATATGGTCATAACATTTCAAAAGATATCATGAAAATTTAAAAAATCATGCATTATTTTTATAATTTTTCATAGCATATATAAATATATGTGCAATTTAGAAAAAGTTCAGGTAGTACTCAACAAGTGTTTTACATTATACAAGTGTTTTACTATTCATCACCCAGGGTGCAAAAAGTTATTCTTCACCCGAGGTAATCTTATGATCATTTTATAAGTAAATTAAATTTAAAATACGAATAGTTACATTCATATTGATTTACTGCATAAAATTTGGCATAACAAAGATAATATAGGTCAAAATTGTATTTTATGTATATTTTACACTATGTTTTTACATTTGTAATTTTACGTAATATAAAAAAATATTACGATGATTATAGGTTTTCTTACGTTCTCTTTTATATGTAAACTAAGATAAAATTTACGAAACATAAAATTATGGTGCATAGATGTTCAAATAGAGATGGGTGAATAATAATTATTCCTCACCCAGGGTGACAAATAGTCAATATATATATACATAGTAATGCTATTATAAGCGTGAGTGTAGAATAGCTTATTCTACACCCCTAGTAATGCTATATACAAAATCTAGTAAAACGGTGTATAAAATATAGTAATTCGGAAAATATTTTTTTACATCTATGTTTGTAGTTTACTACATTTTTATAAAAATTACTATATTTTACATAGTGTGTTACCGTATTTTGTATGTACCGTTACTGGGGTGTAGAATAAGCTATTCTACACTCACGCTTAGTTTAGTGTTACTATATATATAGGGATTGACTATTCGTCACCCTGGGTGAGAAATAGTTATTCTTCACCCCCTTTTCTATTTTACCACCAATGCACTGTAATTTTACGTTCTGTAAGTTTTGTTTTATTTCTGATGTAAAAATAGACCGTAAGAAAATATATCATCACCGTAAAAAATATTTTATGTTATGTAAAATTACAAACGTAAAAACATAGTGTAATATATATATAAACTACAAATTTTCTTCTCTTATGACCTATATTTTTATTTTTTATGCCAAATTTTACGTAGTGAATCAATAGGAATGTAACTATTTGAATTCGAAATGTAATTTAGTTATGAAGTGATCGTAAGATTACCCGAGATTAACCGAGGGTGAATCAATAGGAATATATAGTAATCCTATTCATCACCCAGGGTGCAGAATAAGTTATTCTTCACCCGAGGTAAAGTTACGATAATTTCATAAATAAATTACATTTGAAATACAAATAGTTATAATACCAGAAATTTGGTATAAGAAAACAAAAAAAAGATTATAATACCAGAAATATCGCATTTTATGTATGTTTTACGCTATGTTTTTACGTTCGTAATTTTACGTAACATAAAATATTTTTTACGGCGAGTATATATTTTCTTACGTTCTCTTTTTACGTATGAAATAAGACAGAATT
Organism: Aegilops longissima; assembly: GCA_021605205.1. NCBI lineage: Eukaryota > Viridiplantae > Streptophyta > Magnoliopsida > Poales > Poaceae > Aegilops > Aegilops longissima. The sequence continues at coordinate 720,569,446 of CM038678.1, read as the reverse complement.
TACGAAACCTAAGAATACGGTGCATTGACCTCAAAATAGAGAGGGGGTGAAGAATAATTATTCCTCACCCAGGGTGACGAATAGCACGCCCCTATATATATATGCGTTTTGGAAGTATTCAAGCATGTTTTTGTATAAATGTTCAACATGTTTTTGGATAAATGTGCAACATTTATTAAAAAATGTTGAACCCACATACAAAAAAAATCAACTTACATTTAGAAAAATTTGACATATATTTGACTGATGAGAACAAGAAAAAATACTAGAAAAATGAAAATAAAAAACCAAAAGGAAAACCATTAAAAAAACAATAAAGAGAAGCATAGAAAATATAATAAAGAAACTACACGTAAACTTGGCGAAAGGTTCTGAAAATGGTCCGTACTGGTCCATAAATGTTTCTCGAAACTCTCCACTATCATCGCCGCTCCCTCACAAGAGCAAGGCAGACATTGTTCTAGTAGACAATTGAGAAGTCGTCGTGCTAAGGCCCAATAGGACCAAGCACACCATAACGACAACCGGCCCGATGAAGAGAAGGGTAAATTAGAAGGATCAAACTTATAGAAACATGAACGAAGATTGGATGCAAGTGGATCAATCGAAGACAAACTCTGACCGAATCCCACGATATCCAGAAAAAACAATCTCATTGAAAAAAAAATTTGGTAGTTGGTTGAAGCAAAACACTAGCCAGTTACAACACAAATTAACACCAGTTCCAACAAAAAAAATCTCAACAACAGAACTCCTATAGTCAGTTGAGGAAAGAAAATAGTCGGTTCCAGCAAAAATGTACGCGGTTTCAGCAAAAATTAAAGCATTTTAGCAACAACAAAAAATAACGCAATTCCAGCAAAAATACGCTAGTTCCAGCACCTCCGACTGGAGTGATAGCTTTTCCCCCAACAGGTTCTAGCACCTCTAACTGCGGTCTCAGCTTTTCCCCCGGGCGGTTGCAGCTTCTCCAATGGTTGCGAGAAAAGAGGAGCGGTGGGTGGGTGATGAAGGGGAAGGAGTTCATTCATTGCTGCTGGGAGACAGAGCTGGAGGTAGGTGATGAGGAGTGTGGGTTCATCCATAGCAGGGAGGGGCAGGGGGTGCTGGGAGGAGAGAATAAGGTGTGCTAGGGGAGAATGAGCACTGTGGGTGAGAGGTCGTCGACAGATGGCTAGGGCACGGACACGACGGAGCAAGCTCAAGGTCCAGCCATGGCAGGAGCAGCGCGGGGGATAGGAAAAAAGAGGAGGGGATCAACGCCCCTTTGGACCATGTGGCCCAAGTTTATTCGTTTGAACAAAGATAAAGAGAGAAGGAGTTGTGCGTCGTTTGATCTGGCCCGCGCTCGACCGGAGCGTCATTCGGTCGATCGGCTAGAAGGGAACCGTTTCCTTTTGCTACGGGAGCCCACATATTTCATGCTCCTTCTCACACAGAGGGTGACACTGTATGGGGTTTCACTAGTTAAGAGTAGTAGTGTACTTCCCCAATCCAAATATATATAGAGTTTAATATATTCCTTTAGGTTGTCTTTGAATGCCGAGTAGATAAACAATATATAATGTATATCTTACAAAAGGTATACCGTCAGATTGAACACCGATTAGGCGGAAAGTGTATGGATGGAATGACTTATGCTCGATTAATAGGAAGGGCATCACAAAACACACAAAATGGTTCACGCATATGTGCATCATCTTCCTACTCATAAAAGTTGAAATTGGTGGTGAACTCATATGTGGGACCAACATGACAAATAAACAAATACATTTCTACTCATGTGGGGCTAGCAACCTTACAAGGGATATAAATAAACAAATGTACTTTTACTCATATGTTAGATCCCACACAACTAAACAAACACACAATTACTTATGAGCACAACACTCTTGTAAAAAACACACGAATGTAGCTCAAAATCATGCTCTTGGTTTTAGTTTCTATTCTAAACCAATTCTTCCACTCCCATTCTCGTATGTTTCAAAATTGGAAATATTTTCTCACTTTATATATTAAACAAGGACTTACTATGATTGCTTAATATTCTCCAACAATTGTAGCACCCTCTTTCATTCTATTTTTGCTCCCCTTTGTAACCATCAACTGCGAAACAACCGGTCGGTGGTCTAACTCCTTTTTTCGTAGTTTCGTAGCAAAGCACGGGCATTGTTTGCTAGTACACCAAGGAATGTTACTAGTATTCCTTCCTACCCAAATTAATTGACCAAAGTTGTACTAAAGCAGTGTCGATAATATGGAATGGGGAAGTACTATATTTAAGAGAAACAGTTTCCTAATCATCAAGAGAACAGAAGAGTGAAGATACTATATTTTTACTCGTGAGATTCGACCATGATAACATCAAGGTGGTATGTAAATAAAGAAGATAACATCAAGGTGGAATGTAAATCTAAAGCTCATATGGTTGGATAAAAAAGATGACTAAATGTTCTGGATAAAAAATCCCGCCTCACAGTTGTTGTGTCACTCCCTAGCCAGATCATCCTGAGCAAGTTGTTGATGCACTTCCACGCTGACTTGCACCTGCAATTCCAGAGCTCGCTTTCATGGTCGTCCATGAGGCGGCCCAGCCCGGTGCAAGTGCTCGCCACCCTCAAGAGGTCCAAGTCCTCGGTGAGCCTCCCCAGGATCATGGTTACTTACGACGTCGATGGGGAGCGACGAGGACACTCCAACACGGCTTCATGGTGAGCCCCGTCCAGAGCGAGCTGTCGGCATCGGCCAGCGCACGCGTGGTGTGGTCCTCTAGGCCCCTGATAGTACCGGCACCGCAGCGGAGGCGTCCACGCGCACATAGTGGATGCCCGGCCGAGGGTCCTGGGCGAATCCGGGCATGCATACATAGAAGACGACGTGCATGCCATGGGCGCATCCTTAGCACGACGACCGCGTCCTGCTCATGCCCTCGTGACGCGGTGTACATGAGAGGTAAAGTCGAGGCCGTCACGCCTGCCCACAACGAGAGGTAGCAAGAGATTCAGGCTGGTACTATAACGATGAATTACCGCAACGTTTCAGCACGCTTACTATAGCAAAGAGTTTCCCCGGTTTTTCTTTTAATTTTCGTCCAGGTTTTTGAAGTAACATCGATATTTTTAATTTGACAATTTTAAAAATGCCCTAAAAATGAGAATATTTTTTGAAAATGTGAACATTGTTTTTCAAAAACAGGGACAATCTTTTTTAAAACACAAACATTTTTTGAAGTTCCAATTTTTTTTTGAAATTCTTGAACATTTTTTGATAATGAGAACATTTTTTGAATTCTGAACCATTTTCTAGAAGCGCAAACATATTTTGAAATCCCGAGAGCTGCATCTATATCTCACTCAAGTGGACCGGCCCAGCAGACGGTTTTTTCGGCCTGTACATTCGGCTTACTACGTGGTCTTTTTCACCGCTAGACTTGCTACATAGAACTGACTGAGCAGAATGTGTATTATTAAAAATATTCATCATTAATTTTAAAAGTAGTTCATTATGTGTTTTAAAAAATGTGCATAGTGTACTAAAAAATGTTCACTGCATACTAAAAATGTTCACCATCTATTATAATGGCCATCATCTATTTACAACTTTTTTGCCACATATCAAAAAACATCCATCGTGTATTACAAATTCTTCACTGTGCATTTGATTTTATTTAATCAACTACACTTAAAATTTGTTCATGTTGTATTTAAAACTAGTTTACTGCATATAATATTCATCATGTATTATAATTAGTTTATTGTGTATTTAAAAATTCTTATTGTGTAATACAAAAACACACTATTGCATATTAGAAGTTGTACGTCACGTAGAAAAAGTTCATCGTTTGTTTAAAAAGTACCCCCTCTATCTTGAATTAATTGTCTTAGATTTGTCTAGATACGGGTCTATCAACACCTTTTTTAGTGTTAGGTATATCTGTATCTACACAAATCTAAGACAACTAATTTGGGACGGAGGTAATATTCATCATGTAATAAGAAAAGGATTATTGCAAACTAAAAGCTGTTCCTCACATTTTTCCAAAAATATTCATGTGTGTTTGAGAAGCGTTTGCACATTTATATCTTTTTATGTAATTTTCAGAAAGTATTCTCTTTCTTTTTTGTAATTTAGAAGGTGGTCATAAAAAAGGAGAATAACAGATAAAAGAAGGAAAAAAATGCAAGAAAGAAAATACATAATGCCACACTGCAATGCACGTACGAATTGACCGGAGAAAAATAAGTAAAATCAAAATGCCCAACGATCAGGGGATAGGAATTCCAATCGTTACACGAGCAGAAAAACATCGGCTTCGCTGTTTTGCATCTATCCCATGTTAGGGTGTGCTATTAGTGGGCAGCCTTTAGTGCTCACTTTAAGCAATGGGAGTTCCTAAAGGACACAATTAGTGTCGGTTTCTAGTTCTAATGCTTACGCGCCCACAAACTCGGCCAACCCAGGCCGTCTTCGCTCATCCCATGTCGCCTTCGTTCGCTCAATCACGTTTGACCGGTGAATTTTGATAAAATAAGTAAAAATATAACAAAAACGGAAAATGGAAATATTGGAAAAAATCGTTCTTTTAAAAATGTTCAGAATTTTGAAAGAAAGTTCACAAACCTAAAAAAAGTTCGCACATTTAAAAAAAATTATAGGCATTTAGCAAAAAAATAAAAATGAAAAATGAAAGAAAAACGACAAAGGAAAATCTGAACAAAAACCATGCCAAGAAAAATGAAAATAAAAACAAAAAACCAACAAAAACCATTCCATGAAAGAATAAAAAAGAGAGAACAAAAAAGCTCTAAGTAAACAAAAAAGGTGAGGTGGTCGGGTGGTTAGGGCAGTGCATATATAGAAGCAAGATCGCCGGTTCGAACAACGCCCCTGGCAAACAGGTTTTTGCATTTTAAAATAGAAGAAAATGAAGATAGGCCGGCTCAGCACGAAGAGGAGGGTGTGCTCCCGATTGCGGAAATAGAAGGAACGGGCGCTTAAGGCGCCCTTTAAAAGTTGCCTTAAGCAAGACAAAGGCTTGCCCAAAGAATATATATATCTCAACTATTGTGAGTTTAAATCTAAAAGCAAAAATAATTACGAATTTGTATTACCCCTCGCCTACATGCTCCTGCATATGGGCCTCAGCCAACCAATAGGGTTTCTGCGGTTTTGACCCGCACACGCTCGAATGGTACCCTTCGTCTTTTTATGCGGGAGTTGCTCCTTAGCCCCGTCCACCTTTGTTATTTTCCTGTTTATATTCTCATTTTTTTACTTTTCATTTTTCATTTTCATTTTATTACTCTCTATTGTTTTCGGATCTTTTTTAATCATGTATTTAAGAAAAATATTTAGCATGTATTCAAAAAATTGTTCCTAATGCTTTTTTTGTAAAATTTCATCTTGTATTTCAAAAATTATTAATCTTATATTTTAAATTTTTTGTCAAATCTCAAAATGTGTTTACCGCATATTATGTAAAATGTTAATCATGTATTTGAAAAATGTTTAGAATTTATTTAAAACTGTTTACCCAATTTCAAAAATTGGTAATCATGCAGTTTGAAATTGTTCAGATATTTTCAAAAGCTGTTAGTCGTCTATTGAAAAGATTCGTCCTATATATTTATTCGTCTTGTATTTCAAGAAATGTTCATCATGTATTTAGAAATGTTCTGTATGCTGAAAATACAATTATAGTGTAGATTAACAATGTTCATCGTGTCTTTCATAAATTTTATTTTATTTTTAAAACTGATTATGTTTTTTAATGAAGATTTTACCATGTATTTTAAGTAAGTTCACATTTCATCTAGAAAATGGTGATCGTGTATTTGAAAATATTTTATTGAAGATCATAGGCATACACGTACAACAACAAAACAACACAAAGGCGTTGGCAATTGTTAATGTATGAAAAGTTTCTATGGTGTTTCAAGCCTAGTCACTATTGGCGTTGAACATTTTTTTCTAGAAATAATAACCTCTATTTTTTTAGCCACCTCATCAGGATTTTCTTTTCGGGACGAGTGAGAAGGCTCACGTTACCGACTTCTTGGCGAAACAATACATGGTGAACATAGTTGACGCACCCACAAGTGACGCGTGGGAACTATATCTCGCTATAAATCTCGGTTATGGCGACATATATGCTCGCCTGAAAAGTTTCCTCCATCTATAGCTACTGGGTTGGCCAATTTCCAACTTTTTTTCTTTGGTTATGATAGGTTCACTTGCTCGCTCCCTTCTTCTGGTATTTTCTTTTTCTTTTCGTTTCATTTATTTTCTCTTTCAGTTTTTCTTTTTTCATCGGTTCTCTTTGTTTTTCTTGCTCTTTCCTTGTTTCTTTCTTGGTTTTAACAATTTTCTTTTTTTCTTTCCTGCTTTCCATTGTTTTAGTTCTTTTGCATAGGATTTCTCCGATTTTCATTTCATTTTTTATTTTTGGTTTTTATTTTATGGTTTCCAGAGGGTTTCATCATTTTCTTTGTTTATTTATAGATATTCATCTGTTTCTTTTTCCAACACATGCAACTTTTTAGTAAAATTCAGCATTTTCTATATACATCATAAACATATTTATATAAATGTTTAGCATTTTAGCAATACATGATTAAAATTACATTGGTAACAAATATTTTTTGATGTCTAATTTTATCCATACACAATTTAAAATTTTGGTTTATAAATAGTAAATTTTTAATACATGTTTAACATTGTTTCAAATAGAAGAATAACATATTTGAATACATGGTCAACATTTTTCAGTACATGGTGAATATTTTTTAATGGCAACAAACATGTTTTCACACACAATGTGCATTTTTGGTATACATCAGGACCATTTTTTCACACACAATGTGCATTTTTGGTATACATCAGGACCATATAGCAGGTTCTCAGCCAGTTTTTACCGGTTTTCGGAACCTTTTATAAGGTTTCTGATTTTTTTATTTCACCTTTTCTTTGTCTTTTTCTTTATCCTTTATATTTTTTTCCAAGTTCATTTAAAAAAGAGATTTTTTTAATAAATGCATGCTTTCCATAAAATGTTCTTATTTTCAAAATAATTGTTTATAAAACTCAAGGATGTTAAAATATTAAAAACATGTTCGTGTTTCAAAAACATTATTCGCATTCTCAAATTGCGTTCGGGAGTTTCAGAAAATGTTCCCTTTTTCCAAAATAAAAGTTCTCATATTAAAAAATTGTTTGCATATAAAAAAATGTACATTTTCGAAAGTTGTTTGCATTTTCAAGAAAATTAGCATATTCAAAAAATGTTTGCCTTTACAAAAACTATTCGGGTTTGAAATATTTTCCTGTTTTGAAAATTGTGCTCATCAAATTCCAAAAATAGTAACATATTTAAAAAATGGTCATGTTTTTGATTTTTTTCGAGTTTTCACATTTTGTTTGGCAGTTTAAAAAATGTTACCATTTTCAAAAAATGTCAACATTTTCAAATATGTTTGCATTTTCGAATTCTGTTTGGGAGTTTCAGAAAATGTTCCCGTTTTATTTATTTTAGATATTCAAAGCATGTTCGCATATTAAAAAAACAGCCATGTTTTCAAATATTTGTTTGAGAGTTTCAGAAAATGTTACCATTTTCAAAAAACTTCACTTATTTAAAATATATTTGCAGTTTCAAATATTGTTCCCATTTTTAAATTTCGTTTGGGAGTCTAAAAAAAATGTTCACATATTCAAAATCATGTTCACATCTTCAAATATTTTTTGCATTTTCGAATTTCTTTAGGAGTTTCATAAAATGTCCCCATTTTCAAGCAAACTTACATATTCATAAAATGTTCTCTAGAAAATTTGATCCAGTTTCAAAATTTTGTTTGGGAGTTTCAATAAATGTTTGCCTTTTCAATTTTTGCTTGGAATTTCAGAAAATGTTCCTGTTTTCAAATTTATTTGTAACTGTAAAAAATGTTCATGTATTTAAAGTTTTTAGAAAAGTTAAAAAATGTTCTCTTGTTCGAACAAAATTCACAGGTCAAAACTGTTTCATGTTTCAAAAAAAACATATTTGAGTTTTTTCGAAAATGTTTGTGTTTTAAAAAAAATCACAATTTTGAAAATGGTTCGCGCCTAAAAAATCACTTTTTTACAAAGAGATTGCGTTTTGAAGTTTTAAAAAATGTCTTAGATCTGTTGCTGCTTGTAATTATTACCGCTCCATGCTACTTAGTTACAGACATCCCTCATCATCTCAACTGGCTACCCACATGGGCTCGCAAGTTGCATTTTCTGAGTTTGATCCCCTCGTGCGCTCTCTTGTTTTTTGGATTTTACGTTGTGCGAACTGCTAATAGGCTGGCCTAATCGAGGGGATGCCTGGTACGAAGCAATGCTTGGTGCCGCAACGACCGGTCATATATAGGACCTCCTCTACTGGTAACATCATATATCGCCAAAATCACTAGTTAAGGGTACCCCTTGAAAAGGTCACTTCCCACCTTCTCTGGTGCTGACAAGTGGCGCAAAACCACTTGTCCCAATCTGAAAGTTTTCTATTTTTCAGTAGATTCATTTTTTGAGAACAATTTATCTCTTGAACAGTGTTTCCAAATCCCGATCCATTTTTGATGTTGGATTTTTCGTGTCAAATTCTTCTAAACTAGATCCAATGTTAATAGGTTTTGATGAACCTTTTTCATGAAAAACCCATCAAACTAGAAAAAACAAACAAAACAAACCGGCAACTGAAAAAAAACTGGGAAAAAAACCAAAAAAATAAAAGAAATAAAGGAGCCTAGAAGCACAATTGCATTTTCATTTTCTTGGGAAGCACAGATTGTGCTTTTCCCTTTTTTCATGGAAATACAGGTTGTGCTTGTCGCCTAAGAAAAGCTATGCTTCTCACGAAAGCACAACTATGCTTCTCGTAGAAACACATGATGTGTTTTTCCTATTTTTGGTGGAAGCACAACTGCACTCTTCTATTTTGGGAAGCATAATTGTGCTCCTCCAAAAGCACAGCTTGTGTCTTTCCGTTTTTTCGATGAAAGCACAGTCGTGCCTTTTCCCTTTTGGGTGCTTCCTGCGCAAGCAAAGTTTTGCTTCTCATAGCTATGCTTTTCCTTTTCTGGGAAGCACACATGTGTTTCTCGCAGAAGCACATGTTGTGCTTTTTGCAGAAAAGCATTGATTTATAAAAACTCCCAAAAAATTCCCATGAAAATGTACGAAAAATTAAGCAAAAACCAACAAGCCAAAAAACCCAGAAAAAACAAAATGCGTAAAACGCATGCACAAAGAAAAAAATCACGAGGTGTGCCCAGAACGCGACACGTGGTGGCATTTGGACGCACCACTTGGCATGCTCCAAGTCCGTGAAACAGAGCCTTGCGGTCGTCCCCTAAGGGGTACCGTCAGCTAGTTGCTCTCCTATATCGTGTGTTACGCGCGAAACAACAAGCAAAGGTGCACCAGTTCGTTCGCTAATCTACTATTGTGCTTCTTTGGTGGCTCATTTACATATGTTTCATTGATCTACTGTTTGTTCGTTGTCCATTAAAAAACAAAAAGACTATTCGTTCCTGTTTTCTGGATTTTTAATGTAGCTAAGCAACCGTCTATTGACGCGCCTGGCCCGGCCCTTGCTCTATTTTGAGCTGTTTTTATTTTTAATTTATTCTCATACAAATTATTATTTGTATTTTAAGTTTTTAAGCCCATTTTTAAAATATAAAATTTATACTACAAAACATGAAATCTATTGGCTTCTTGTCAAGCAACACTGTCTCATAGAAGTCCTGCTGTTCCTTGGTATGGAACCTGTAATCCACAACAGTTCTTCTTCTGGTGGCATATGGATCTGTCTCTCTCCATAGCCTCAATCCTGAATCCTTCCTTATCTTCATGTTCTCAGCTACTGGATGAACATTATTGTGATCTGGAATTTTTGGCTTCAACTTCCTCAAGACATGTGACTCATCATCTTCCTCTTCCATTGCAGCTTCAGGCACTGGGGCCTTGTTTTTCTCAGCTGCAGGAATGTTCCTGGTGCTTCTCTTAGGTGCATTTTTGGGTTTTGGAGCAGCTGGCTTGGGAGCTTCTTTGGGCTTAGATGGAGCAGGCCCTGATCTTATGGCATCTCCCATAAGCTTCTGTGCCTTAGGTGCTGGTGCAGCAACCTCTTCCTCTTCCTCTTCAGAGTCTCTCATCATAGAGGACTTGCCTAGAACTCTGGCAGTGGTCTTCTTGACTCTCTCTTTCCTCTTCTTGCCATCTCCAGCTTCCTTGGGTTCAAGAGTGAGCACCATTTTCTCACCTGTGGCAACTTTCCTTGGCTTAGACATTGGCTGTCTTCCTGCTGGCTTCTTGGTCTTCAGACCTGGCTTAGTTGCAGCAGCTGTGCCATATTCCTTTTTGAGCACCTTCTTCTTTGATGTGGCTTCTTCCTCCTCAGCCACATAGTCATCATCCTCTGATTCTGAGGTTCTTTTCTTGCTGGCTCTCATGGCAGCCTTTGGCAAGTTGCTGGGTGTGCTCCTGCTTCCATCATCTGAGCTGCTAGAGGGACTAGTGCCCTCACTCATGTGAACCTGCTCCTCAGATTTGTTCTGACTGTCACTCTGATCTGACATGATGCAAACACTGACAGCTGACCCTGTGAATAGTTTATAGATGAGGTAGAGTGGATGAGTATCACAAAGCTGACCCTGAGACCACGCCGGATCCCGTGTTAACCAGGATGCTGGAGGTTGCGCCTTTGGAAGAAGGCGAAGGGGGGAACAAGGAAGCTACCGCCTCCCCGAAGGAGGCTGTCAGGAAAGGAGGAATCGAGAATCCCTCCATCCAGGGGAAGAAGAGGACCGCCTCTGAAGACCCGGAGACCATGGTCTCAAAGCGGGGGAAGAAATCTTCGTCAGAGGGTCCTGCGCCGGGAGATGCCTCGGCCGCACTGTGCCCCCAAGGGGATCATCCCTCCAGCAAGCCGTAAGTAGAGATGGGAGTTTTAAAATAAGAAACATCCCTATTCTATTTCTGAGGAAGATAACCGACATTTTACCTTGTAGTTCGGATCTCAGCCCTTCTCAGCAGAGCTCATCTTCAGGGGATCTTCGTCCGGAGATGATGGAGAGCGGAACGCCTCCCCTGCATCCGCCTTGCAAGGCGGGCGACCTGAGGTGTCGTCACGGAGGGTTTCTCCGAATCCGCAGGCCGGAAAGCGATCGTATGGCTCCCAAAGCCCTCCGTGTCCGGCCTTCGGAAAAGGCCATCGGACGAGTCCGGCACCATCCGGTGCACGGTCGGAGGAGCTGAAGGATCTGCTCGGGCGAGCGTCTATCTCAGAAGAACATCGTGCATTGATGGGCACGGTGATTGAAAGGATTTCATCCGCGGAGAGCGGGTTGCACGAGGCCGTCAGGAGTTTACTGACAGGTTTTGAGGTACGCGAAATGATGTACCTCTTAACAGTTCCGCATATAAAAGATGCGCCCTGTATAGATAGTAGCCCCTGAGACTCGGTGCGTTGTCAAAAATGACGGCGCGCCGAGGATCATAATCCCAGGTATGATATGTCGCTTTTCCTATGTAGGTGGCGAAGTGTCCGGTGTCTAGCCGGACTGATGAATTTGCCGAGCTAAAGCGGAAACTTGACATGGCAGATGCCGACATCGCGCTTGTCAACAAGCGGCTTGACGAGTCCCAAGGTATGCGATTTCTCCGCGGACACCTGGTAAGGGGGCTTGATGCCCATGCCTTACTGTTGGGGAACGTAGTAATTTCAAAAATTTTCCTACGATCACGCAAGACCATGGTGATGCATAGCAACGAGATGAGAGTGTTGTCTACGTACCCTCGTAGACCAGCAACGGAAGCGTTGACGCAACGTAGAGGAAGTAGTCGTACTTCTTCCCGATCCAACCGATCCAAGTACCGAACGTACGGCACCTCCGAGTTCTGCACACGTTCAGCTCGATGACGTCCCTCGAACTCCGATCCAGCCGAGTGTTGAGGGAGAGTTTCGTCAGCACGACGGCGTGGTGACGATGATGATGTTCCACCGGCGCAGGGCTTCGCCTAAGCTCCGCAACGGTATATTCGAGGTGTAGTTTGGTGGAAGGGGGCACCGCACACGGCTAAGGAACGATCTCAATGATCAACTTGTGTCTATGGGGTGCCCCCTGCCCCTGTATATAAAGGATGGAGGAGGAGGAGGCCGGCCAAGGCAAAGGTGCGGCCAGGATATGGATTCCTACTAGGACTCCAAGTCCTAGTAGGAGTCCACCAAAAGGGGAGGAAGGGAGAAGGAATAGGAGGAGAAGGAGAGGTGTCCGGCCCCCTTTTCCCTAGTCCAATTCGGACTAGAGGGGAGGGGGGGCGCAGCAGCCTTTTTTTCCTCTTCCCACTAAAGCCCATCAAGGCCCATTACTTCTCCCGTAATCCCGTAACTCCCGGTACTCGAAAATACCGAATCATTGGAACCTTTCCGAACTCGAATATAGTCGTCCAATATATCGATCTTTACGTCTCGACCATTTCGAGACTCCTCGTCATGTCCCCGATCTCATCCGGGACTCGAACTCCTTCGGTACATCAAAACTCATAAACTCATAATATAAGCATCATCGAAACCTTAAGCGTGCGGACCCTACGGGTTCGAGAACTATGTAGACATGACCTAGAACTATTCTCGGTCAATAACCAATAGCGGAACCTGGATGCCCATATTGGTTCCTACATATTCTACGAAGATCTTTATCGGTCAGACCGCATAACAACATACGTTGTTCCCTTTGTCATCGGTATGTTACTTGCCCGAGATTCGATCGTCGGTATCCAATACCTAGTTCAATCTCGTTACTGGCAAGTCTCTTTTCTCGTTCCGTAATACATCATCTCACAACTAACACATTTAGTTGCAATGCTTGCAAGGCTTATGTGATGTGCATTACCGAGAGGGCCCAGAGATACCTCTCCGACAATCGGAGTGACAAATCCTAATCTCGAAATATGCCAACCCAACATGTACCTTCGGAGACACCTGTAATGTACCTTTATAATCACCCGATTACGTTGTGACGTTTGGTAGCACCCAAAGTGTTCCTCGGGCAAGCGGAGTTGCATAATCTCATAGTCATAGGAACATGTATAAGTCATGAAGAAAAGCACTAGCAACAAACTATACGATCAGGTGCTATGCTAATGGAATGGGTCATGTCAATCAGATCATTCAACCAATGATGTGACCCGTTAATCAAATAACAACTCCTTGTTCATGGTTAGGAAACATAACCATCTTTGATTAACGAGCTAGTCAAGTAGAGGCATACTAGTGACACTCTGTAGGTTTATGTATTCACACATGTATTATGTTTCCGGTTAATACAATTCTAGCATGAATAATAAACATTTATCATGATATAAGGAAATAAATAATAACATTATTATTGCCTCTAGGGCATATTTCCTTCAGTCTCCCACTTGCACTAGAGTCAATAATCTAGTTCACATCGCCATGTGATTTAACATCAATAGTTCACATCTATATGTGGTTAACACCCATAGTTCACATCGACATGTGACCAACACCCAAAGGGTTTACTAGAGTCAGTAATCTAGTTCACATCGCTATGTGATTAACACCCAAAGAGTACTAAGGTGTGATCATGTTTTGCTTGTGAGATAATTTTAGTCAACGGGTCTGTCACATTCAGAGCCGTAAGTATTTTGCAAATTTCTATGTCTACAATGCTCTGCACGGAGCTACTCTAGCTAATTGCTCCCACTTTCAATATGTATCTAGATTGAGACTCAGAGTCATCTAGATTAGTGTTAAAACTTGCATCGACGTAACCTTTTACGACGAACCTTTTTCACTTCCATAATCGAGAAACATATCCTTATTCTACTAAGGATAATTTTGACCGCTGTCCATTGATCTACTCCTAGATCTCTATTGCACTCCCTTGCCAATCTTAGTGGTAGGGTATGCAACAGATCTGGTACACAGCATGACATACTTTATAGAACCTATGGCTGATGCATAGGGAATGACTTTCATTCTCTTTCTATCTTCTGCCGTGGTCGGGTTTTGAGTCTTACTCAATCTCACACCTTGTAACACAGGCAAGAACTCTTTCTTTGACTGTTCCATTTTGAACTACTTCAAAATCTTGTCAAGGTATGTATTCATTGAAAAAACTTATCAAGCGTCTTGATCTATCTCTATAGATCTTGATGCTCAAATATGTAAGCAGCTTCACCGAGGTCTTTCTTTGAAAAACTCCTTTCAAATACTCCTTTATGCTTTGCAGAATAATTCTACATTATTTCTGATCAACAATATGTCATTCACATATACTTATCGAAATGCTGTAGTGCTCCCACTCACTTTCTTGTAAATACAGGCTTCTCCAAAAGTCTCATATAAAACCATATGCTTTGATCACACTATCAAAGCGTTTATTCCAACTCCGAGATGCTTGCACCAGTCCATAGATGGATCATTGGAGCTTGCACATTTTGTTAGCTCCTTTAGGATTGACAAAACCTTCGGTTGCATCATATACAACTCTTCTTTAATAAATCCATTAAAGAATGTAGTTTTGACATCCATTTGCCAGATTTCATAAAATGTGGCAATTGCTAACATGATTCGAGACAGACTTAAGCATCGCTACAATTGAGAAAATCTCATTGTAGTCAACACCTTGAACTTGTCAAAACCTTTTTGCGACAAGTCGAGCTTTGTAGATAGTAACACTACTATCGGTGTCCGTCTTCCTCTTGAAGATCCATTTATTCTCAATGGCTTGCCGATCATCGGGCAAGTCAACCAAAGTCCATACTTTGTTCTCATACATGGATCCCATCTCAGATTTCATGGTCTCAAACCATTTCGCGGAATCTGGGCTCATCATCGCTTCCTCATAGTTCGTAGGTTCATCATGGTCTAGTAACATGACTTTTAGAATAGGATTACCGTACCACTCAGTGCGGATCTTACTCTGGAAGACCTCACGAGGTTTGGTAGCAACTTGATCTGAAGTTTCATGATCATCATCATTAACTTCCTCACTAATTGGTGTAGGAATCACTGGAACTGATTTCTGTGATGAACTACTTTCCAATAAGGGAGAAGGTACAATTACCTCATCAAGTTCTACTTTCCACCCACTCACTTCTTTCGAGAGAAACTTCTTCTCTAGAAAGGATCCATCTTAGCAACGAAAAACTTGCCTTCGGATCTGTGATAGAAGGTGTACCCAATAGTTGCCTTTGGGTATTCTATGAAGACGCATTTCTCGATTTGGGTTCGAGCTTATCGGTGAAAACTTTTTCACATAAGCATCACAACTCAAACTTTAAGAAACGACAGCTTAGGTTTATTGCTAAACCATAGTTCATACGGTGTCATCTCAACGGATTTAGATGGTTGCCCTATTAAACGTGAATGCAGCTGTCTCTAATGCATAACCCCAAAACGATAGTGGTAAATCGGTAAGATACGTCATAGATCGCACCATATCAAAATAAAGTACGGTTACGACGTTCGGACACACCATAACGTTTGTGGTGTTCCAGGTGGCGTGAGCTGTGAAACTATTCCACATTGTTTTCATTGAAGACCAAACTCGTAACTCAAATATTCGTCTCCACGATCAGATCGCAGAAACTTTATTTTCTTGTTGCGATGATTTTCCACTTCACTCTGAAATTCTTTGAACCTTTCAACTATTTCAGACTTATGTTTCATCAAGTAGATATACCCATATCTTCTCAAATCATCTGTGAAGGTGAGAAAATAACGATATCCGCCACGAGCCTCAACATTCATTGGACCACATACATCAGTATGTATGATTTCCAATAAATCTGTTGCTCTCTCCATAGTTCCGGAGAACGGTGTTTTAGTCATCTTGCCCATAAGGCACGGTTCGCAAGTGCCAAGTGATTCATAATCAAGTGACTCCAAAAGTCCATCAGTATGGAGTTTCTTCATGCGCTTTACACCGATATGACCTAAACGGCAGTGCCACAAATAAGTTGCACCATCATTATTAACTCTGCATCTTTTGGTTTCAATATTATGAATATGTGTATCACTATGATCGAGATCCAATGAACCGTTTTCATTGGGTGTGTAATTCATGTAAACAGAACAACAATTTATTCTCTTACTTAAATGAATAACCGTATTGCAATAAACATGATCAAATCATATTTATGCTCAACACCAAATAACACTTATTTAGGTTCCACACTAATCCCGAAAGTATAGGGAGTGTGCGATGATGATCATATCAATCTTGGAATTACTTCCAATACTCATCGTCACTTCCCCTTCAACTAGTCTCTGTTTATTCTGCAACTCCCGTTTCAAGTTACTACTCTTAGCAATTGAACCAGTATCAAATACCGAGGGGTTGCTACGAACACTAGTAAAATACACATCAATAATCCGTATATCAAATATACCTTTTTCACTTTGCCATCCTTCTTATCCGCCAAATACTTGGGGTAGTTCCGCTTCTAGTGACCAGTTTCATTGCAGCAAAAGCACTTAGTCTCAGGCTTAGGTCCAGACTTGGGCTTCTTCACTTTGAGCAGCAACTTGCTTGCCGTTCTTTCTTGAAGTTCCCCTTCTTCCCTTTGCCCTTTTCCTTGAGACTAGTGGTCTTGTCAACTATCAACACTTGATGTTTTTCTTGATTTCTACCTTCGCCGATTTTAGCATCGCGAAGAGCTCGAGAATCTTTTTCGTCATCCCTTGCATATTATAGTTCATCACGAAGTTCTACTAACTTAGTGATGGTGACTAGAGAATTCTGTCAATCACTATCTTATCTGGAAGATTAACTCCCACTTGATTCAAGCGATTGAAGTACTCAGACAATCTGAGCACATGCTCACTAGTTGAGCGATTCTCCTCCATCTTTTAGCTATAGAACTTGTTGGAGACTTCATATCTCTCAACTCGGGTATTTGCTTGAAATATTAACTTCAATTCCTGGAACATCTCATATGGTCCATGACGTTCAAAACGTCTTTGAAGTCCCGATTCTAAGCCGTTAAGCATGGTGCACTAAACTATCAAGTAGTCATCATATTGAGCTAGCCAAACGTTCATAACGCCGCATCTGCTCCTGCAATAGGTCTGTCACCTAGCGGTGCATTAAGGACATAATTCTTCTGCGCAGCAATGAGGATAAACCTCAGATCACGGATCCAATCCGCATCATTGCTACTAAGATTTTTCAATACAATTTCTCTAGGAACACATATGAAAACATAGGGAAGCAACAACGCGAGCTATTGATCTACAACATAATTTGCAAAATACTACCAGGACTAAGTTCATGATAAATTAAAGTTCAATTAATCATATTACTTAAGAACTCCCACTTAGAAAAATATCCTCCAATTCTCTAAGTGATTGCGTGATCCATATCAACTACACCATGACCGATCATCACGTGTGATGGAGTAGTTTCAATGGTGAACATCAATATGTTGATCATATCTACTATATGATTCACGCTCGACCTTTCGGTCTCCGTGTTCGAGGTCATATCTTATATGCATAGCTCGTCAAGTATAACCTGAGTATTCTGCGTGTGCAACTGTTTTGCACCCGTTGTATTTGAACGTAGAGCCTATCACACCCGATCATCACGTGGTGTCTCAGCACGAAGAACTTTCGCAACGGTGCATACTTAGGGAGAACACTTCTTGATAATTTAGTAAGGGATCATCTTATAATGCTACCGTCAATCAAAGCAAAATAAGATGCATAAAGGATTAACATCACATGCAATCAATATAAGTGATATGATATGGCCATCATCATCTTGTGCTTGTGATCTCCATCTCCGAAGCACCGTCATGATCACCATCGTCACCGGCGCGACACCTTGATCTCCATCGTAGCATCGTTGTCGTCTCGCCAATCTTATGCTTCTACGACTATCGCTACCGCTTAGTGATAAAGTAAAGCATTACAGGGCGATTGCATTTCATACAATAAAGCGACAACCATATGGCTCCTGCCAGTTGCCGATAACTTCGGTTACAAAACATGATCATCTCATACAATAAAATTCAGCATCATGTCTTGACCATATCACATCACAACATGCCCTGCAAAAACAAGTTAGACGTCCTCTACTTTGTAGTTGCAAGTTTTACGTGGCTGCTACGGGCTGAGCAAGAACCGTTCTTACCTACGCATCAAAACCACAACGATACTTCGTCAAATAGACTCCGTTTTAACCTTCTCAAGGACCGGGCGTAGCCACACTCGGTTCAACTAAAGTGAGAGAGACAGACACCCGCCAGTCACCTTTAAGCAACGAGTGCTCACAGCGGTGAAACCAGTCTCGCGTAAGCGTACGCGTAATGTCGGTCCGGGCCGCTTCATCTCACAATACCGCTGAACCAAAGTATGACATGCTGGTAGGTAGTATGACTTGTATCGCCCACAACTCACTTGTGTTCTACTCGTGCATATGACATCAACGCATAAAACCAGGCTCGGATGCCACTGTTGGGGAACGTAGTAATTTCAAAAATTTTCCTACGATCACGCAAGACCATGGTGATGCATAGCAACGAGATGAGAGTGTTGTCTCACGCCCTCGTGAGACCAGCAACGGAAGCGTTGACGCAACGTAGAGGAAGTAGTCGTATTTCTTCCCGATCCAACCGATCCAAGTACCGAGCGACGGCACCTCCGAGTTCTGCACACGTTCAGCTCGATGGCGTCCCTCGAACTCCGATCCAGCCGAGTGTTGAGGGAGAGTTTCGTCGACGACGGCGTGGTGGCGATGATGATGTTCCACCGGCGCGGGGCTTCGCCTAAGCTCCGCAACGGTATATTCGAGGTGTAGTTTGGTGGAAGGGGCACCGCACACGGCTAAGGAACGATCTCAATGATCAACTTGTGTGTCTATGGGGTGCCCCTGCCCTGTATATAAAGGATGGAGGAGGAGGAGGCCGCCAAGGCAAAGGTGCGGCCAGGATATGGATTCCTACTAGGACTCCAAGTCCTAGTAGGAGTCCACCAAAAGGGAGGAAGGAGAAGGAATAGGAGGAGAAGGAGAGGTGTCCGCCCCTTTCCCTAGTCCAATTCGGACTAGAGGGAGGGGGCGCAGCAGCCTTTTTTCTCTTCCCACTAAAGCCCATCAAGGCCCATTACTTCTCCCGTAATCCCGTAACTCCCGGTACTCGAAAAATACCGAATCATTCGAACCTTTCCGAACTCCGAATATAGTCGTCCAATATATCGATCTTTACGTCTCGACCATTTCGAGACTCCTCGTCATGTCCCCGATCTCATCCGGGACTCGAACTCCTTCGGTACATCAAAACTCATAAACTCATAATATAAGCATCGAAACCTTAAGCGTGCGGACCCTACGGGTTCGAGAACTATGTAGACATGACCTAGAACTATTCTCGGTCAATAACCAATAGCGGAACCTGGATGCCCATATTGGTTCCTACATATTCTACGAAGATCTTTATCGGTCAGACCGCATAACAACATCGTTGTTCCCTTTGTCATCGGTATGTTACTTGCCCGAGATTCGATCGTCGGTATCCAATACCTAGTTCAATCTCACATTGGCAAGTCTCTTTTCTCGTTCCGTAATACATCATCTCACAACTAACACATTTAGTTGCAATGCTTGCAAGGCTTATGTGATGTGCATTACCGAGAGGGCCAGAGATACCTCTCCGACAATCGGAGTGACAAATCCTAATCTCAAATATGCCAACCCAACATGTACCTTCGGAGACACCTGTAATGTACCTTTATAATCACCCGATTACGTTGTGGACGTTTGGTAGCACCCAAAGTGTTCCTCGGGCAAACGGAGTTGCATAATCTCATAGTCATAGGAACATGTATAAGTCATGAAGAAAAGCACTAGCAACAAACTATACGATCAGGTGCTATGCTAATGGAATGGGTCATGTCAATCAGATCATTCAACCAATGATGTGACCCCGTTAATCAAATAACAACTCCTTGTTCATGGTTAGGAAACATAACCATCTTTGATTAACGAGCTAGTCAAGTAGAGGCATACTAGTGACACTCTGTAGGTTTATGTATTCACACATGTATTATGTTTCCGGTTAATACAATTCTAGCATGAATAATAAACATTTATCATGATATAAGGAAATAAATAATAACATTATTATTGCCTCTAGGGCATATTTCCTTCACTTACAACCTGTATGCTTGATGCAGATGGTGCCGCTGCTATGGAGAACCTTCGGGCGAAACTTGCCCGAGCAAAGGAGCAGGCCAGGAAAAGTGATGCGGCTGCCTTAAAGGCGGCCGAAGAGCTGAAAGCCGAACAGGCTGCTCACTGCCGAAGCAAGAAGGAAATGGCCGAGATGGCTGTGAAGTTGAAGAATGCTGCCGACCGCTGCAAGCTTCTTGAAAAAGAAGATCGGGCGGAACAGAAGGACCTGGAGAAGGCCACTACCGAGGCCAAGGATGCTCGTTCTGCAATGAGAGCTATGAAGGAGGAGCTACGTCAGGCCGGAGATATCGCGGCTGGAAAGCCCTTTATGCTGCGGATGAAGTTCAGGGATCCTAAATATGCTCAATTGGACCAGTTGTGGATTGCGGCGGATACTTACCTGGATTTGGCGGCTAGTGCGGCGGACGCGGCCGAACACTTCCGAGATCAAAAGGATCACGAAGTGGAAAAGCTTTTTTGGTCGCAGTTCCACAATCCAGAGCGCCCACTTCCATTAACCGATTGTTTGGCCGCATGGGCGGAGCTTAATAGGTTATCCGGACTCGCCATGAAGTATGTCGTGAGTCATCTGTGGCCGGAAAGGCCCGAGCCGAAGAGTTATTTTAGCTTGGTGCAGCAATTCCTTGGTGCGGTGCCGCATGTCAATGCAATGAAGAGGTCAGCGTGCATAGAGGGTGCGCGAATGGCTCTTGCCTGTGTCAAGACATACTGGGCGGAGATGAAGGCCACCGATGTTGCATCCCAAGATTCGGACGGGAGCCGAGTACCTGCCGAGCACTATTTTCAGGAAGTTCTGCAGGGCGCTCATTTAATAGAAACGCAGTGCTCGAAGGATATTATGTTCGAATAACATGTATTATTGTAAAACAATGTTTCGAGGGAATATTAAAGCTTTTTATACTTGTGCCTTCAAGAATTAAAATACCTCCTGTGCGGCCGTTAATGTATATGTATATATAACCTGAAAGATGGCAGTCGTCGGCTTCAGCCCCCACGCATATAATGCGGGGGTGTTCGCAGAAGGCGCATTTTCACATTTGATCCAACGTCTTGGTCCTATAAAGGAGGTGATAGCGCAACGAACTAGGCAACCAGACTATAATGCTTTATAACTTTCACTTAGCCATAGGAGTTTGACGGTGGGGCTACTATATAGCCCTCGGGGTACCGCCTTTGAATTCGGGCGCGTGTGTGCCTGGCCGAAACGACCTTCGTTAATGTGGAGGAATCCTAAAGATTCCGGCGGGTCATCAGTGGTTGACCAGTCGACGCTATATCATGATGATCAGTTTTGGCTTTCATCGAGGTGCTCGCTTTGGCGAACCGGGAACAATCGCGAGAGTTCTCCGGTGTCGCCTTAGCCGATAGAGCGGAACGTAAGGCAGCAAAACACAGGAGCCGGGCAAACCCAACATTTGACCAAAGACATGATTCAGAGCTGATGCATATAAGGCCAAACTTCATGACGCGAACACTCCCTAAGGTATTCGGTCTTTATGAAAACGGGCTAAAGAACGCCCTTAGTAATAAGCCCCTGATATCCAGGTACGCGCAGAATTCTGACGTGGCCACATGCCAAGACGCCAGCCTCCACCTCGGTTATAGCAAGAAACCGGGGGATGTGTATCAACAAGAGACAGTACAAAAGGTTTACGCAGGGTCTTAATCTGAAAAGAATCCTTGGAACGGGTCCCTACTGCACGTCTGCGCCTGTGTCTCCGTTGTGCCGTATCACGACGCCAGGCGTATACGGTGTTCATCTGTAAAAGAGAGGAACTTAGTTGAAAGAGGTCGTGCGAAAATGTACGTTATATTAAATAAACAAAGTACAATTCAAAAAATGAATAAAATTGAGCTTTATTATCTCTTTTTGTACATGCGCGGAGCCCCTTGTACGGGGGTATGCGGCTAGTAAGCCCTTGTATGTTTACGCCGGACTCGTCTAGCCATGTCCGGGGTCTGAACGACCTGTTTAGGTGCTTTGATTAGTGAAGCCGGTTTAGTGTGTGGCTGTCAAGGAAGCCGCACAATCTTCCACGCTAGAGGAACACTCGATATTTCCCTTTAATGAGATGATGCCTCGCGGACCGGGCATTTTAAGTATAAGAGATGCATACTGCGGTACTGCGTTAAAGCGGGCGAAAGCTTCGCGTCCCAGTAGTGCTTGATAGCTACTTGTATATGGGGCGATGTGGAAGGTTAGCTTTTCGCGGCGGAAGTTGTCGGGTGAGCCGAACATAACTTCTAGCAGGAGAGAGCCTGTACAATGGGCATCTGGGCCTGGCATTACCCGTTGAAAGGAAGTGTTGCTATGGCAAATTGTTGTTGGGTCTATCCCCATTTTGCGGATTGTGTCTTGATATAGTAGGTTTAGATCACTGCCGCCGTCCATTAGGACTTGTGTAAAGTGGAGTCCGTCAATTATCGGATCTAATACCAAGGCAGTCCAGCCTGCGTTCCGGATACTTCTAGAGTAATCCTGTTGGTCGAAGGTGATTGGTTTTAACAACCAGTGGCGGGACTCCTCTGGGATAGGCCGTATGGCGCGTATCTCTATAGGCGCCACTATGTTTTTCCCTTTTGTCACGTGAAGTGAGTTTACTGTTTTGACTTCTTGTGGGAAATTCTTTTGTTTTCCGGTGCTCCGCTTGTGGGGTTCGTCGTCGTCCTCGCTTGGTGTGTCGAGCCCCTTGTGTTCAGCGTTGAGTTTGCCGGATTGCTTGAAGACCCAACAATCTCTATGGGTATGGTTTGCAGGCTTCCCGGGAGTACTGTGGATTTGGCATATCTTGTCCAAGATTTTGTTTAAGTTAGATAGCTCGTCCCTGTTATCCTTGAGGGGCAGTTTTTTCTGATTCTGCCGAGAGCTTTTGAATCCGGCGTTGACTGTCGTGCTCTTCGGGCTATTTCCCTTGGTCCGGCGCTGGTCCTTACCGCGTCGCGGTTTCCCGTTTCCATCCCTAACTTTGGATGTACTTGGGTCGTTAGTACTGCATCTTGCCAACCAGCCATCCTCTCGTGCGCAAAAGCGGGTCATGAGGCTTGTTAATGCGGCCATTGTTCTTGGCTTTTCTTGGCCGGGGTGTCTGGCGAGCCATTCGTCTCGAACGCTGTGTTTGAAAGCTGCTAAGGCTTCAGCGTCCGGACAGTTGACTATTTGGTTCTTTTTAGTAAGAAATCTGTTCCAGAGTTTCCGGGCTGACTCTCCGGGTTGTTGAGTTATATGACTTAAATCGTCTGCATCCGGAGGTCGGACATAGGTCCCTTGAAAATTTGCCCGAAAAGCATCCTCGAGCTCTTCCCAACTTCCAATGGTGTTTTCGGGAAGGCTTTTAAGCCAATGCCGGGCTGGCCCTTTGAGCTTGAGGGGTAAGTATTTTATGGCGTGGAGATCATCTCCTCTAGCCATGTGTATGTGGAGGATGTAATCCTCAATCCGCACTCGTGGTCTGTTGTTACATTGTATGCCTCTATGTTTACGGGCTTGAATCCGCTGAAATTCATGATCCAGCACCTCATCGGTGAAACATAGGGGGTGACACACCCTATATTTGGGTGTACCGTGATGTTCGGATACTTGATGCGTTGCATTGCTTACTAGAGCTTGCTTTCTTGGCCCGTAGATAGATCTGGCTGGGCCATCTTTTTGATGCGAATCCTTGTGCGGATCGCGTGCCGGCTTGTGTGCGGCGCCATTTGCCTCACTATGTTGGCCATGGGGTCGTTTATCCGACCTGGTGGCTTCCTTATTTTTTGATTGCGGAGGCTCTAAGGCCTCTTCATCAAATTCTGGCAGTAATTTTCGCTTCGGATAGCTCTTTGTGCGGCGACTGTCGCCGTATTTGTCTGCGGTGTTGAGTAATTTGCTCCATCTAATTCTGAGTGCATCTTCCGCTGTTTTGAGCTTTCATTTCTGCTTTTTCAGGCTACACGCAGTGGCGGTGAGCCTTTTTTGGAGGTTCTTCTGCTCCAGCAATCTGTCTGGCGTGAGGTCGTTCGGGCTGTTATCTTCACCGGGGACGGGTTGTTTATCCAAGTTGCCCTGTTCGGACGGTTGCTCGATGGCATGTTCGTCGTCCGCCGGTTCGCCTGCTCTATGGCTGGGTGCAGTATGGCTACCGTCTCGCCGAGGTGGGGTGCAGAGCGGCGCTTACGCCGCCGCTTTGACTGCTCGCCGAGGAGCGATACCTCGTTCGCCCCTTTGTTCCTCGTCGTCGTTTCTTTTAGGTGTGTCCACCATGTATACATCGTGGGATGAGGTGGTTGTCCGATGCCCTATAGGCGCTGGTTCTGATTCGTCTCCTACATCGCCGTCCATACCGTCGATGTCTTCGGAGTCGAAGTCGAGCATGTCGGTTAAATCATCGGCAGTGGCTACAAAGTGGGTGGTGGGTGGGCTTTGAATTTCTTCGTCGTCCGCATGCCAACCTTGCTGACCATAGTTCGGCCAGGGCTCCCCTGATAAAGAGAGAGATTTTAATGAATTCAGAATGTCATTTGAAGGGCGAGTCTTTGAAAGATGTCGCGCGGCGAACTCCATGACCGGCGCCCAATCGGATTCGATTGGCAGGGGCGCGGAAGGTTCAGAGTCTGGAGAGGGGTCCGGCACCTTGGAGTCACAAGCTTCACAAAGGACAAGGCTGGTGTTCGACTCGATCGAACGTAGAGATTGCAGCCCCCGAGGCGGTGTCCAGCCACCCGTCCTCGATTGGCGCAGTCGGCTCCGAGTTGAGGGTCGGAGCGGACACTGGTGCGGCCTCCAGGGCACTATTCGGCGGTAGAGCTAGATCATGCCCATCGTGATAGTGCGGCGCGCTTGGCTGTGGCTCGAATCCGTCGAAGATCAAGTCTCCGCGGACGTCAGCCGTGTAGTTCAAACTTCCAAATCTGACCTGATGGCCAGGGGCATAGCTTCGATCTGCTCCGGATGGCTGCGAATTGGCCCACAGTGCAAAGCCGCCGAATCTGAAGATCTGTCCGGGAGAAAAATCTCACCTGGACCGCGTCGTTGTTGATGATCGGAGGAGCCATCGGGCCTAAAGATGACGACACAAAGGAACTCTCAATGAAAGCACCAATGTCGGTGTCAAAACCGGCGGATCTCGGGTAGGGGGTCCCAAACTGTGCGTCTAGGCGGATGGTAACAGGAGACAAGGGACACGATGTTTTACCCAGGTTCGGGCCCTCTCGATGGAGGTAAAACCCTCGCTGCTTGATTAATATTGATGATATGGGTAGTACAAGAGTAGATCTACCACGAGATCAGAGAGGCTAAACCCTAGAAGCTAGCCTATGGTATGATTGTTGTTCGTCCTATGGACTAAAACCCTCTGGTTTATATAGACACCGAAGAGAACTAGGGTTACACAGAGTCGGTTACAATGGGAGGAGATCTACATATCCGTATCGCCAAGCTTGCCTTCCACGCCAAGGAAAGTCCCATCCGGACACGGGACGAAGTCTTCAATCTTGTATCTTCATAGTCCAGGAGTCCGGCCAAAGGTTATAGTTCCGCTATCCGGACACCCCCTAATCCGGGACTCCCTCATAGGTGTTGAAGATGTAGATGGTCAATGTTGATGTAGATCATTTGGAGCAATCCTTTGGAGTGAGTTGCACTTTCAATACCTACACGGGTTAGTCCCACAAGGAACAAACAAGGAATATCCATAGACATAGAGTGATGCATACACAAGATGATGTCTATGAAAACATTTGGTTAGCTTGTCCCTTGTCTTACCAACAAGAGGGTTTGTGACTCCTTGAACTAGTGCAAGATGTGGAGGTTGATTGCACTTGTTCTTGCCAAAATGATAAGAGTGAAGTATGTTGGCGGAGTCACCCTCAAGAACTCTCTAGTTCTTCTTCTTTGGGATCCACACCATATTGATGGGAATCCTTGGAGTTGTAGTTGTACTTGATGAAGTGGAACTTGATGTAGTCTTGGGAACCCACTTGACCAAGGCCTTAGGAGCTTCTTCAAATGCATCAATTTCTTCTTGAAGCTTGTCCTTGCCTTTTTCCTTGTGGTCTTGTGGTGGAAGATCATCTTGATCTTGTGTCCCTTTGAAAGAAGTAGGATCATACTTCTCTTGTTGAGGAACAAACTTCGTCTTGGGGTATTGATCTTCTTCCCACTCAACTCCATTGGCATTGAACTTTCGTTCAAAACCAACACCTTGGTTCTTCCGGTGCCTTCCTTGCTTGCGTATGCATAACTTCCTCGAATTGCTTACTCCCGCAAGGCTCTTGTAGACACCTTTCTCTATAATTCCCTTCAATAAGCTATTTTCTTGCTCAAGTGTAACTTGGCTAAGAGGATCATTAGTGGAATCAATAGAACTACTAGAAGCAACAATATTGGATTTAGCATGATTATTGTTACTACTAGAGGAAGAATCTTTCTTGTTCTTGTTACTAGACTTGACTTGAGGCATGTAAGTGGATAAGAGTAAACGCTTGGCAATGTAAGAAGAACTTTTCTTGCGAAGATCATCATCGATTGCCTTTAAGAACTCATGCTCTTGCTCAAGGTTGAGCTTTTCAAAACGTAATTTCTCACAAGTCCTTAAAAGTTCTCGATGATCTCCTAAGATAGTTTCATGAGCTAACTTAAGAGTGTTTAGTTCTTTAGTTAGAGACTCAATCTTCTCCTTATCATTGTCATTCATTTTATCTTGATTATCATGATTAATTGACGTTTCATCATAATATTCATCACTAGAGTTGTCAAGAAGTAAATCATCATCACCTAACAAGTCATCTTCATCACTATTGAAATCAACATACTCGGGGTGTGATACCTTTGGACCTTTGGCCATGAAGCATCTTCCAATTCCTTCATTTGGTGAATCAAATATGTCGTAGGAGTTGGTTGACACAAGTGCTAGACCGGCAACACCGTCATCTTGAGTATATTCGGAGTCGGAGTGATAGCTTCTCTCGGAGTGATTGTCGGAGTCGGAGCCAGATACCCATTCACCAACATGAGTTTGATGTCTTCGTTTTGTGTAGCTCCTTGATGACTTGTCCTTCCTTTCCGAATCCTTGCTTCTCCGTGAGGGTCTTCGTTCATAACGATCATCCCTACTCCTTCTCTCTCTTGATGGTGATTCTTCTCTTCTACTTCTTCTTTTGGGAGAATCTTCTCTTCTTTTGTAGGGGGCCGTACACTCATTTGAGTAGTGTCCGGGTTTTCCACAATTGTAGCAATACACTCTCGACTAGAAGATCTTTTGTCATTGTAGGACCTTGACTTGAAACTTCTCTCTTTGCTTCTACTCTTATAGAACTTGTTAAAGTTCTTCACCATTAGGCTCAATTCTTCATTGAAGGTTTGTTTCTCACTTGATGATGTGGGAGCTTCACATGAGGCTTTGTAAGCACAACTTGACTTGTTATGGAGCTCCTCCTTATCCTTGAGTGACATCTCATGAGCAACGATTCTTCCAATGACTTCCGTTGGCTTGAGATCTTTGTAATTGGGCATCATTTGGATCAATGTGCACACTTAGGATCTTCTTGATGATGAATCTGTCGGTCATCTCTTCACTTCCTAAGCTGGCGATCTCATTTGTGATAAGAGCAAGCCTAGAGTACATTTTAGCGACACCTTCACCGTCCTTCATTTTGAACTTGTCAAGTTGACTTTGAATCACATCCAATTTGGATTCCTTGACGGAGTCGGTACCTTCGTGCATATCAATCAAAGTATCCCAAATTTCCTTTGCATTCTCAAGATGGCTGATTTTGTTGAATTCTTCGGGGCACAATCCATTGAAGAGGATATTACAAGCTTGAGCATTGTATTGCAACATCTTCAACTCTTCCGCGGTAGCTTCACGGTTCGGTTCTCTCCCATCAAAGAATTCACCTTGCAAGCCAACACACACAGTAGCCCAAACGGCGGGGTTATGTCCAAGAATATGCATTTTCATCTTATGCTTCCAACTAGCAAAATTTGTACCATCAAAGTAAGGACCTCTACGGTGGTAATTTCCCTCGCTATACGCCATACTCTCCTAGGTTGTGAAACCAAGGCTATGACTACCAAAAGCTATGGAAATCAAAGAAAATGGAGACCAAAGCTCTGATACCACTTGTAGGATCGAAAGTATGTCTATAGGGGGGGGGTGATTAGACTACTTGACCAAATAAAAATCTAGCCTTTTCCCAATTTTAGTTCTTGGCAGATTTTAGCAACTTTAGAACAAGTCAAGCAATCTTAACACAATTCAATCAAGCATGCAAAGAGTATATGAGCAGAAGAAAGTAAAGCATGCAACTTGCAAGAATGTAAAGGGAAGGGTTTGGAGGATTCAAACGCAATTGGAGACACGAATGTTTTTGTCGTGGTTCCGATAGGTGGTGCTATCGTACATCCACGTTGATGGAGACTTCAACCCACGAAGTGTAACGGTTGCGCGAGTCCACGGAGGGCTCCACCCATGAAGGGTCCACGAAGAAGCAACCTTGTCTATCCCACCATGGCTGTCGCCCACGAAAGGACTTGCCTCACTAGCGGTAGATCTTCACGAAGTAGGCGATCTCCTTGCCCTTACAAACTCCTTGGTTCAACTCCACAATCTTGCCGGAGGCTCTCAAGTGACACCTAGCCAATCTAGGAGACACCACTCTCCAAGAAGTAACAAATGGTGTGTTGATGATGAACTCCTTGCTCTTGTGTTTCAAATGATAGTCTCCCCAACACTCAACTCTCTCTCACAGGATTTGGATTTGGTGGAAAGAAGATTTGAGTGGAAAGCAACTTGGGGAAGGCTAGAGATCAAGATTCATATGGTAGGAATGGAATATCTTGACCTCAACACAAGTGTAGGTGGTTCTCTCTCAAAAAATGTGTATTGGAAGTGTAGGTTCGTTCTGATTGATCTCTCTACGAATGAAGAGGAGGTGGAGGGATATATATAGCCTCCACAGAAAATCTAACCGTTACACACAACTTGCCAAACTCGGTGGGACCGAATTGTTCAACTCGGTCGGACCGATTCAGCAAATCTAGTGACCGTTAGGATTTTCGGTGGGACCTACATGCAACTCGGTAGGACCGATATGATTAGGGTTAGGGCATAACGTATTCTCGGTGAGACTGATTACACAAACTCGGTGAGACCGATTTTGGTAATAAGCTAACCAGAGAGTTGGTCAGGTAAACTCGGTGGGACCGATTCGCTCATTGCGGTGAGACCGAAATGTTACAAAAGGGAAATAGAGAGTTTACATTGCAATCTCGGTGGGACCGATCGCTCATCTCGGTAGGACCAAAACATTACGAAGGGAAACAGAGAGATTACAATCCCATCTCAGTGAGACCGAGATCCCTATCGGTGAGACCAATTTGCCTAGGGTTTGTAGCAGTGGCTATGACATCTGAACTCAGTGACGCCGGATGGAAAGAATCGGTGGGGCCGAGTTTGTCTTTTGGTTTAGGTCATATGTGGAAGTGAGAATGTGGTTGAGGGCTTTGGAGCATATCACTAAGCACTTTGAGCAAGCAAGCCATTAAGCAACACCTCATCCCTCCTTGATAGTATTGGCTTTTCCTATAGACTCAGTGTGATCTTGGATCACTAAAATAGAAAATGTAGAGTCTTGAGCTTTGAGCTTGAGCCAATCCTTTTGTCCTTAGCATTTTGACACTACAAAAAAAAAGACACATCCGTGACATTTTGGGCCGAACGAATTTTTTTTCTGTCATACATATGACACTTCTATGACGATAATTGTGACAAAACCCGATATCATCATAGATGTGGTGGGCTCCTACTTCTATGACAAAAAATCATGACAGAAAATGGGCTTTTCGTCCTGGGCGGGCCGGAGACGCAACTGCATGACATTCTTTGGGCCGTCCATGACGAAAAAAACCGTGGTAGAAGCGAGGGGAGGAAAATTTCGGGAGTTCCTGTTACGGTGGGAGGTCGCGGGCGAGCGATGCGCTGCTTTTCTCGTACACGACGCTGCTGCGTGTGCGAGGCGTTGGCTCTAATCAACCCGAAGCGAGGCGTTGGGCTCTAATCGAACCCGAGCGATTGCACTGCGAGCTACGCGTTCATCGAACACGAGCGATCGATCGATGGCTGTTAATCGAACCCGATTGAGCGATTCTTCGCCATCGCTGCTAATCAAGCTGATCGATGCTGCCTCTGGAATGAGCAGTGAGTGTTGCGGGGGGGTTTGGATGAGCAAGTGAGTGGTGGCGTTTGCCTCTGGATCAATAGGACCCCGTGGTGTGGTGGAGGGCTGGATGAACAGTAGACGGTGGAGGGTTGCCCGTGGAGGGGTGGTTGAACAGGACCCCGTGGTGTGGAGGGCTGGATGAACAGTAGACGGTGGAGGGGTGGTTGAACAAGACCCCGTGGTGTGGAGGGCTGGATGAACAGTAGATGGTGGAGGGGTGGTTGAACAGTAGCCGGTGGATTAGCGCGCGGTGGAGGCTGGATGAACAGGAGCCTGTGGAGGCTGGAGGAGGTTGACGGTAGCCCATGGAGGCTGGAGGAGGTCGACGGTGGAGATGAATAGTATCCCGTGGAGTCCCGTTTTGCGGTACGCCACACCCCTCGCGATGAACAAGACCCCCATTTCGACCGTATGAGGTCCGTTTCATCCGTACGCCACACCCCTCCCGATCAACAGGACCCCCGTTTCGACCGTAGGAGGTCCATTTCATCCGTTTTGCGGCACGCCACACCCCTCCTGATCAACAGGACCCCCGTTTCGATCGTAGGAGGTCCGTTTCCTCCGTTTTGCGGTACGCCACACCCCTCCCGATCAACAGGACCTCGTTCCGAACGTAGGAGGTCCGTTTCCTCCGTTGTGCGGTACGCCAGGCCTCGTTTCCATTGCCTGTTCCATCCAAGCCCTCCCGATGAACACGACCACGCATTCCGTTCCGACCCAGCCGGTTGGCTCCCCATGAACACGACGACGCTGTTTCTCCGTTCCGACCCAGCCATGTATGTATGCGCGAGTAGGCGTTCGAGACCCCGCCCGTATGTACACATACATGGCCGTATTTTCTTTCTTGCACCCTGGCCGCCGTACGTACGTGTACATGCTACGTGCGCGTCTCTACTACGACACGTGCACGCCTCTACATCGACCAGTATATATGTACGTACACGTTCGCAACCAGAATGATAACGCTATGTACGCTTCGACCAGGTGGGTCCCGACTATCAGGCACTTCCTTGCCTGCGAAGATGTAGCTGGTGGGTCCCAGCAGTCAGGGGGTGAATCATTTTTTTTGCCCGGACGCACTTCCTTGCGTGTGAAGATGTAGCTGGTGGGTCCCAGCAGTCAGGGGGAAACGTTTTTTTCGCGAAATACGGTGGCCCGTCCGGTGGGTCCCTGCTGTCAGGTGCAGGAATAATTATTTTGCGCGTAATAAGGAGGCACTTCCTTGCGGCCGTCGTGGACCCAGCTGTCAGCCTCTCCACGTACAGTACTCTTCCGATGGAAGTCGGTCGTTGACCACATTGACCACGCCGCGCCGAGAGCACCACGGCGATGGACGACGGTGAGGCCTAGGAAGGGGACGATGCGGAGCCGGGGAAGACGCAACAGTGGATGCCCACGCGAAGAGGAGTACGAGGGTGAGGCTGCCGTCGCCGGAGAATAACAGGGGGTGTGGGTGAGTAGAGGGATGGCCTGGCCAACGGTGGGAGTAGTAGGAGGCGGTGAGGCCTCCGCGGCATCACAGTCGGCCATGGGAGGCAGGAGCATGCGGCACGACCGGCGCTGCTTTGGGCGGCTGGAGCACGAAGACTAGAGGTTGAAGAAGCACTACAGCCGTTGGATGGACATCGTACGGTCACTGGAGCTAGAATCGTTCATATTGACTAAGTTGACAAAGCCCTCCGTCCCGTAAACTTAGTAGGCCCACAAGTCAGCCTCCCACCAAGGTGAGTCTCACTAGTGGGGAGTATTCATTTTTGTGCATAATAAGGAGGCATTTCGGTGGGTCCGAGCTGACAGCTGGGGAACGTTTTTCACGAAATCTGAGACCCTTCGATGGGTCCCAGCTATCGTGGAGGAATCATTATTTTTTGCGTAATAAGGAGGCATTTTCTGTGTGGTTCCCTACCGTCGGCCTCTTCCGATGGCTGTTGTATGTTGACCATGTTGACCTCGCCGCGCTGAGAGCACAAACGCGGTGGACGAGGGCGAGGCCCAGGAAGAGAACCACCCGGAGCCGGTGAAGCCACCACAGCGGATGCCCACGCTGAGGGGAGAATGAGTGCTGACTGGTCGGCTGCGGGGTGAGGCTGACGTCGCCGGAAAATAACCGGATGTGTGGGTGGTTAGAGGGATGGCCGGGTGGCAGCACAGCCATCCACGGGAGGAGGGAGCAGGCAGTCCCGCCGGCGCTGGTTTGGGAGGCTAGAGCAGGAAGATCAGAGATTGAAGAAGCACGGCGGCCGTTGGATGGACATCCAACAGTCACTGCTGTGTGTTGACTAAGTTGACAAAGCCTTGCGTACGCGTCAAAATAAATTTAGGACAGCGTCATCGTCAACCTAGTAGGCCCAGAAGTCAGACTCCAAATCTGTGAAAAACAACATACAGCCCATTCGCCATTATTTTCAATAATTTACAGCCCATTTGCTAATTCTTAAGGATATTTGAAGCCCATATTCTTTTTATTAGCATTACATACCATATATTCTGGGCACTGCTAAAAAATTCAACGAAATTTTGCATATTTCGGTGGGGTCCGAACTCTTTTAATCACGAAATTTCGAGTCACGTTAAAAATAAATTTCAAAAAATTATATCAAAATAAAATTCAAGAAACAATTCTCCGCAAAAAAAAGAATGAAATTTAGAATCTTAACTAGCAAGATGCCTGTTCGTTGCACGTAACATGAAGATGCATTTGTATGAGTAGTTTATCTTGTGGGAGAAAAGATGATATTTTAATGTAATTGCCAGTTGGCTTTGGTTTTTATAAGAGTAGAGAGTAGAGAAATCCTGAAAAAATGATATTTTAATGCAATTGCAGGTTGGCTTTGGTTTAAAAATTTACAGCCCATTTCTTACAACTTATAGCTAGAGAAATCCTGAAAAAATGATATTTTAATGCAATTACCGGTTGGCTTTGGTTTAAAAATTTACAGCCCATTTTCTGGGGAAGCCCATTTCTTACTACTTACATCCCTCCTCCTCTTGAAAGATTTGCAGCCCAGCAGGGCTGAGAAAAGCAAGTAGGCCTCGGATTTGGTATTCTCTAAAAAAATAACTGGGCTAGTCAATTTCAGAAAGAAAAAATATATCAACTGGGCTCGTCATGTGCTTAATAAAAGCGTAAGCGTGGGCTAGACGAGCCACAGCCCCCGCACAACACGCAGTTGAGCTCCGTCTCTGAAACTGAAAAAAAACCGGGCGAGCTGCTGGGTCCCTGGTGTTATCCGCTCGTTGTTTAATTTTCTCGTTTATTGACTACATTGACAATGGCGTGGAACCTAGTTGTCAAACAATTAGGAGGAAGTATTTTTTTGGCTTGTAATAACGAGGCACCTGCTTGCGAAATGCAATGACCCTGGTGGGTCCCTACTGTCAGCCTCCTCCACGTACAGTCATCTCCTGATTGCTCTTGGTTGTTGACCATGTTGACAACTTCAGACGGCGGCGGGCACAACAAGCTAACCAAGGCGGAGAATGACGGCAAGGCCTCGGACGGGAACAAACAACAGCCATGGAAGATGCGGCAGTGTAGTGGCAGGTGGAGGGGAGTACGAGGGCAACAACATGCAAGTCAAGCATACAAATGGTACAAAAAGCCCAAGGATTAATTGTTCATCAAATTTTTAGACAAAACCCAGATTGAACATGACAGTAGCATCTAACCCAACTACTCTTTTTTGCAGTCACAAACAAATGTATCAGTCTGATCCATAAAATCAACATCCTGTGCAAACAAATTTATTTCAGGATGTCTACAACTTATTGTAAATATAAGCCGATCACGTTTAGAAGCCCATTTGTCCACCTGAAACTTCTTTTTTTTCTATTCAACATGTTCGTCCGTGAGAAATCTCTTGCTGTAAAAATTAAGCCTCATGGACAATAGTAACCTCGCGTTCAACAGGAAGAATGTGACAAAGCTTCTGTTTGCCTGGTTGGATGCATATCGTCCCATCGTTATCGTCCTCAAACGAATGTCATGAGAACTGAGAAAATCCTTGTGCTTATTACGCCAACGATTGGTTATATGTTTTCCTCCATGTGGTTCTCCCAAAGTAGACATGAAGATTGAAAATAGTTAAGGTTTGAAAAAAGAGTATGTCGAAAGAACGATAGCTGAATAGTTAATTCTAGCACAATATATACGGGCTTTCAATGTGCATGAAATCATCACCTCTATGTATAAATTCTCCAGAGATCGAAAGCATCGCAGCAAGCCAATAATTATGTCCAGATCAAAACTATACATTCTGATATATATGATCTTGACAGAATCTAGCTGCATTGATAGGCTATCAATGGACGAACTCTTCATTGAGCATATAACATAATATTAGTACCCAAAGTGTACTCCAAGATGATATAAAACTTATGCGCACAAATGAAAAATGCAGCATATGATTACAAATGTGTAGATGATAATATACGGTACCTGAAAAAGTGAGGAGCCAAACACCAACTCCTTGTGATTATTAAACGGGTCACTAATTACACCCAAGGTCTCCAGTTTGGGCGCAGAGACGACAGTTATTTCGGAAGGTGTATAACAACTATGAAGGAGCAACCTTTCAAGTGAAGGGGCATCTTCGATGATGAGCTGCTATCCTTTAAAACAAATTCCAATGCTTTTAAGGTGAGGCGACTTTTATTTGGAGACAACTGATACCGATTTCTATTCCCAAAACAATCAGCAAGCGCTCCAGGGCAGGGCAACTGGAGTGGATGATGTTGTGCAGTGAGGCCTCCGACAGATAAACCACCACAAGCGGAAGTTTTTTTAGCAGTGGGAGTCAAAGCATTTGTACCAGATCGTATGGTAGATGGCACCGGGAGAAGGTGGCAGTGTGGAGAGAGGAGGAAAACCGCGAGATGGACAACGGTGGTGTGGGCACGAATTCTTGGTATGTTCGTGGTATGAAACTTTCGTGGTAATGGTAGAACTCAAACTGCTGGAGTTCTTGAATTCAGGGATGTCCATAGCGCCCACCTTGCCGGGTATGGACAATGTAGCTTGTCGGGATGCAGAGGCATTGAGCAGGGCCTGCTGGTGAGAAGAGACGATGGCTCGATGAGATCAAATTCAGGAAGGATGGATGTCGACGACGATCGAGATTGAGGGTGCGCCATAGAGGGCGCCACCGAGTTGAGAGGACTTGTGTCGGCAGCAATCCTTGGTGGGGAGAAGCGAGATGATCTCCTCAAGGATGACGCCTTGGAGATCGCTGATGCGGTCCACCGGAGATTCTACAGTTCCTCGATTACGGGTGGGTGGGGGGCTCGCTGCTTCTCCCCGCCACTGGTGCGGGATCTACAACCGGCGTCGCCGCTGGGAGCCTCATCTTCTTGGCGCTGGGGCCAGCCGACTCCATTTTCCTTGTGGGCGTCGCGCTGAGCTCACGGGTTTGAGCAGAGTAGAGAGACGAGCCTAGTGGCGGTCGAGTGGGGAAGAAGGAGGCTGGGGATTTACGTAGGAGTGGAAGAAGAGGAGCAGGCGTTTTACATGCAGTGAGGAAGAAGGTGAGTGGGGTTTTACGGACGAGTGAGGAAGATTGGGGAGCGGGGAATTGGGTGGGGAGACGGAGGCGGGAGAGCGAGCTGTTCGTGTTTATAAGGCCCGCTGCACTAACTACTCGCTTTTCCCAAGAACCGCTCTCTTCTTTTGCGTTGCTGCATTGAGCTGGCGCATGGGCTTGGCTGATGGCCATGCATGCAGGATGCATGTGCCCGCCGCCATTGCATGCGCTGGTTTGTTACTAGGCCTATTTAATAGGGTGGTTATGGAGTAAATTAAGGAGATTTATTTTCTCTGTGTGCATCCACCAAATTAGAGGATGCGGTAATGGATGAACACTCACATTAAACTAACATTCAGAAGAACAAAAGTTCAGCATGTCTATGCATCTCAATGATTCACCATACTATAACCAATATACAAAGTTGTGAGAAGGTGTGGAAATAAAGAAAATCGGTCGATGCTTCTCTGAGCAAAGGGCCTCCCTGCGCACGCATTAATTTCCTGGGCATGCTTGTTTCTTCTGAATGTTGCGAGCACTTTGAGCATGTTGGCAACTCCACAGCTAGCTACCTGCCTCATCTTGCAATTGATGCTGACACATTTGCTGCAAACACATGAGGCAATAGAGATGACTCAACATGGGTCCATATTGTGCAGTTCCCCTGATATCATATTCATTGTCCTGAATCTGAAAAGACAGGAAAACAGTAGCTATACTTAAACGGTGTTGCAAAACAGTAGCACATATCAATAGCTCGGCATGACAAAACACGATCATCTGGACGAAGGGGATACTGACCTTCTTGAGGAAGATTACATATAATTTCATAAGTCCTTGGTTGATTTCCACCTTCGGCTGCACTGCTTTTTTGCTCCTCCACACATGACAGGATCGTTCCGCACTGCATTCAGCAAGTCAACGTACAAATAAGCTAATTTCATCTTGCGGTGGTCATTGTACCTAGTTACGAATGTAGGAATACTTGGAGCACCATGAGGTTAGCTGACAGCAGGTAGATGCAGCCATATAAATTTTGTGTGGTGCTACTAAAATTGAGGTTTGTATCCCTTCCCGTTATGAGAATTCTTCTTGAAGTTGGTAGAATGTGACGGCTTGTTCTTTGCAGCAAACTTGCCTTTCCCCTGAGATTTGTTCTTGTTGTTTTGGGGCTTGTTGGGCTGGAAGTTCTTCTCGTGTACCATGTGGGCACTAGAAGCTCCCTCGTGACCGAGCACGTGTGTCTTTTGCTCTCGCCTTCTCCTCAAAATCAAGAGTGCTAATGAGATCCAAAACAGAAAACTCATGTCTCTTGTTTTTCAGAGAAGTAGCAAAATCGCTCCACGAAGGTGGAAGCTTGGCAATGATGGTCCCAACAACAAATTTGTCCGCAACAAACACTTAAAGTACTCAAGTTCCTTAGAGAGTGACTATATCTCATGAGTCTGCCGACCAGCAGCGCTCATCGGTCATCTTGTAGTCACAGAATTGCTCCATGATGTACAACTCGTTGCGGTAGCCGAGGGCCCAAGCGTGGCCTCGGCGCATCCCACATGTCTTTGCCGCTGTCAAACGACATATATGAATCCACAATGGAATCATCAAGAACACTCAGCAGGCGGCTTTGAAGAGGGTATCCATGTTCAAAAGCTTCTGCTGTGTAGGATTAAGATCGCCTCGGGCTTACCCTTAGTGGCGTCATAGCAAGACATGATCTGAAACCAATATACTGCTCTTGTGCGCCACCTTTATATTGCACCCCTTAAAAGTAGGCGGCTTCAAAAGCGCAGCAAAACCACTCGGAGTAAATTGCCCGTGATCAGGTTTTGGATTGGATTGTTGAATATATGAGCAATTTAGTATGAGATTTAATCCAAACAGTAGTAAATAGATAATGACGACAATTGCAAACATCAAAGTAATGATGCGGACTAAACCAGGAGGACAGAATCACATACCGTGACAAATGAGCAGAACCGATGTGGTTGATGTTGTCACTCATGTCGTTGATGAAGAGGTTACCGAGGTCGGGAAGAAGGCTGTCGTTGAGGAAGTCGTCGCTGGCAGCGATGTGGAGTGTGCTCCCCAAAACCTGATCGTCCCTCTCCCGTACAGGATCACGAAAGGCGGGGTTCGGAGGACTGCTGTCTGATAACCCACAAGTATAGGGGATCGCAACAGCTTTCGAGGGTAGAGTATTCAACCCAAATTTGTTGATTCGACACAAGGGGAGCCAAAGAATATTCTCAAGTATTAGCAGCTGAGTTGTCAATTCAACCACACCTGGAAACTTAGTATCTGCAGCAAAGTGTTTAGTAGCAAAGTAATATGATAGTGGCGGTAACGGTAACAAAAGTAAAGACAACAAAAGTAATGTTTTTGGTATTTTGTAGTGATTGTAACAGTAGCAACGGAAAAGTAAATAAGCAAGAACCAGTATATTGAAAGCTTGTAGGCACCGGATCAGTGATGGATAATTATGTCGGATGCGGTTTGTCATGTAACAGTCATAACATAGGGTGACATAGAACTAGCTCCAATTCATCAATGTAATGTAGGAATGTATTCCGAATATAGTCATACGTGCTTATGGAAAAGAACTTGCATGACATCTTTTGTCCTACCCTCCCATGGCAGCGGGGTCCTATTGGAAACTAAGGGATATTAAGGCCTCCTTTTAATAGAGAACCGGAACAAAGCATTAGCACATAGTGAATACATGAACTCATCAAATTATGGTCATCACCGAGAAGTATCCCGATTATTGTCACTTCGGGGTTGTCGGATCATAACACATAATAGGTGACTATAGAGTTGCAAGATAGGATCAAGAACTCACATATATTCATGAAAACATAATAGGTTCAGATCTGAAATCATGGCACTCGGGCCCTAGTGACAAGCATTAAGCATAGCAAAGTCATAGCAACATCAATCTCAGAACATAGTGGATACTAGGGATCAAACCCTAACAAAACTAACTCGATTACATGATAAATCTCATCCAACCCATCACCGTCCAGCAAGCCTACGATGGAATTATCCACGCACGACGGTGAGCATCATGAAATTGGTGATGGAGGATGGTTGATGATGACGACGGCGACGAATCCCCCTCTTCGGAGCCCCGAACGGACTCCAGATCAGCCCTCCCGAGAGAGATTAGGGCTTGGCGGCGGCTCCGTATCGTAAAACGCGATGATTTCTTCTCTCAGCTTTTTTCTCCCCGAAAGCCAATATATAGAGTTGGAGCTGGCATCGGAGGGTCTCCAGGGGGCCCACGACGTAGGGGGGCGCACCCAGGAGGGGGGGGGGGGCGCCCCCACCCTCGTGGACAGGGTGTGGGCCCCCTGGTCTTCATCTTTGGCGAGGATTTTTATTATTTATTCTAAGATATTCCGTGGAGTTTCAGGTCATTCCGAGAACTTTTGTTTTCTGCACATAAAACAACATCATGGCAATTCTGCTGAAAACAACGTCAGTCCGGGTTAGTTCCATTCAAATCATACAAGTTAGAGTCCAAAACAAGGGAAAAAGTGTTTGGAAAAGTAGATACGACGGAGACGTATCACTGTCCCTTCTCGCGGTGCACGCCGGAAGGAGGGCTGGAGAAGAATTGCGTGGCGGCGCTAAGATCTGGAACGGTGCGAAACCATATGATACAACGACGGCTAGGGTAGAGCATGTCAGGTCGGTCATGCAAGTATAATAGTAGGCCTTTGGCCCCCAAACCCCACGTCCAAGTCAATAATAGCTCAAAAAAAGTCAATAATAGCCCCACCAAGGTTTGTCTAAAAAAACGGAGTAATTAAGGCGTCCGTTAGTCCCTTTAGTATAAATACAATATCATTAATAATGGCCCCACCTTTTGTCTCACAAAGTATGTTGGAGTACAACTGGATACACGTTTACAATCCGCTTCTCTTCTCTCTCCTCTTCTCTCTCCTTCAACTAAGCACAAATACTATATTTAAATCCTTATAGCCTGCTTATGTCATCTAATTGTAGTACTTGCTCTAAAGTTACTATCCACTATGTAGTCTGAAATGCCGGGCGTGCAGCGGGTGGTGCCCTCGGTCGGTGCGCCGCTTCAACGGCAGAAGCAGTGAGAGGCCGTGTCGCCCTGACTTGCCATCAATGTGGAGCGACGGGCTCAGCTGGCGCCGGGCGGGAAGCGCACGCGGGAGGGGGGAGGGGTTTTTGTTTGGCCAAGAAGGTGATAAGCCAACTTGGGATCGGTCCGGATCGGGGAAATATCATGTGCTCCCATACTCTGCATATGACACTAGTCTAGTATGTTACTACTCCCTCCTTTCCGGTTTATAGATATGTTTAGAGTAACATAGTAATATGTTGCAGTACAAGTTACTCCCCACTATGACCAGCCTTGGCCTCTCCTAGTGCTCCACCATGTATAGTTGCTAAGCCTGCCACGTAGGCATAAAATATGATGTGGCACCAATAAACTAAGCACCTATGCATTGAAGACTTGAGTTACTAAGCCATTTAATGCACTTAGCACCTCATCTAAAGAGCATTAATAGTATAGCCAGCTGCTGGCTATAAGCCAGTGCCATGTCATCTACAACCCATCTTATAGTCAACATGTACAGTAGTAGATCAAAAGAGTGTACTACTACTTTTTTGTTCTGTGGCCCACCTTTCATTCTCACAAAGTGCCTAGGAGCAGGTGCTAGAGCTGGCTCTTCACGAAGAGCCCGCTTACCTTCTCTCTCCTCTTCTCTTTCCTCCAACTAAGCAGAAATATACTATAGTTTATTCCTTATAGCCCGCCGACTCAGCTCTATTGTACTTGCTCTAAGAACATCTAAGCACTTACTAGCACCCCCTTGACCGTGGACCTTGACGGTGTACGTCACTTTGTGTCTCATAATTTTCCTCGTCATCATCTGAGTCCTAGAAGATCTCACCCACATCATCATTAGCATGCAGCCGCCTTGATATACAACGTGCGCTGAAGGAGTAGAGGCGACTGGGGACGCACCACCACCACGTCGTGGGCACTCCGTATTTGCTCGTGTGCGTGCAGCGTGTGTGTTTTTCCATCGGTGCTAGCTCTAAGGACGAGGCTGCGGTCGTCTTCGCCTCCGACTAGTAGTTGAACAACGACGGCAAAGAGGTGCTGCAAGAGATGCGTATGCGCCATTGCGTGCGAGCTTCGCCGTAGCACGACGAACCGGACGTCGCCGCGGATGGCGCACGCCTCCATGCAGCCGAGTGTGTGCGCATGCATGTGCTATTCACGTGCATTCTGCGGCCGAGCGTGTGTGCATGCACGTCTTATGTACGTGCGTTGTCTGCTCCATGCTGTGCGCGTATGTGCATGAGTTGGATCGGATGGAGTTAGTGCGTTGGCTTGTGTACATGCGTGGCTGCATGCGTCCTGTACATGCGTGGCTTGTTGCGTGGTTATCAATAATTCAATATACACTACTCCCTCCGTTCCTAAATATAAGTCTTTCTTGCCATTTCA
Organism: Aegilops longissima; assembly: GCA_021605205.1. Classification (NCBI taxonomy): domain Eukaryota; kingdom Viridiplantae; phylum Streptophyta; class Magnoliopsida; order Poales; family Poaceae; genus Aegilops; species Aegilops longissima. Next base: position 720,527,987 of record CM038678.1, on the reverse strand, counting down.
AATATACTACTACATACGGTTGTATGTAGACATATTTCAGAGTGTAGATTCACTCATTTTGTTTCGTATGTAGTCCCTTATTGAAATATCTAAAAAGACTTATATTTGGGAACGGAGGGAGTATAAAACATCTTCAACTTAGCATCCTGATGTACCGTTTCTAGTGGTTAGCAAAAAGTTCATGTTCTTTTAGTTGTTTATAGGTGGGCAGGCGGCAAAAATAGGGGAAAACACGCAAGTTTCCTTGCAGACGCTCCACCGCAAGGTTCCTTGCTCCTCCTCGGTCGTCGGGAATCTATGCTCTTCAACTCTTTTCTTTTACGTGAGCTTTGTTCATCCTTTGTTCATCTAGCATCAAGGTGCATGTGTCATGCAAGAAAATGGAGATAATCAGATAAGCAGTGCGTAAGTGAGTCGTGCGGGGGGAAACCCTTTTTCGTAAGTGAGTCGTGCACTTCGATGGCACCTACGCAATATTTTTTCTCCTCGATGGCACGTGAATAGTGCATGTACTCAACGACGGAGCACGAGATGGTAGCAATGACATGGTCAGCCCTTTTTTGGAGAGAGTACGTACTACTAGTAAATAACTTTGATGTGTCCCGTCAACTCGCAGAACGACGAGAAGCTTGATTACGCCTTCTCCCTCGCCAACGCGTGCGCGGTGGCTCGCAGCACGAGGAGAAACTTTTGCGTACAAGCGGTGGACGTGCAACAGTTCATTAGGTGTCAGATTGCCAGAAGCACTACTGTAGAACCATCGACTTCCGGAAGAGGCGAAGAGCCAAGCGCAAGGTCACCTACTAACCTTAGTGGGAGTAACATAAGTAGGGGTACCTCCTTTTTTTATTCTAGAAACAATCACACGCGAATATCAAGGTGCTGGTTACGTAGAACAAATTTCCTGCAGTCCGTGCTCAGCCCTCCTCTATCTCTCTTCTCAGCTAGCCAGCGGACGTGCAGAGCCCATCGTTTGTTTGCTCACATGCGGCCCCACATGTCATTGAAAACGCAAGAGGACCCACTGAACCTGCACATCTTTCACCTCGACGTGCTGGTGATGAAAAACAAATCCAATAAAGATCTTCGGTGGCCGCTTTTGGAGTTACTCAAGAGTAGTAAGATTCTATTTATAGTTTAACCCAAGATGCACATCTCGTGGCTTCAACTACCACTCTATTTTCTTTCATGACACGACCTGGATGCTGGATGTCCCACGTGTCGGCAAAAGGAGGAAGAACCCAACCAAATCTTCGGTTGTGCTCTCGGATTAGACTAGTTGTGCTAACTTAAAATTTTTATTGTGTACTCCCTCCGTTCCAAAATACTTGACTTCCATTTGTCCAAAAATGGATGTACCTATATACTAAAACATTTCTAGATACATATATATTTTGACAAATAGAAGGCATGTATTGTGCAACGGAGGGAGTAGAATGGATGCAAGTTTTTGTATTGCGAAGAAGAGTACATCCATATATTGATAGAGCGTTGGAGTTGGCCTTACAAGTGGGACCGCAGTTGAGGAAACCGACTATCGGCAAACCCCCACCTCGCCCGCCGCGCGATGGCTGAGTTAGAGAAATGATGAGGTTGAAGAGATTGCTCTAGCACGGACTCCAAGAAATATGGTGTCAGATGGAAGTCGTGCTGGTGGCGTGTGCCGTACTCCTGGACGTGAATGCTTATTCTGGCCCATGCCACCCTACTACTCCTACTACTTACTATATAGTACTAGTATCGAGGATTCGAGGTGCTGGTTACGTAGTACAATATGGCTACAGTAAAAACACCTGCACGACGCGCGAAGCATGTGAAGCTAGTACAAATTGTGTACTACTTCCTCCGTTCCTAAATATAAGTCTTTGTAGAGATTTCACTAGGTAGACTACATACAGAGCAAAATGAACGAATCTACACTTAATATGCATCTATATACATTCGTATATGGTTCATAGTGAAATCTCTACAAAGACTTACATTTAGGAATGGAGGGAGTACTATTGTTGATTGGCCTCATCCGATAACCTGTTGCAATGCACGTACAATTATGGAGGAGTGAGAGGAAGAGCGTGCGGCAGCAGTTCTGAATCGAGAGGGAAAGGCGAAGAGTCGGTGGACGGTTGCCAGTTTGCCACGGTTCACGAAGGGGAGCCCCGGCCTACATGTCGGTTCGGAAATACTCCTACTACTCGCCGTCGTCTCACTGATATGTTGGAACGGGACCACATGTCAACGAAACATGGTGTGTAATTTCTCGTGCAAAATGCGATCTGGCCGCGTTGGCCCGAGGTGCCGCATTAGTTTTTTTTGAAAGTTTGCCGCATTAGTTATCGACCTTTATTTTTTTAACATGCAATCTGAATGGATAGCTCCTGTGGTCATCACACGTGAGCGGATATAGTGATGGTTGATTCGCCCGAGCAACTTATTACTATGGGAATATGGGAGTACCAGCGGATTCAAGGAACAGAGAAATGATGGTTGCTTCGTCCGAGCAACTTACTGTGGCGAAGGTGGGGCTCTGTGATTTGACTGCTCACTAGTCATTACTACTGCGGCACAATGACCAGGGTGAATCTTTCCCTGAAGTTGTGTTGTGCACTCAATATTGCTGCATGGCAGGTGGAGCCAGATGAAGGATGTCCAACATGTCGGCGAAACGAAGTTGAATTGTTTCTGGCATTGCTATCAATCCTTCAGGATTTGTTTATATGTACGCATAATTTTGATGAAATTGTACTGTGATGCTATGAAGGTTTCAACTTCGGTTCCCGTGGGAAAAAAAGGTTTCAACTTGGGATTCATGTGTCTTGCCTCGAGATTATCTCATTACAACATTCCATCAAATACAAATGAAACTACCATGGCTAATGCATCTCAATGGTTCGCAGATCAGCGCCAATATTCACATCACAACTGAAGACAAAGTTGTGAGAAGGTGTACAAATAAAGAAAAAATATATAATTGATCGATGTTGTTCGTAGGCATGGCTCCATTTCCTTGGCACAGTGTTCATTGCTTGGCAGCTAGTTTCACCCAGCTCTGTAGCCAAAAAAGAGGTGTATGAAGGACACCACAATACGATCATTTTGTGCAGCTCCACTAAAATCGAGCGGACCATCCCTGTTTGCAAAGATATCCAGTCAGTGTGATTACAATAATAGTGGAACTAGATGATGAAACATAACACACATAAATAGAAGCCGATCACCTCTACGATCTCTCTTTAGGACTAACTTCTTGTTGGAGAAAGATTAGGCACGGAGTTGGATGAGGAGGATAGGAAAAGCAATCTCCCTTTCCCAGTCCCACAGAAATGTAAAAACGTTGCCCGTGTGGCATTTTGGCGGAACTGCACAAAACACTCTTCAGAAAAGTGATTTGTGCATTTCACCAAAAGGTCGCAATAACAACGAGGTGAAAATGGATAGCCCTGTTTGCAAAAGGAGGTCGAAAGGAAACAATTACTGCCCAATAACACGAGTTGAAGACACATACGCCGACAAAAAAGAAGCATGTTTCATGTAAAAAGGGAAATATAGCACATGGTGGTTTATCAAAAATGGTTTGAGGACGAGATTGCAAGATGGAAAGTACGCCGGCCGAGATACAATTTAAGCAAACAACTAAAGAAGATCCACATGCAACAACGTGGGAATATGGGCAGTAGAGCAAGGCCGGAGGAAGCTGTACCTGAGGGTCGTGGGGATGTTACTAGGAGGGCGCCGGCGGCCGGGATCTGCCCATACTGCGGCAGCGAGCAAGTGGCGAAGGCCCTACCGCGCCGGAGCTTGCTCAGAGAGAACGGCGGGTACCGCAGATCGGGACGAGCTGCCTCAACGCCGTCGAACCGAGAGACGATGCACATCCTCCCTTTCCGCCGGCGGATGGGATGCGGACGGATCACTTACCAACGCTGAGAGAGAGAGGCCACGGTGGCCTTGTGTGAGATGGTGTGACGAGAGACAAACCCAATTTTCCATTTTCCCCACGACAATCGTTTTATATTCTAGACGTGGTACCCGACCCTCCTTCGAGTAAACAACTGCTACACGCGTCAAATTATCACGTGGGCTGCCTTTTTGTACAGAAACGAACTCCACTGTGTACTCGCGCGGGTGTGGCCGGGAACGAGACGTGAGTACGTGCGTCCTGCGTGCACTTCTTCTTTAGGTGCAGGTACGTACGTGGGTGGGTGTGAGAGAGATGGTTTGTGCGAAACAGAGGCAATATGTTGATGATATCTCAATCAGAAAAACGTAACATATGCAATGTGTGTGAAATGGAGTCATGGATGTGAGATATCTATAGAATTGAAAACAGGGATGAAGTGTGTGGCTGCGCGATCGATAAAGAGTGCCATCGAATTTGTGTTTGCCCACGTCAAAGATAAAGGGCGGCTGGCCTACTGGAATTTGAGAGGGCAGCGGTGCAGTTCTTCTCTGTGGCATGGATATCTACCTACCACATTCGACTATCAGTGTGTGTGTGTGGGGGGGGGGGGTAGAGACCGGTCGACTAGTATATGTGTGGGGAAGGAGAGAGACCTAGCTATGTATTGAGGGAGATCGATCGACATCCATGGATATGTGTAGCAGAGGAATAAGGTTGGGGAAAAAACAAAGGTAGAGCGTCGGAGGGTTGGTGGTGGACTGGCGTCTCACAAATGGTGGGAGAGGCCTGCTAGACAAACGGAGGGTATGAGTGCAATATCAATAAGAGAGGGCGGGGGATGTCTGTCTGTCTATGCACATGCGTGTGAGAGACGGGTCGGGAGGTATTCAAGGATGATGAGGGGCGACGATATGGTTGTGGTAAGCATGCGTAACTACATAGGAAGATCAACCGTCGTGTGTCCGAGAAAAGGAGAGACATAACTAGCGAGGTAAGTGTATTGGTGCTTGGTGAAAACGAATTATAGTCGACCTGGCTATATGTAGGGAGATCAGTTCGTATACACGCCTACATGTGTTAGAAGCAAATAAGGTCCGGAGAGGCAGACGGGGGGAGAGGGTGTGGCCAGGAGGTGGTGCGAGAGGCCTACCATGTCGAGGGGGGAGGAGTGTGCGAGCATGTGATTAATGAAAAGAGGGGCGGGAGTGTGCACCTGCGTGGAATCGTATTGGACATATGGGGGCATGGACGGTGAGAAGAGAAGAGGGGAAGTATACATGTGTTTGTTGTAGACACACTTGGCTAGAGAGGTATATCGACCGGTGTGTGCCAAAAAGAAGGAGCCCGGGGCCTACACACACCGCTGGTGGACGACCTAAAGAGAAATAATGAACGTGCGTGATGGAGGGGACGCTAAGGATGTGTGAGGGGGGCGGGCGTGTGCATGCACGATAGAAAGTTAGCGCTAGCTAGCTACAAATAGAAGAGGATCGTGAAGGTGTAAAAGACGAACAAAGATCATAATTCATTATAAAAAACTGGATACGGATACTTGAAGAAGATATCATAATGTAGAACATCTTATATCTTATATTTACTAATTGGAGGCATCATACTAAGCTCCACGTTAATCCACATCATTAAAAATATCTTACTCATTAGATCTATGTAACTTATCAATCTAAACCCTACGATTTACGTTACCCATATAGTGGAAAAAATATTCAATCTAGACGTAAACCTGACCCAACCTGCACATAATTAACGTCTGAAAAAAACCAGTCTATATTCACCTAAATTAACAACGTCATGGGAGTTGAGATCTCAACCAAAAAAAACAATGTTATAGGAGTCCACATCTCACAAGAAAAAGGACCATCACCACGTTTTATCCTAAATCAAGACCATCACCACGTTTCCCTCAAGAAATTTTTTTTACCATCACCACGTTCCTCTCCATCCACGTATGGATTCAATCTGGTGCGCTCCTGCCATGCTTTTTTCCACAACCACAATACATAGTAGCTCCTCCTATTTTCTTGCGTCCAATAAAATCACGATCCAAATCTCATCCAAGAAAATTGGCGGCAGCCGACCCAGTTGATGCTGCAGATGGCCGTGTCATGTGGGAGTTGCGCCGGCGGCTGGGGTTCCATGTGACCAGTTCGAGCATCCTCTATCTCTCCATCCCGTATTTTAATGTCATCTTCGACTTCAACCTTCCATCTGTATTGCATCCATCAAGAAGAACATGTCTCAATCGATTTATCCCCTCCCGTCTAACCTTAAATCTTATCTATATTCCAAGTTTTGCAATTAAAGATAGCTGATGCATGGGATGAGGATTTGTATGCACGATAATTTGAAGAAACGAGGGCGACATGGATAGTTGAGGCACCCGGGAGTGGAGGAATTACGTTGGAGTGGTGGCGTCACACAAGTATAACACTCCAAATCCAATTTGAGTGGATCTATAATATCTGATCAAGAAACATCGGCCTTTTCCATGTCCATCTTGCATCACTTCTCTTTACCAGATTATATATTGGAGGGAGGGGAGGAGAACCAGCAGGGGTGGTCTGTACGAGCATCTTTCCGATGATGACCACGTTTGGTCGGGTTCCGTTGGTAGCACGGGCATGAATCACCCAACTCCTCCATCAATCCCTGCTGTCAAGATCCTGCATGTCTTGCTTGGCTATCATCTGTAGTACAGGTTGGCTTTCTCTTGCTTTCGTTGTCTTGGTTCTAATGGATGTTTCCTCACCTGACTCCTCAAGGGAAATAAATACATGGCGTGATGCAGATCAATAGACAATAGATTTGGTAGGCAGGATAAAAATATGAACTAATTATGTTTTTTCTTTGTTTGATGTTTTCTTGATCTGCGCACATGCTTTTCTAATAATTCCCAATGGATTATAGGAATGGGCTTCATGCAGATAGACAGAAATATGTTTGTGATCAGTCAAAGACAATGAAAACATTTACAGAAATCTTCATGTGTGGATCCTATGAATTACTTTGATTGGAAGTCCAACGATCAATCTCATCTTAGTAATAACTATGTTTGGAGACATACGTGATGTTAGTTTCTTTATCTCTCAAGCTCTTGCCCTCTATGCTTACTGAATTAAGAAAGCGGCAATGTTCTGGAGAAGATGCAATGCTGCAAACAAGTCATCATAGTAGTTAGCAAATTATCGCATATTTTCAGTTAGGCTACTCTGCATATATATAATACTACTCTACTATACTGGGGAAAGACATCACGTTCTCTCTCTTTCTTTTGACATGAGTGGTTGGGTATTAATAATAGTCCTCATGATTGCATTGTGAGATTATCTTCAGCAAAAGAGATTTTAATCAGTGGTCGATCAACGACAACGTACAAGGGCCTTGATGACAGCTATTCGTGTTACAGCATGCAGCCTGAGCCATGCAAGCAACAATGGTATCATGTAGTCTAGACTGGAGTAGCGCATAGTAATATTTGATTATTAATTTCAGCAGGCAACCAAGGCAATGACGATGTAGTCTTGGCTAATGTTTCTATTTAATTAGCTTTTTTTTGGAAAAATGGTTCATACATATATGTATGTGCATGGAACAACTCATTGTTTAGAACTGACAGCATCGTTAAATCCAGAAATTCGTATACGTACAAAGAAGAAAAATCAATCAGCTATCCGTATGGACGATGCGTAACAATGTTCTCATATTACCTGAGTATACATATAGATATTTGTATAGTTAGGAGTTTCGTGACAAAAATGTACGTCTTGCACAAAAATATTTTGAGATCCCCAGTTCAATATATAATTTCTATAAATAAACTGATGATTAACTGAGGGCATAAATAATAAATTCAAGGCATCAACATTTATTTAAATAAAAGACGATATAACAAAGAGAAAAATCATACATTTAATTTAGTGTCATTCGGCTTCAGTATTGGTAGAAATAATGTTAGGGTAACTATTCATTTTTAATGGAATAGATTGGCCGTGTATCGATGATAATGTAGGCAAATGTGTTTTGTATGGTTATGGGAATTGCATGTATTACCAGTAGGACAATGTGCATGCGTTTGTTCTCGGTGACCAAAACGTGAAAGCAGATGATAGCCCTCTCATCTTGATACAACAATATGCCTTTGCAGGAATCAAGAAAAAACATATTCAACAGATTTGTGGCTAACAGAATGTCATTTCATGAAGAAGCATCAATAAATATAAGATTAGCATATTTTTGTAAATTGTGTATATTCATCGCACCTCACAATCTGTTACAAGTAAACATAGATTCCCACAAATTTTATATTTCAAAATTTTAGATCGTTAGAAGAAAATTTACATAAAACGAACTACATATTTGGAACTATGTGGACCATCAATACCGCCTTCATATTCATGTCAAATAAATATCATATTTGAAAATTATGAGAGATGGGATGACTAAAAAGGAAAAATTCATGCAAACCATCTAATAACACGGTGATCAAACAATTGTAATACTCTATTCCCGGGATCATTGAACAAATTTCATGTTTATATCATTATTATTACTGCCCTGATATTTCATCCCTTCAGTTTCATAAATTATAAATAGTAAACATTCGCTAGCCCGTGCTGGTGCACGGGTTGATGACTAGTTGATTATAATTTGGGCTAATGTGTGGCTTTTGCAACTCAGGTCTAAATACTTGTCATAATGTAGGGGGCGGGGCACTATACTTTGTGTGATAAACACGGTGTACGTATGGAACATGGTTTAGATTATGAATATATAGTTAGTACATCAAATGTACTATTATTTGGAATCAACATCAAGTGTATTCAAAAAATAGAATCCAAGTTCATGTAGTACACATAGTTCATATCTATCTCTATAGCAATCATGTGGTGTGTTATTAAGGTAATACATGAATGATGGTTGAAGTTGGCAACAATCATGATTGTAGATTCTTATTGAAATGGAGAAACAAATTCAAATTTAGTTTGAATTGCAGTGGTAGTATAGACATTTGGAATGCACTAAAATGTTGGTATGGGTAGGTTACATGCATTATACAGCAAGCGAAAAAATTTAATCGGACATAACATGGATTCATACTCCCTCCTTCCATCTATATAAGGCGTAATGAGATTTTTAAGACCGCCTTTGACTATTGACAAGATTAATAGTACATGACATGCACAATGTGAAAATTATGTCATTGAAAGAACCTTTCACAGACGAAGTTAACGGTGTGCTTTGTGTAAGTTGCATATCATATATCATTGCTCTAATATTTGGTCAAAGTTAGCATCGAATAACGCATTAGGCCCTATATAGATGGAAGGAGGGAGTAGCTTTGAATAGTATTTGTATAGTAAAACGGGGCAAGACTCTCTCTTTGTGTGGTGTGAATAGTTTTATTTTTTCGTTTTCTTTTTGGTTGAGGGAAGTGCGAATTGATTTGGTACGTACAAGTACAATATTACTACACGTTAGGCTTGTCCCTAAAATTCAACCCGCGTCTTGTTATATCCCGAAAATTCAGATATCGTGCTCCCAAAACTGGCGCCTTCACAACCCGCGCCTTGCTATCCCGAAATTACAACGCGCGCGAAAACTCCCTCTAGCTGCCAAATCCCGGCACACGAAATCCCCCCTTCTAACCCTGAGCCGAAAGGGCTGCTAGTTCAAATCGGCGGGGGGTACTTTTGTAACACACCCTACATTTTGGACAAGCGCGTCCCTAAGTCATGCTTCACCCCCTCCCATCGCCCCCTTTTCGCCATTCGAAATCCCAGGCCGCCATAACCTCTCCGCTCCAGCCGCGAAACCCCACCCTCCTCCGTCTGCCACATCACCGCTGCCCAGCCGGAGCCTCTTCCTCGATGACATCGTCCACCGCAACAGCTCGACGTCCCTCATCCACCTCCCCGGATGAGGATCCGTCGTCCATCTCGCCGTCCCGCCGGTTCAGCCGCCCCTTCCTCCACCTCCAAGGAGCTGCTCCGACGATCGCCTCATCTATCGCGGCTGCTCCATCCCCACAGCGCCGCCTTAACCTGCTCCACCGGAACCGCAGCATCCTCACTGACTCCTCGGACGAAGCCGAGGCCTACTCGGTGCCACCAAAGAGGTTGTAAACTCATCGCATCGCACCTTTTCCTTAACTCGACCTCCCGGCGCCGACGGTGCTCCATCCCGCACCCCCATGGAGCGGCTACCTTGAAGCCGGCGCCACGGGCGACATCTCCACGGCAGCTCTCCCCCACTGCGAGGCCCCTTCGGCGGCGGCGTCCATACCAGCCAGATCTGCTGCTGCTGCTGCTCCGGTTCTCGCTCGCTCGCGCTGCTGCTGCTGCTCCGGCTCTCGCTCGATCGATCGCTCACCCAGCTGCTGCTGCTGCTCTCCCCCTCGCTCGTGCTGCTGCTCTGCTCGGATTAAGCCATACTTTAGTCGACTGAATCGAATTTTGGGTCAGTCGATTTTCAGGGGTTGGGGGGGCTCGCCGGAGTTAAGGAAGAACCACCCGCAGCGGGGATGGGGGCTCGCCGGAGAGGTACCCCACTATCTATCTCGGGTTCGGGGTGGGGGGCTAGAGGGCTGGCAGGCGGCGAGTGGCGAGTTGTTTGAGGCGGCGAGGTGGCTGGGGCAGCGGTTCAGCCGGTGCTGGCTGGCGGCTCAGGGGGGTGCAGGTTGAAGATGAACTGCAGGCCCTCCCTAAACTACATGTCAAGTGCCTCTCTGCTACCATTGCGTTCAGTTTTGACAGTAGCATTCAGATTCCACAGTAAATTTCAGTTTCGACAGTTAAGTTCAGAGTCAACAGTTTTTACCTCATCTATTGTAGTCAGGTGGTTTTTGATGATGTTAATTTTACATCCATTTTACATCATCTATTGGAGATGCTATTAGAATCCCACTTGAGATTGACGATGTCTGTCTTGTGCTGCTTCAGCCTTGACGTCTTACGGCTGACCGGAGCTGCTCCAACGACGTAACGATCCATCACAACAGAAAGCAGTGCCTCGGACGCCGTCTCTGATTCCTCGATCTTCCTCCACACCTCCGACAGCCACCTCTGCCTCAACTGCTTCAGCGACCAACCCAATGATGCTGAGGTCGACATGGCTACGGCAAAGAGGTTGTACACTTGTTGCATCACTTATTACTATACATTCACGTCGATCCATTAGGGCTATTTTGGTTCAACGGAAAAACATAGCAATAGGGAATTTTCCAATGGCACTCTACTATTCAATTATTCATGCATTTTGTTGAAAGGAATGAAGCAAAACATCCACCTGGACCTACTTTTCAAAATACTATGAATGAAAACAAGACCAAGTGCATTAGTGCCAGAATAACATTCTAACTGTACACGCTTTCATATGGTTTCACTTTATTTAGGCCATGTTTCTTTGCATTCCTCTGCTCTTCCAATTCCTGTAAACCAAACACCCAAGTTGACAGAAATCCTGTGTTTACAAATGCTCTGTTTACCATGTGCATTTTCCTATCCTATTTCGGTGTTTTTCCTATCCCTGCGTTTTAAGAATCATGCAAGCCAAATGAGCCCTTACAAAATTACTTCAGTTACATGTACGTGTCGAAGGGAACTTTGTGTGGTTTGTCCTGCTCCTGCCGCGACGTCGTCCACCTCACCTGAGCTGCTCCATCGAAAGAAGCATCCACCAAACCAGACATCACGACTCCTGACCATCTTTCGCCACCTCAGATCTCCTTCCCTGCCGCCGGCACCCACCGCAATGGCATCACCATCATCGACTCAGCAGATGAACCCGAGGAGTACACGGGTCCACAAGAGAGGTCGCACTCTTCTGTTTCTGCTTATGTTATGCATTGCTTAAACTTACCTGCTACTTTATTGTCCTGTTCAGCTCTTGGACTCCCAAGTCAGGTCCAAGTTAATGTTCAAACATGAGTTCTAAATTAGTTGTGGGGCACATATCGAGGCAACAATGAACAGTATGTCTGTCTAATATCTGGTTCACCTAGGGTATGCCTATGTTGTTCATCTTGGGTGGGAAACAAATAGTAAAGCAATCATCATCTGTCTTTTTATTAATTTAAAGCAATCATCAGCCTGCTATCATTATTTTTGGATCCATCCACTAGTTGTTACCATTACTCTAAATTTCTGCATGCTCTCCTTACATAATCTCACCATATTTTTTCGTATGCATGTCAGATATTGTACACAGTCATGCTGAACATGTAGAGAAAAAGAGAAGAGTTTTGCGCGGCAATACAATGTCATGCAGACATTGCTCCATGGCGGGTTCAATGGCAAACTCTCCCCACCCATCTCCAGATTGTAATCCAGAGGAAGATATCTGTTCTGAGGCGGATTTAGACGCCGCTGACCACTCCTATTTACCCCCCAAGGTGTTTGCTCTACCTTGGCATGATGATGTTAGTCATATCATGCATATGTTGCCTTGCAGTGCCTACTTTTGACATCATATATGTCATCTGCTTAGTTTAGACATGTTCTGTAATGCCACCTGTTTAGTTTCTATATCATATATGGGAATTATGCAGTCTCATGTCTTTTAGCCAGCCATAATATATGTGAAATGTGCAATGCCATCCTGTTTAACCAGGCATCATATATTTGAATGATATCTTGCCCATCCTTTTCTTCATTACATTTCCATTTGTCGACAATGTTTGTACATTAAACTACTCTTCCCGTGAATCAGCCATTTGGGTGGGAGATGGAAAAATATGGAGTGAAAACAAGGCCTTCAGAGCAGACAATGCTACCTGTCGAAGCAGATCTCTTTTTGGGTCCTGATAGCTCCTCAGAGATGGATTCAGAGACAGATGACCAGTCCTATTCCCCTCACCGAGGTGTATGCTCTAACTTGGCACGGTTATCTGCTCATATCATGCATACGGTGTCTTGCATTGCATAGTTTAGACATCATATACACAATATTCAACACCATGTTCTTAGTTCAGACATCATATCGAATGCCCTCTGTTTAGCATATAAATCACATATGTGAATTAAATGATGCGATCCTGATTACTTAGATAACATGTAGGTGAATTATGTCATGCGATCCTGTTTAGTTATTCATCATATCTTTGAATTGTGTTATGCCAAGCTATCCAGTTTAGATAGACATCATATATGTGAAATTATGTCATGCTATCCGTTTTAGTTAAACAATATACATGTCAACTATTTCATGCCCTCTTTTTTCCACACTATCTATTGCATCTGTCTCTCATACAATGACTGTACATTCAACTATGTTTCCTGTTTATCAGCCATTTGAATTGGAGCGGGTGATGCCAGTATCTAGCGGACTAAAAACACGGTCTTCAAATAAAACAGTGCTACCTCTTGGTAGAGATAGCACCCCGGTTGTACATGCACAAGAACCAGCCCTACCACACATAACCCATACTCTCGCAGATTGTACCCCTACTGCGATGGACAGAGAACCAGCTTCACCCAATCTAACCCCAACCCCAGCCAATAGTAACCCAGTTCCTGTTGACACAACACCATCTCCACCACAGAGCTCCCAAACAAGAGCAGTTAGTAAGGCAGCTCCAGTGCCCAAAGGGCCAGTACTATCACGGCGAACCCCAACTCCACCAGTTAGTACGCCTATTCCTGTGGAGGAAGCACAACCAGCTAGTCGTAGTTTAGCATCTATCGCATTTGATGTTGTTAAATCGTATGTGCGTATCTTCCCATCTTGGAAATATTATACTGAAGATGAAGGAAAATGCCAGTTGCAGGTGTTTGTCCAGGAGTTATGTGTAAGTAATGTTATTCATGGCAATTACTTTGCTTCGTCCCATACATCCTACCTCCATGATGGTTATAATACAGCAAATTTTCCCATTTTTCTCTATAGAGAAGGACCGATTTGGAAACTCAGGATGAGGTAACATGTGCTAATACCTCTGCTATCTTCAAGAATGCTTGGTGGCAGTATCGGAATTACCTGAAGAAAACGTATTTCACCGGCAAAGAAACTCATCAAACTCCCTTACGTTCTCCTGAGACACATTTATCGGACGATGATCGGGAACGCCTTGTTCAGATCTTGGTCCCGAACCAAGAATGTGGTAAGTTCTATGAGCTCATTTTCTATTTTAAGTATTATATTCTTGCGCCTTATTGTACTCTATTCATGTAGAACAAGTGCCTAAACCTGAAGAACAACTGTTCTAATTTAAGATTCCATTGCTATCATAGTTCAAAAAGCGCTAGGCGTTAATTGTGCGTTTTGCCACCGCCTTGCGCTTTACTGACCAAAGCGCATGCTTATGCGCAGTTATGCACAGATTAAGCGTAGTTATGCGCAATGCATTTTGCCAACGCCTAGAGCCTAGGCGCGCTTAAGCGCTCGCTTAGGCGCGCCTTTTTTAACTATGATTGCTTTGCTCTTGTATCACTGCATTTACTGATACAAACTTATTTTTAAATTGAAGGATCCAATCGAAACTCCAATGGCACAACAGGTATGTTCACACATGTTTCATTAACAGGTTTGCTCTTATCAATAGCTCTTTTGATTTCAATTTCAATTGTGTATACAGTTGACTTTCATATCAAGCACATTACTAGCATCACAACAGAGCCAATAGTGTTGTTGTACATGTAGACCCGTGTTACCCATCTGAAATCTTGTTATGCCGTGTAGTTTCCCACGCTTTGTATTCTTTCACTGCTGCTTTGTCTTGAACTGATATGATTTGAACCATGTCTCTATTTTGATTTGGCAAGACAATGCAATGACCATAGGGCATAGATATATGTTTGTTTGATGCTTTTATTATGTACTAGTACTTGGCAATAGAAGACTTGGTAGTTTAATCCTGTCCACCTTACTAATTAACTGGTTCACCGAAATGAGTTTCATATACTAGTACATGCTAAACTTGTTATGTGTCTGCTTGTTTCTTCTTTTAGAATGCTGACAGAATATTGGGGAAGACTGCCTTATTAAGCAATGGTAAAGGAAGTAAGGCAGATAAGGTTCAGGGAAGTGACACATCCTTGTTGGTCTCCAACAAAGTTGATAAAACAGCTAAGGAAGACTATCTTGAAAACAGCGAGACAACCCCAAAGTCCTGTCTTGGTTTAGTGTTTGAGTTACTGGCCACTACCGCTTGCACAAGCTATTCAAACTCACTGTCTGAATTAGTTCGGTTTCTTGAGTCTCAACTACAAGCTGAAAGACATTGATCAGCTGTGCTGACAAGAAGCGGAAGGACTGCGGAAGTCCCTGGAGCATCCAGATGCATAATTTCTGGTGCAACAGCAAGCGTTGGAGGATTTTAGCGCCAAATAGGACAAAGCTAATCAGCTTGCTAAGCTTATTGCCAGCATGGTGGATACCCAGGATAACGTTTCTTGAGCTCTTCTGAAGTTGTTTCAGTTATGATCTTGTTTTTCTGTCGCGTTTATTTGCACTGGTGGCCAATTTTGACAGCCAGTGTATGTAATATGCTGCTTTGTTCCCTATATTTGCACTGTTGGCGAACTTTGATGCCCAGTGGATGTAATTTGTGTAATAGCGGTAATAGGCTAGCGTTAATTGCTTGCTTATTTATTTCCTTATTGTCTTGTTTAGTTGTTTGCTTGTAGTCACTGCAGTTCTTTTTCTGTGTTTTTCTAGTGGCCACAATAGCCTATTTTTGGTAACTAGGCCAAAATAATCATGGCAACACACGGACTGTTGTAACCATGGGCCTCCTGCAGCCAGATGATCCATGGGCCTTCGTCGGCCGTCAGAGGATCCATTGGCCTTCTATACGGGCCGTGGGATCCATCGGCCTTCTATACGGGCCTTAGGGTCCATGGGCCTTCTACGGGCCGTAGGGTCCATGGGCCTTCTACGAGCCGTACGATCCAGGGGCCTTCTATGGGTCGTACTATACATGGGCCTCATACGGGCCGTAGGATCCATGGGCCTTCTACGGGGCGTATCATCATTTCACCAATCATGGGCCGTACTATTCGTGGACCATAACGTTCCGTTAATAGGCCGTATTTGATAACTCCATGAAAACAGCCCAACGGGTTTTTTTTACATGAAAACGGCCCAACGTATTAATGGTCCGCAAACGGGCCAACTATAACGACGGGCTGAATTTGGCCCACAAGCAGAAAATGACAGTAACGGGCCGTATGTAACCGAATGCTGCAAATGAGCCCAAGAATCAATGGGCCCTGAGAAGGCCGAAAGATAACTTGGGCTGGAAACGGCCCAATGGAATAACGTGCCGTTAATGGGTATAAAGTGATACACTGTTCATTACGGGCCATTTTCACCACGGGCCGTTAATGGGCCAAAGAGTTACAAAGGTCCTCATATGGGCCGAAAGAAGTCATGGGGCACACATGGGCCGGAAGTTAAAACGGGCTGAATCATATGGGACGGCCCAGATGACGCTACTGGGCCTAATTCGGATAGGGTGTAACGGGCCCTGGGTTAGCGGGCTGTAAATGGGCTATATGCGAACATGCCGTTAACATGCTTTCCGTGGGCCGGGCCGCCACCATTTGACCAAGTCAGACGCGCCGGCCTTTTCATAGGAATGGGCCTCTGTTGGGTCGTGCCATGTGTCGATGTATCATAGGCGACTTCGGTCCAATGAACGGATGACATCTGTCCCAACGGTGAGCCGACACGTGTTTCCTCGAGCCAATGATGATTTTACACGTGGAAAATCCCCATTGGTCGGGGCTATTAATGGGTTATCGGATCCAAAACCCGACCCGATAGCTTAACGGTGTTCCGTTATGGTGGATGCCACGTGTCGGTCACCCTTGATGAAAGCACTTCTGTGACGCGCGATTTATCGTCATGGAAGTGGACACTTCTGTGATGATAATTTTGGTAATGTCATGGAACACTTCTACGACAGCACATGTATTACTATCTTGATTCTGTCATAAATTTGTCATGGATGTACATGCATGACAAAAAAACGTGACCTACTGTGACAAACACGTATCATCACAGAAGTGTATTTTTTTTGTAGTGTGAGGGGTCCACTTTTCTCATCAATTCCATGCCAATCATTGAGCTTTCCTGAAATATTAGTCTTGAAATAGTGTTAGCTCAATGAGCTATATGTTGTTAGGAATTACCAAAACCACCTAGGGATAGTTGCACTTTCATATATCCATGTAGATAGATGCATAGTTTTTTCTTGTAAGGAACATAACTAATAGTGTGATCCTCTAAAACGACTAATCCGCTTTCAATAAAATATAAAGAAGAGGTGCTTGAGTTTGATGTGTAGAAGTACACCATGTCTTTCATGAATTGGACTGTATAGCACCTAGAAATCCTAGCCATCCAAGTAATACATAGGTCTGAAACTAAAGAAAGCACATCAGTAAAATCCCCAAGAACAAACTCTAGGCTATAATTTCTCATTATATAACAGTTCTCAAATTGCAATAGCACAACAAACAAAAATCCTCAAAAGCGAAAACCTACTCTCTTCTTACTCCTTGCAAACTAGAAACCAGTCAACCATATTGCCTAGACTGGAAACTTCACAAAACAATGGCGGTTATCCAAGCTGATACAAACTGCCTTGGATTGTAGTTTGGTCAAGCATGGAAGTTGAGATTGGAACTACCTCCTCCTCAGCCAAGATGGTTTGTGGCGTGGTTGGGCAATGTAGACTCATAGGTTCTAGAGGATGGGATTGGGGATATGCTACCTTGATTGTTTTAGACGGTTGCCACGTGAAGACTGGAAAAGTGAAGGGAGAAGGAGCACCAGAGGAGGAGGAATGAACATGTGTGGGTGATGCGCCGGTGCCAGTGTTAGGCAGGATGGGTGGAGGAAGTGTTGGGGAACGTAGTAATTCAAAAAAATTCCTACGATCATGCAAGATCTATCTAGGAGATGCATAGCAACGAGATGGGAAGAGTGTGTCTACATACCCTCGTAGACCGAAAGTGGAAGCGTTTAGTAACACGGTTGATGTAGTCGAACGTCTTCATGATCCAACCGATCCAAGTATCGAATGTACGGCACCTCCGTGTTCAGCACGCGTTCAGCATGATGACGTCCCTCGAGCTCTTGATCCAGTTGAGGACGAGGGAGAGTTCTGTCATCACGATGGCGTGGCGATGGTGATGATGAAATTGCCGATGCAGGGCTTCGCGTAAGCACTATGACGATATGACCGAGGTGTGTAATTGTGGAGGGGGGCACCGCACACGGCTAAGAGAAGACTTGGTGTGTCCTTGGGGTGCCCCCCTCCCACATATATAAATGAGGGGGGAAGAGGAGGCCGACCCGAGAGGGGGCGCGCCAAGGGGGGGAGTCCTACTTGGCCGGGTGAAGGAGGATTCGCCCCCCCTTTCCTATTCCAACTAGGAGAAGGAGGGAAGGAGGAAGAGGGGAGAAGGAAGGATGGGGGCGCCACCCCCTCCTAGTCTAATTCGGACCAGTCCATGGGGGGCGGCGGCCACCCCTTGAGGCCCTTCTCTCCTTTCCCCTAAAGCCCATTAAGGCCCATTACTCTCCTGGGGGGTTCCGGTAACCTCCCGGTACTCCGAAAAATACCCGAAACACTTCAGAACCATTCCGGTGTCCGAATATAACCTTCTAATATATCGATCTTTACCTCTTGACCATTAAGAGACTCCTCGTCATGATCTCATCCAGGAATCCAAACAAACTTCGGTCATCAAATCACATAACTCATAATACAAATCATCATCGTACGTTAAGCGTGCGGACCCTACGGGTTCGAGAACTATGTAGACATGACCGAGACACATCTCTGGTCAATAACCAATAGCGGAACATAGATGCTCATATTGGCTCCTACATATTCTACAAAGATCTTTATCGATCAAAGCGCATAACAACATACATTGTTCCCTTTGTCATCGGTATGTTACTTGCCCGAGATTCGATCATCGGTATCATCATACCTAGTTCAATCTTGTTACTGGCAAGTCTCTTTACTCGTTCCATAATGCATCATCCCGCAACTAACTCATTAGTCACATTGCTTGCAAGGCTTATAGTGATGTGCATTACCGAGAGGGCCCAGAGATACCTCTCCGGTATGCACGGAGTGACAAATCCTATTCTTGATCTATGCCAACCCAACAAACACCTTCGGAGACACCTGTAGAGCATCTTTATAATCACCCAGTTACTTTGTGACGTTTTATAGCACACAAGGTGTTCCTCCGGTATTCGTGAGTTGCATAATCTCATAGCCAGAGGACCATGTATAAGTCATGAAGAAAGCAATAGCAATAAAACTAAACGATCATTATGCTAAGCTAACGGATGGGTCTTGTCCATCACATCATCCTCTAATGATGTGACCCCGTTCATCAAATGACATCACATGTCCATGGCTAGGAAACTTAATCATCTTTGATTAAGGAGCTAGTCTAGTAGAGGCATACTAGGGACACTTTGTTTGTCTATGTATTCACACATGTACTAAGTTTCCGGTTAATACAATTCTAGCATGAATAATAAACATTTATCATGATATAAGGAAATATAAATAACAAATTTATTATTTCCACCAGGGCATATTTCCTTCAGTCTCCCACTTGCACTAGAGTCAATAATCTAGATTACATAGTAATGATTCTAACACCCATGGAGTCTTGGTGCTGATCATGTTTTGCTCATGGAAGAGGCTTAGTCAACGGGTCCGCAACATTCAGATCCGTATGTATTTTGCAAACTTCTATGTCTCCCTGCTTGACTAGATCGCGGATGGAATTGAAGCGTCTCTTGATGTGCTTGGCTCTGTTGTGAAATCTGGATTCTTTCGCCAAGGCAATTGTTCTAGTATTGTCACAAAAGATTTTCATTGGACCCGATGCACTAGGTATAACACCTAGATCAGATATGAACTCCTTCATCCAGACTCCTTCATTTGCTGCTTCCGAAGCAGCTATGTACTCCGCTTCACACGTAGATCCCGCCACGACGCTCTGCTTGGAACTGCACCAACTGACAGCTCCACCATTCAATATAAATACGTATCCGGTTTGCGACTTAGAGTCATCCGGATCAGAGTCAAAGCTTGCATCGACGTAACCATTTACGATGAGCTCTTTGTCACCTCCATAAACGAGAAACATATCCTTAGTCCTATTCAAGTATTTCAGGATGTTCTTGACCGCTGTCCAGTGATCCACTCCTGGATTACTTTGGTACCTCCCTACTATACTTATAGCAAGGCACACATCAGGTCTGGTACACAACATTGCATACATGATAGAACCTATGGCTGAAGCATAGGGAATGTCTTTCATTTTCTCTCTATCTTCTGTATTGGTCGGGCATTAAGTCTCACGCAACTTCACACCTTGTAACACAGGCAATAACCCTTTCTTTGACTGACCCATTTTGAAATTCTTCAAAATTTTATCAAGGTATGTGCTCTGTGAAAGTCCAATTAAGCGTCTTGATCTATCTCTATAGATCTTGATGCCCAATATATAAGCATCTTCACCGAGGTCTTTCATTGAAAAATTCTTTTTCAAGTATCCTTTTATGCTATCCAGAAATTCTGTATCATTTCCAATCAACAATATGTCATCCGTATATAATATTAAAAATGCTGTAGAGCTCCCACTCACTTTCTTGTAAATACAAGCTTCTCCAAAAGTCTGTATAAAACCATATGCTTTGATCACACTATCAAAGCATATATTCCAACTCCGAGAGGCTTGCACCAGTCCATAAATGGATCACTGGAGCTTGCACACTTTGTTAGCACCTTTAGGATCGACAAAACCTTCTGGTTGCATCATATACAACTCTTCTTTAAGATATCCACTAAGGAATGCAGTTTTAACATCCATTTGCCAGATTTCATAATCATAAAATGCGGCAATTGCTAACATGATTTGGACAGACTTAAGCATCGCTACGGGTGATAAGGTCTCATCGTAGTCAACTCCTTGAACTTGTCGAAAACCTTTCGCATCAAGTCGAGCTTTGTAGACAGTAACATTACCGTCAGCGTCAGTCTTCTTTTGAAGATCCATTTATTCTCTATGGCTTGCCGGTCATCGGGCAAGCCAACCAAAGTCCATACTTTGTTCTCATACATGGATCCCATCTCAGATTTCATGGTCTCAAGCCATTTTCGCGGAATCTGGGCTCATCATCGCTTCCTCACAGTTCGTAGGTTCGTCATGGTCTAGTAACATGACGTCCAGAACAGGATTACCGTACCACTCTGGTGCGGAACGTACTCTGGTTGACCTACGAGGTTCGGTAGTAACTTGATCTGAAGTTTCATGATCATCATCATTAGCTTCCTCACTAATTGGTGTAGGAATCACTGGAACTGATTTCTGTGATGAACTACTTTCCAATTCGGGAGAAGGTACAATTACCTCATCAAGTTCTACTTTTCTCCCACTGACTTCTTTCGAGAGAAACTCCTTCTCTAGAAAGGTTCCATTCTTAGCAACGAATATCTTGCCTTCGGATCTGTGATAGAAGGTATACCCAACAGTCTCCTTTGGGTATCCTATGAAAACACATTTCTCCGATTTGGGTTTGAGCTTATCAGGTTGAAGCTTTTTCACATAAGCATCGCAACCCCAAACTTTAAGAAACGACAACTTTGGTTTCTTGCCAAACCACAGTTCATATGGTGTCATCTCAACGGTTTTAGATGGTGCCCTATTTAACGTGAATGCAACCGTCTCTAAAGCATAACCCCAAAACGATAGCGGTAAATCAGTAAGAGACATCATAAATCACACCATATCTAATAAAGTGCAGTTACGATGTTCGGACCCACCATTACGCTGTGGTGTTCCGGGTGGCGTGAGTTGTGAAACTATTCCACATTGTTTCAAATGAAGACCAAACTCATAACTCAAATACTCACCTCCACGATTAGATCGTAGAAACTTTATTTTTTTTGTTACGATGATTTTCCACTTCACTCTGAAATTCTTCAAACTTTTCAAATGTTTCAGACTTATGTTTCATCAAGTACATATACCCATATCTGCTTAAATCATCTGTGAAGGTTAGAAAATAATGATACCCGCCACGAGCCTCAACACTCATTGGACCACATACATCAGTATGTATTATTTCCAAGAAATTAGTTGCTCGCTCCATTGTTCCGGAGAACAGAGTTTTAGTCATCTTGACGAGGCATGGTTCGCAAGCATCAAGTGATTCATAATCAAGTGATTCCAAAAGCCCATCAGCATGGAGTTTCTTCATGCGCTTTACACCAATATGACCTAAACGACAGTGCCACAAATAAGTTGCACTATCATTATTAACCTTGCATCTTTTGGCTTCAATATTATGAATATGTGTATCACTACAACGAGATTCAACAAAAATAGACCACTCATCAAGGGTGCATGACCATAAAATATATTACTCATATAAATAGAACAACCATTATTCTCTGATTTAAATGAATAACCGTCTCGCATCAAACAAGATCCAGATATAAAGTTCATGCTTAATGCTGGCACCAAATAACAATTATTCAGGTCTAAAACTAATCCCGAAGGTAGATGTAGAGGTAGCATGCCGACGGCGATCACATCGACTTTGGAACCATTTCCCACACGCATCGTCACCTCGTTCTTAAGCAATCTTCGTTTAATCCGTAGCCCTTATTTCGAGTTGCAAATATGAGCAACAGAACTAGTATCAAATACCCAGGCGCTACTACGAGCATTAGTAAGGTACACATCAATAACATGTATATCAAATATACCTTTCACTTTGCCATCCTTCTTATCCGCCAAATACTTGGGACAGTTCCGCTTCCAGTGACCAGTCCCTTTGCAGTAGAAGCACTTAGTCTCAAGCTTAGGTCCAGACTTGGGTTTCTTCACTTGAGCAGCAACTTGCTTGCCGTTCTTCTTGAAGTTCCCCTTCTTCCCTTTGCCTTTTTTCTCGAAACCAGTGGTCTTGTTAACCATCAACACTTGATGCTCCTTCTTGATTTTTACCTCCGCAACCTTTAGCATCACGAAGAGCTCGGGAAATCCCTTGCATATTATAGTTCATCATGAAGCTTTTGTAGCTTGGTGGCAGTGATTGAAGAACTCTGTCAATGACACTATCATCAGGAAGATTAACTCCCAGTTGAGTCAAGTGGTTGTGGTACCCAGACATTCTGAGTATGTGTTCACTGACAAAACTATTCTCCTCCATTTTGCAGTGGTAGAACTTATTGGAGACTTCATATCTCTCAATCCGGCATTTGCTTGAAATATTAACTTCAACTCCTCGAACATCTCATATGCTCCATGACGTTCAAAACGTCGTTCAAGTCCCGATTCTAAGCCGTAAAGCATGGCAGACTAAACTATCGAGTAGTCATCAGCTTTGCTCTGCCAGACGTTCACAATGTCCGGAGTTGCTACTGCAGTGGGTCTTGCACCTAGCGGTGCTTCCAGGACGTAATTTTTCTGTGTAGCAATGAGGATAATCCTCAAGTTAAGGACCCAGTCCGTGTAGTTGCTACCATCATCTTTCAACTTAGCTTTCTCTAGGAACGCTTTTGTCGGTGTACAAAAGTAGGGGCCTTCTGTACCCCTCTACTTGTGCACGGGCAGTTGTAGCCGCACCTGCGGCCGCGCTTGGCGGGGCGGAGGAAGCAAAGAACAAGACCACCAGAGTAGCGCTCAAGCCAGAGGCGCGAAGAGCGAAGGGACAAGATGGGCTTCTCCCGGCAAGAGCCTTGACGGGGCGGCCTACGTGGCCCCGGCAAGGGCCTTGCCGGGGCAACTTACCCAACACCAGCAAGACCGCCACCCTCGAGCCAAAGAGTTTCGACACCATTGATACGTCTCCAACGTATCTATAATTTTTGATTGCTCCATGCTATATTATCTACTGGTTTGGACCATATTGGGCTTTATTTTCCACTTTTATATTACTTTTGGGACTAACCTATTAACCGAAGGCCCAGCCCAGAATTGCTGTTTTTTGCCTATTTCAGTATTTCGAAGAAACGGAATATCAAACGGAGTCCAAACGGAATGAAATCTTCGGGAACGTGATTTTCTCATCAGATAAGATCCAGGAGACTTGGACCCTCGGCCAAGAAAGGAGGGAGGCAGCCACGAGGGTGGAGGGCGCACCCTCCCTAGGGCGCCCCCTGCCTCGTGGGCCCCTCGAAGCTCCACCGACGTACTCCTTCCTCCTATATATACCTACGTACCCCCAACAGATCAAATACGGAGCCAAAAACCTAATTCCACCGCCGCAACTTTCTGTATCCACGAGATCCCATCTTGGGGCGTGTTCCGGAGCTCCGCCGGAAGGGGAATCCACCACGGAGGGCTTCTACATCATCATCATAGCTTCTCCGATGAAGTGTGAGTAGTTTACTTCAGACCTTCGGGTCCATAGTTAGTAGCTAGATGGCTTCTTCCCTCTTTTTGGATCTCAATACAATGTTCTCCCCCTCTCTCGTGGAGATCTATTCGATGTAATCTTCTTTTTGCGGTGTGTTTGTTGAGACCGATGAATTGTGGGTTTATGATCAAGTTTATCTATGAACAATATTTGAATCTCCTCTGAATTCTTTTATGTATGATTGGTTATCTTTGCAAGTCTCTTCGAATTATCAGTTTGGTTTGGCCTACTAGATTGATCTTTCATGCAATGGGAGAAGTGCTTAGCTTTGGGTTCAATCTTGCGGTGTCCTTTCCCGATGGATGAGGGGCAGCAAGGCACGATTGTATTGTTGCCATCGAGGATAACAAGATGGGGTATTTATCATATTGCATGAATTTATTCCTCTACATCATGTCATCTTGCTTAAGGCGTTACTCTGTTTTCATTAACTTATTACTCTAGATGCATGCTGGATAGCGGTCGATGAGTGGAGTAATAGTTGTAGATGCAGGCAGGAGTCGGTCTACTTGTCTCGGGCGTGATGCCTATATACATGATCATACCTAGATACTCTCATAACTATGCTCAATTCTGTCAATTTCTCAACAGTAATTCGTTCACCCACCGTGAAATACTTATGCTCTTGAGAGAAGCCACTAGTGAAATCTATGGCCCCCGGGTCTATTTTCATCATATTAATCTTCCTACGCTTTATTATTGCTTTGCTTTTTTACTTTGCCTTTTATTTTACTTTGCATCTTTATACCAAAAATACCAAAAATATTATCTATCATCTCTATCAGATCTCACTCTCGTAAGTGACCGTGAAGGGATTGACAACCCCTATTCGCGTTGGTTGCGAGGAGTTATTTGCTTTGTGTAGGTACGAGGGACTTGCACGTGGCCTCCTACTGGATTGATACCTTGGTTCTCAAAAACTGAGGGAAATACTTACGCTACTCTGCTGCATCATCCTCTCCTCTTCGGGTGAAACCAACGCAAGCTCAAGACGTAGCAAGAAGGATTTCTGGCGCCGTTGCCCGGGAGTCTACGCAAAAGTCAACATACCAAGTACCCATCACAATCCCTTATCTCTCGCATTACATTATTTGCCATTTGCCTCTCATTTTCCTCTCACCCACTTCACCCTTGCCGTTTTATTCACCCTCTCTTTTCCGTTCGCCTTTATGTCTTTCTTGGCTCGTTTTCTCGCTTGGTTGAAATAGTTGAGTATTTATTCCTAAACAAAGAAGCTAATATCTATGGATCCTCATCCGCTTGCCAATCTTTTTAAGGGATCCAATTATGATGAACCAATTCCTAATGATTTGGATGCACTAGATTATCTTTATAAGCTTTTGCCTGAGATCCGTAAATCTGAAAATTGTGATGAAGTGCTTCACGATAGATTTTGAATAAAAAGCATGATTGAAATGATTTTATTATAAATTCTATTGATGTAAATTATGCTAATAATATGCAAAACCCTAAGCTTGGGGATGCTAGTTTTGCTATCTCCAATTGTCATGATTGGGGAGATTCTTCTAATAATCTTGAAAATTTATTTAAGCCCCATGATGAATATAAGATTGATAATAGTTTTTGCAATAATATTGGAAGTGGGTTTGTAAGAGTGTCAACTTTAGATCCCACATATTTGGATAACATTCAATCTTATGAAATTTTTGATAAAAGTGGGCTTGGAGAAATCATGACTTTAGTTAATGATAATCCCACTATTTTGGAAGAGTGTCAACTTCGCATGCATGTGGATCCTACATATAATTATTATGAGAGAGGAAAATATGGTTGTAGAAATTTTCATTTTGCTAAATTACCTCTCGTTATGTTGAGATTGCTATTGTTTCTTTTCGCTTCCTTGCATATGCTAGTTTTTGCTTGCCTTGATAATTTGTTTTCCTATAAGATGCCTATGCATAGGAAGTATGTTAGACTTAAGTGTGTTTGTCACATGTTTTATGATGCTCTCTTTATGCTTCAATTCTTGTCTTTCATGTGAGCATCATTGAAATTTTAATGCCTAGCTAAAAAGGCTTTAAATAAAAGCGCTCGTTGGGAGGCAACCCAATATTTTTACTTGCTGCTTAGTAATAAATAATCCATCTACCTTCTGTTTAGATTTGGTTTTATGTTTTAATTAGTGTTTGTGCCAAGTTAAACCTATAGGATCTTCTTGGATGATAGTTATTTGATCTTGCTGTAATTTCCAGAAACTTTCTGTTCACGAAAACAATTGTTAAAAATCACCAGAACGTGATAAAATAGTGATTCCAATTTATTATGATCAATAAACAAATTACCTAGGTCTTCCTATTTTGTCGGAATTTTTGGTGTTCCAGAAGTTTGCGTTAGTTACAGATTACTACATACTGTTCTGTTTTTGACAGATTCTGTTTTTCGTGTGTTGTTTGCTTATTTTGATGAATCTATGGCTAGTAAAATAGTTTATAATCCATAGAGAAGTTGGAATACAGTAGGCTTAACACCAACATATATAAATAATGAGTTCATTACAGTATCTTGAAGTGGTCTTTTGTTTTCTTTCACTAATGGAGCTTACGAGATTTCTGTTGAGTTTTGTGTTGTGAAGTTTTCAAGTTTTGGGTGATTTTTTTTGATGGATTATGGAACAAGGAGTGGCAAGAGCCTAAGATTGAGGATGCCCATGGCACCCCCAAGATAATCCAAGGACACCAAAAAGTCAAAGCTTGGGGATGCCCCGGAAGGCATCCCCTCTTTCGTCCACTTCCATCGGTAACTTTACTTGGAGCTATATTTTTATTCACCACATGATATGTGTTTTGCTTGGAGCGTCTTGTATTATTTGCGTCTTTGCTTGTTAGTTTACCACAATAATCCTTGTTGTACACACCTTTTGAGAGAGCCATACATGAATTAGAATTTTTTAGAATACTCTATGTGCTTCACTTATATCTTTTGAGCTTTATAGTTTTGCTCTATGTGCTTCACTTATATCTTTTGAGCTTTATAGTTTTGCTCTAGTACTTCACTTATATCTTTTAGAGCACGGTGGTGGATTTGTTTTAAAGAAAGTATTGATCTCTCATGCTTCACTTAGATTATTTTGAGAGTCTTAAATAGCATGGTAATTTTCTTAAAATAATAATATGCTTGGTATTCAAGATTTGTAAAACTTTCTTTTGAGTGTGTTGAATACTAAGAAAAGCTTGATGCTTGATAATTGTTTTGAGATATGGAGGTGATAATATCAAAGTCGTGCTAGTTGAGTAGTTGTGAATTTGAGAAATGCTTGTGTTGAAGTTTGCAAGTACCATAACATGCACGTATGGTAAACGTTATGTAACAAATTTGAAACATGATGTGTTATTTGATTGTCCTCCTTATGAGTGGCGGTCGGGGACGAGCGATGGTCTTTTCCTACCAATCTATCCCCCTAGGAGCATGCGCGTAGTGCTTTGGTTTTTGATGGCTTGTAGATTTTTGCAATAAGTATGTGAGTTCTTTATGACTAATCTTGAGTCCATGGATTATACGCACTCTCACCCTTCCATCATTGCTAGCCTCTTCGGTACCGTGCATTGCCTTTCTCACATTGAGAGTTGGTGCAAACTTCGCCGGTGCATCCAAACCCCTTGATGTGATACGCTCTTTCACACATAAACCTCCTTATATCTTCCTCAAAACAGTCACCATACCTACCTATTATGGCATTTCCATAGCCATTCCGAGATATATTGCCATGCAAATTTCCACCATACCGTTCTTCATGACACATTCATCATTGTCATATTGCTTAGCATGATCATGTAGTTGACATAGTATTTGTGGCAAAGCCACCGTTCATAATTCTTTCATACATGTCACTCTTGATTCATTGCATATCCCGGTACACCGCCGGAGGCATTCATATAGAGTCATACTTTGTTCTAGTATCGAGTTGTAATCGTTGAGTTGTAAATAAATAGAAGTGTGATGATCATAATTTTCTAGAGCATTGTCCCAAAAAAAGAGACATGCCAAAAGAAAAAAAAGAAGGCCCAAAAAAGGATAAATAAAAAGGGGCAATGTTACTATCTTTTTTTTTCCACACTTGTTCTTCAAAGTAGCACCATGTTCTTCATATAGCGAGTCTCATATATTGTGCTTCAAAGTAGCA
Organism: Aegilops longissima; assembly: GCA_021605205.1. Classification (NCBI taxonomy): domain Eukaryota; kingdom Viridiplantae; phylum Streptophyta; class Magnoliopsida; order Poales; family Poaceae; genus Aegilops; species Aegilops longissima. The sequence continues at coordinate 720,499,527 of CM038678.1, read as the reverse complement.
CCATGTTTTTCATATAAAGAGTTTCATATTTTTTCACTTTCATATACTAGTGGGAATTTTTCATTATAGAACTTGGCTTGTATATTCCAACGATGGGCTTCCTCAAATGCCCTAGGTCTTCGTGAGCAAGCAAGTTGGATGCACACCCACTTAGTTTCTTTTGTTGAGCTTTCATACATTTATAGCTCTAGTGCATCCGTTGCATGGCAATCCCTACTCCTTGCATTAACATCAATTGTGCATCTCCATAGCTCGTTGATGTAAGATCTTCTCCTTTTTTGTCTTCTCCACATAACCCCCATCATTATTCTATTCTACCCATAGTGCTATGTCCATGGCTCGCGCTCATATATTGCGTGAAAGTTTATAGGATTGAGATTACTAAAGTATGAAACTATTGCTTGGCTTGTCATCGGGGTTGTGCATGATGAGAGCATTCTTGTGTGACGAAAATGGAGCATGAATAAACTATATGATTTTGTAGGGATGAACTTTCTTTGGCCATGTTATTTTGAGAAGACATAATTGCTTAGTTAGTATGCTTGAAGTATTATTATTTTTATGTCAATATGAACTTTTGTCTTGAATCTTTCGGATCTGAATATTCATACCACAATTAAGAAGAGTTACATTGAAATTATGCCAAGTAGCACTCCGCATCAAAAATTCTCTTTTTATCATTTACCTACTCGAGGACGAGCAGGAATTAAGATTGGGGATGCCTGATACGTCTCCAACGTATCTATAATTTTTGATTGCTCCATGCTATATTATCTACTGTTTTGGACCATATTGGGCTTTATTTTCCACTTTTATATTACTTTTGGGACTAACCTATTAACCGGAGGCCCAGCCCAGAATTGTTGTTTTTTGCCTATTTCAGTATTTCGAAGAAACGGAATATCAAACGGAGTCCAAACGGAATGAAATCTTCAGGAACGTGATTTTCTCATCAGATAAGATCCAGGAGACTTGGACCCTCGGCCAAGAAAGGAGGGAGGCGGCCACGAGGGTGGAGGGCGCGCCCCTGCCTCATGGGCCCCCCGAAGCTCCACCGACGTACTCCTTCCTCCTATATATACCTACGTACCCCCAACAGATCAGATACGGAGCCAAAAACCTAATTCCACCGCCGCAACTTTCTGTATCCACGAGATCCCATCTTGGGGCCTGTTCCGGAGCTCCGCCGGAAGGGGAATCCACCACGGAGGGCTTCTACATCATCATCATAGCCTCTCCGATGAAGTGTGAGTAGTTTACTTCATACCTTCGGGTCCATAGTTAGTAGCTAGATGGCTTCTTCTCTCTTTTTGGATCTCAATACAATGTTCTCCCCCTCTCTCATGGAGATCTATTCGATGTAATCTTCTTTTTGCGGTGTGTTTGTTGAGACCGAGAATTGTGGGTTTATGATCAAGATTATCTATGAGCAATATTTGAATCTTCTCTTAATTCTTTTATGTATGATTGGTTATCTTTGCAAGTCTCTTCGAATTATCCGTTTGGTTTGGCCAACTAGATTGGTAGTTCTTGCAATGGGAGAAGTGCTTAGCTTTGGGTTCAATCTTGCGGTGTCCTTTCCGGTGTGATGAGGGGCAGCAAGGCACGTATTGTATTGTTGCCATCGAGGATAACAAGATGGGGTATTTATCATATTGCATGAATTTATTCCTCTACATCATGTCATCTTGCTTAAGGCGTTACTCTGTTTTCATTAACTTAATAGTCTAGATGCATGCTGGATAGCGGTCGATGAGTGGAGTAATAGTAGTAGATGCAGGCAGGAGTCGGTCTACTTGTCTCGGACGTGATGCCTATATACATGATCATACCTAGATACTCTCATAACTATGCTCAATTCTGTCAATTGCTCAACAGTAATTCGTTCACCCACTATGAAATACTTATGCTCTTGAGAGAAGCCACTAGTGAAATCTATGGCCCCCGGGTCTATTTTCATCATATTAATCTTCCTACGCTTTATTATTGCTTTGCTTTTTTACTTTGTCTTTTATTTTACTTTGCATCTTTATACCAAAAATACCAAAATTTTTATCTATCATCTCTATCAGATCTCACTCTCGTAAGTGACCGTGAAGGGATTGACAACCCCTATTCGCGTTGGTTGCGAGGAGTTATTTGCTTTGTGTAGGTACGAGGGACTTGCGCGTGGCCTCCTACTGGATTGATACCTTGGTTCTCAAAAACCGAGGGAAATACTTACGCTACTCTGCTGCATCATCCTCTCCTCTTCGGGGAAAACCAACGCAAGGTCAAGACGTAGCAACCATTGACAACATCGGGAACCAAGCCTCGGGAGGCGCCTGCATGGTGGCATGCAGATCTTTGTGAAGACCGAAGGCCTGCAAATCTAGACGAGAACCAGAAAACGATGACCCCCGGCAAGATCCTTGCCGGGGACACCCACGAGACCCCCGGCAATATCCTTGCCGGGGACGCCCACGAGACCCCGGCAAGACCCTTGCCGGGGACATCTGCGGGGCCACAACTAGACCCGCACCTACCAAGAGTTGCCCTGCCCCGCACCCGCTCCGACGGAGCGGCCAGGCTACCAACTAGGCGAGCACCTGCATGGCAGCATGCAGCTTCTAGGCCAACTAGCCAAGCACCTGCGTGGTGGCATGCAGATCTTCGTAAAGACTCTGCCACCGCACCAGCTCAGCAGCCAGCCAGCCAGTGTGGCGCTGCATGCCTCGTTGGCTTGGACGCTCGTCGAAGCAAGGCGAGGCGGTGACGGACGGGACGAGCTTCCTTGCCATCCCCGATAAAGCAAGAGGACACGTCGGCAGCACATTAAATGCGTTTTGTCCTACGATGTCAGGGGATAAACTTGTACACTGTAGATACTTTCCACCTCCCGTGTGCCACTGTGGCAACCCCTTTGATATATAAAAGGAGGCCCGAGGCGTACTGAGGAAGGATTCAAACTTTTTGGGCTAGGCATGCACTGCAGCTAGTTCAAGAACTCAAGAACACCAAATATACACCAAAGCAGGACTGGGGTATTACGCATCGTTTGCGGCCTGAACCTGGATAAAATCCCCCCACATTGATCTTCTAAACCCGCTCTTTGTACAGCCCCGTGCCCCGCCAACCGTAATAGGGATTCCCTATGATCCCATAGGTGTCGTTTCCCCGACATCATTAAAATTCAAAGGAATGGTAGCACGGGCCATTGATCTACAACAACATAGACATGCAAAATACTATCAGGTACTAAGTTCATGATAAATTAAAGTTTGATTAATCATATTACTTAAGAACTCCCACTTAGATAGACATCCCTCTAGTCACCTAAATGATCACGTGATGCATATCAACTAAACCATGTCCGATCATCACGTGAGATGGAGTAGCTTTCAATGGTGAACATCACTATGTTGATCATATCTACTATATGATTCACGTTCGATCTTTCGATCTCAGTGTTCCGAGGCCATATCTGCATATGCTAGGCTCGTCAAGTTTAACCCGAGTATTCTGCATGTGCAAAACTGGATTGCACTCGTTGTATGTGAACGTAGAGCTTATCACACCCGATAATCACGTGGTGTCTCAGCACGATGAACTGTAGCAACGGTGCATACTCAGGGAGAACACTTATACCTTGAAATTTAATGAGAGATCATCTTATAATACTACCGCCGTACTAAGCAAAATAAGATGCATAAAGGATAAACATCACATGCAATCAAAATGTGACATGATATGGCCATCATCATCTTGTGCCTTTGATCTCCATCTCCAAAGCACCATCATTATCTCCATCGTCACTGGCTTGACACCTTGATCTCCATTGTAGCACCGTTGTCGTCTCGCCAACTATTGCTTCTACGACTATCGCTACCGCTTAGTGATAAAGTAAAGCAATTACATGGCGATTGCATTTCATACAATAAAGCGACAACCATAAGGCTCCTGCCAGTTGCCGATAACGGTTACAAAACATGATCATCTCATACAAGAATTTATATATCATCACGTCTTGACCATATCACATCACAACATGCCCTGCAAAAACAAGTTAGACGTCCTCTACTTTGTTGTTCCAAGTTTTACGTGGCTGCTACGAGCTTTTAGCAAGAACCATTCTTACATGCGCATCAAAACCACAATGATTTTTTGTCAAATGTGCTATTTTAACCTTCAACAAGGACCGGGCGTAGTCAAAATCGATTCAACTAAAGTTGGAGAAACAAACACCCGCCAACCACTTGTGTGCTAAGCACATCGGTAGAACTAGTCTCATGAACGCGGTCATGTAATTTCGGTCCGGGCCGCTTCATCCAACAATACCGCCGAATCAAAGCAAGACGTTGCTGGTAAGCAGTATGACTATCATCGCCCACAACTCTTTGTGTTCTACTTGTGCATACAACATCTACACGTAGACCTGGCTCGGATGCCACTGTTGGGGAACGTAGTAATTCAAAAATATTCCTACGATCACGCAAGATCTATCTAGGAGATGCATAGCAACGAGACGGGAAGAGTGTCTCTACGTACCCTCGTAGACAGAAAGCGGAAGCGTTTAGTAATGCTGTTGATGTAGTCGAACGTCTTCACGATCCAACCGATCCAAGTACCGAACATACGTCACCTCCGTGTTCAGCACACGTTCAGCACGATGACGTCCCTCAAGCTCTTGATCCAGTTGATGACGAGGGAGAGTTCTGTCAGCATGACGGCGTGGCGACGGTGATGATGAAATTACCGGCGCAGGGCTTCGCCTAAGAACTACGACGATATGATCGAGGTGTGTAACTGGGGAGGGGGGCACCACACACGGCTAAGAGAAGACTTGGTGTGTCTTTGGGGTGCCCCCCTCCCACGTATATAAAGGAGGGGGGAAGGGGAGGCCAACCCTAGAGGGGGCACGCCAAGGGGGGGGGGGAGTCCTACTTGGACTCCCAGTCCAAGTAGGATTCGCCCCCCCTTTCCTATTCCAACTAGGAGAAGGAGGGAAGGAGGAAGAGGGGATAAGGAAGGAGGGGGGCGCCACCCCCTCCTAGTCCAATTTGGACCAGCCCATGGGGGTGGGGGGTGAGGGGCGACCACCCCTTAAGGCCCTTCTCTCCTTTCCCCTAAAGCCCATTAAGGCCCATTACTCTCTCGGGGGGGGGGTTCGGTAACCTCCCGGTACTCCGGAAAATACAGAAACACTTCGGAACCATTCCGGTGTCCGAATATAACCTTCCAATATAACAAGCTTTACCTCTCGACCATTTAGAGACTCCTCGTCATGTTCGTGATCTCATCCGGGAGTCCGAACAAACTTCATTCATCAAATCACAACTCATAATACAAATCATCATCGAACGTTAAGCATGCGGACTCTACGGGTTCGAGAACTATGTAGACATGACCGAGACACATCTCTGGTCAATAACCAATAGTGGAACCTGGATGCTCATATTGGCTCCTACATATTCTACGAAGATCTTTATCGGTCAAACCACATAACAACATACGTTCGGTATGTTACTTTCCCGAGATTCGATCGTCAGTATCGTCTTACCTAGTTCAATCTCGTTACCGGCAAGTCTTTTTACTCGTTCCGTAATGCATCATCCCGCAACTAACTCATTAGTCACATTGCTTGCAAGGCTTACAGTGATCTGCATTACCGAGAGGGCCCAGAGATACCTCTCCGATACACGGAGTGACAAATCCTATTCTTGATCTATGCCAACCCAACAAACACCTTCGGAGACACCTGTAGAGCATCTTTATAATCACCCAATTACGTTGTGACGTTTGATAGCACACAAGGTGTTCCTCCGGTATTCGTGAGTTGCATAATCTCATAGTCAGAGGAACATGTGTAAGTCATGAAGAAAGCAATCACAATAAAACTAAACGATCATTGTGCTAAGCTAACGGATGGGTCTTGTCCATCACATCATTCTCTAATGATGTGATCCCGTTCATCAAATGACCATACATGTCCATGGCTAGGAAACTTAACCATCTTTGATTAACGAGCTAGTCTAGTAGATGTATACTAGGGACACTCTGTTTGTCTATGTATTCACACATGTACTAAGTTTTCGGTTAATACAATTCTAGCATGAATAATAAACATTTATCATGATATAAGGAAATATAAATAACAACTTTATTATTGCCTCTAGGGCATATTTCCTTTAGGAAGGAGTATGCAAGATTTTTTTTCTATAGCGAGGAAGATATTCTCTTTTTGCGGGGGCGTGGAGGAAGATAATCTGCGCAATAGTTTGCTAGAGTGGACGTGGGGCATCACATGAGACTGCTGAAACCTCATCCGACTAAGGACTCCTGAAATCTCCTCCAACAGCTCTACATATTTAACATCGAGACCAGATGGACAATTTTCTTAGTTTTCAAGGATTAAGTGGAGCCTCTTATGGTGCCTCCGATTAGTATATATAAAATATAAGATATAAGATGCTCAAACTTTTAACAAAAAATGTTCAGGCAATTTATAAAGAGTTCACAAAATGTTTAACACTATTTGTACAATTAAATACAGTATTATATCTTATAGAAATGATCTTACATTTTTAAAAAGTTATTAAACTTTCAAAACATTAATTTTTCTTTAAATATAGTTAAAATATTTTTTAAATGTTAGTGCAATAAATAATGTTTCCCATATTTCCAAAAATGATCTAATAATTATATATAGTCTCAAATATTTCAGGAAAATGTTCCTGTAATTGAACAATGATTGCGCTTATTTCAGAAAATGTTTGATAATTTAAAAAGTTTTCATGACATTTTAAATTGTGTTTGCATAATTTTAAAATTATTCATGGATTAAAAAAATTATTTGTACTTTAGAACAATTTATTTTCAAAATAAATTCATTCATTTTATAAAAAAGTTACATATTTATTTTGAACAAGAAGAAACAAAAAATAAAAACAAAAAAAATAAATGAAAATAAAAAATGTAAAATTAAATGAAACATAAAATTCAATAAAAAGGGAAAGACAAAACAGGAAAGCTAGAAAAAATTCAAAAGTACACCAGATAAAAATGAGAAAAAACAACGAAACCCAGAGCACGTGGGCTAGCCCAACAACAGTGCCTCATGCCTGTCGTATCATTATTCTGTGCCTTACACCTCTCAAAAAGAAATTATTCCATGCCTTATGCGTGGAACATGATCCACTAAGCCTCCCCACGGTTAACACACATATTGCGAAGAAATGCCAATGTTTAACAAGAACTAAATTTAATCAGTCATTGTATAGTTAAATATCATACTCCCTCCGATCCAAATTAATTGTCACAGCTTTAGTATAAACTTGTACTAGAGCTGCAATAATTAATTTGGATCGGAGGGAGTAGCATCTTTCATGTAACAAGCTAACTAGTCATGACGCAGTGATAGGTGCGTGCCTTCCACATCTATAGAATCCAGAGTTGCACTTTTTTTGTTACTTTATGGAACATGTATGTCACAACAATGGAAAAAAGTTAGAGGCCGACTAGGCACGAACTCGTGAGTTGCACAGATATGATGGGTGCAGAGAATATTCCACTGAGCTAATAGCACATTTTATCTCAAAAAAGTTAGCAACACATTTTTGATAAATATGTGTTTAATACCTACATATACTGAGGTGAAAAAATTTAAATTCAAAATTTATTTGAAAATATTCAAGCGCAATGAGCACATTTTTATCTCAAAGATCACCCAGGTCGTGGCCAACCGCAACAGGAGGCTCCCCAGATGGCACTCATGCCCAGACTGGGCCGTTAAGCGCAATGAATACTTATAAGCTTGGCCCGGAAGAAAGGAATGCTTTGGCTTGAACTCGAAATTCACTTTGTAATTTGAATTTGCTATGTGGGTGGTTGGGTGGAACAATGTAACGAATATCCAATTCGAGTGAGAACCTCACACATGCTTTCGTACTTTCATGGGATCAAGGTCTCAAGGCTCATCCGATGTGTCGATGAGATCTCGGGCCTTGTCGTAATGGTCGTTCCGCTGTTCATAGAGGAACCCCACCTTGTAGTATATCATGCGTTGGGAAACAACAATCTCTAGGATCAAGCGAGTAGACGTTCCTGGGAGTTATGCGATTACGAGCTCGGCGTGGTGGTCATGGATAGTGTTGTAAGTATGTGGGCTATGCTATCTGTGCTTGTGAAGATAAAGCTCCGTTCCATCGAAGCAAAATAACTCACTAAGCTGTGACAAGTCTTGCTGGGCATTGCTAGCTAGTGCACGACCATATAGCTAGCTAGCCTTCAAAGACAAAAAGGTGGAGTAGATGGACTTCCACGTCTATTAATGTTTGTTTCCAGCCGAAAATGAAAATTACAACTAGACACGTTTCTTTCATAGAAATGACTATTGCATGCTCCTTTGCTTAAAGTAATCCTTTACTAATCTGAGAGATGTTTAAAGATAGTTGTACTAGGGCACACCTAATACATTGGCTCTTAACTCGTCATTGTAGGTGGTGAAAGAGTTTTAGAGACAACCACCCAATGTATTGTCTCTTTATGTTTTTATCTAAATGAAGTTACATTCATTTGGTATAGGGTTCATGTTAGTTACAGAGAGATGGGAAGGAGAGAAACATAGGGCGAGAAGCCACACCGGATTAGAGCATCGGTTACACTACATACAGAAACATGGTTAAACTTTATCTCCACTAACATACAACTCCTCACTCTCCCTTAATTGATGTGCCACTTCAACATTTTAGCTACAAACCCATGCTAAGAGACAAACATCGGAAGACCCTATGCTAGCTCCAATGCTAATTGTAGTTGAGTAGCACGAGAAAGAAGCGACAGAGGATGACACATGTGTCTTTTACCGTTGTGAATTTTGATCTGTGACTCCTGCCCGCTCGGTTAATTGTGCCACCCTGCGTATGATGACTACCCTTTCCACACATATTGCAATTGTATTTTAAGGGCAAATATTGACGAAAATGCTAAATGGAGGCCAAGCTCCATGGAGCTCTTTATTTTGAATTTTTTTAAAAATTTACATTTTGAAGTTTCAAAAAAATCTAAAAAAATCATACATTTTCATACAGATGTGTAATACATGTGTGTAAAATTTGAAGATGATATACATTACTGTGAGAGCTACATAAAAATACAAAATTGTGATTTTGAAATGGTGAACAGTACACGTACTGTTCACTATAAAAAATGCACGAATTTGTCTTTTTTGTGTAGCTCTCAACATAATGTATGTCATTGTCAGAACTTACACACATGCAAAACACATCCATATGAACGTATATATTTTTTACAGATTTTTTTGGAACTTAATAATATATTTTTTGTGTTTCTTTTAAAAAAGAGCTCCATGGAGCTCGTCCACCAAAATGCTGCACTCAACTATTTATCCATACTTTTCCACCGAGCTCGATAGGATTTTCTCAAGCCCTACTCACTAACAATTTTTTGGGTGACTTTCACGTAATACACAATAGTTATATTTTTTTTGTAAAATGTTTCATAAATACTTTTTATGGGTGACATTCACCTAATACACACTAGCTATATTTTTTTGTAAAATGTTTCATAAATACTTTTTAAGTGTTTCATCTGTTTTTCATTATTCAGGCTACATAAAATCATTTCCTTCACGCCACTAAAGTTTTTGATCCAATATACAAAAAATAAATCAAATATATTGCTTATTTTGTGAACACCGAAATATGTTTCATATTGTGCAACACTTGTTTAATTGGCACGGATTTTTTCTTCATACTGGAAGTTTTTTCCTTCGAGCATACATAAAAATCCATATTGTGCAAGAAATTATTCCATCAAAGTGGCATTTTTTTTTCAAACTAGTAGATTGTTTGATCTAGCATTTTTTCATTGACATGACTTGTTGCTCCATACAAGAAGTTCCTTGGTATTTCATCATGGAAGAAATAGCTACCCTTATTATGCATTACTTTGTTCCATCAACATTATGTAATGTAATGTAAATGGTATCATTATGTAATAATGTGATGGGTGTCATATAGTTTTCATCATGTGATGCTTTGCTTAAAGTAATACGGTTGTCATGGCTTCTTTTCCTAACGAACTCCAATTTTTTTTTCAATGATAATGTAATCAGACCCTAATAATGAAGAATCAATATTGAGTAATTGCATGAAGCCGACTCCAGTGCTGATAACATTTTCTTAGTGGCATGAGAAAGAAGTGACACATGTATTACAAGTTTGACTTTTGATGCCCTGCCCTCGCGCGATGTTATTGCGCTTCAAGGATGACTTTTGTTCTTCCCGTTTCAATGACTAGCCTTACATATGAGTTCCACATCCCCCCCCCCCCCCCCCAATCATCTGCCTGCGAATGGCGTCCGCGAAGCGGCAAACTATAGTTTACTATTTTTTTACCCTTTTATTTGTGATTTCAGGAAATACATTTCACTATCAGTGTAAATCATTTTGTAAGTATACAAGAAGTAATCTAAGAAGCTATAGGAACAAAACTATAAATTAGATGATATTTTTCATTTGATCTATTAATTTTCTAATATTCCATTTATTAAATAAAATTCTATTTTCATTTATTACTTAGATATATAAAATATTTTTTGGGAAATGAAAAAATATATACGCTAATGGGCTGCGCAAATGGCCAGCCCACCCATCGAAAAAAAACTAACTTGTGCTTAAGGTGAGGCTAAAGGCCTGAAACGGAGAGCAGAATTTTATCACGTTCGTTTCCTAAAAGGAATCATTTAACTTTGATGTCAAAAAAAGAATCATTTAACTGCCTACCTTTTCCGTGTGAACGGAAGATTTGCATCGCGTTCGTTTCCTAAAAAGAAAAACATTTGCATCGCGTTCGCTTCTTTCCTAAAATCATTTTGCACCGCGTTCGTTTCCTAAAAAGAATTCGAATTTGCCGCGTGAAACGGAGTAAAATATTTCCTTTTTTTATTTCCATCGCGTTTGTTTCCTAACAGGAATTCGAATGTCCCGCCCGAAGCCTCTCCGACTGGTAGCCACGGTACGCGCACGCGCCCCCCGGCCGTCGACTACAAATAGCGCCACCGCCACCCGCAACCATCTCCAGCTTTGTCACAACAGATCCCATGTTGCCAGCCGGTGTAGTGAAATAGCGACGGCGATGTCGAATCACGCCGTCGCCGCCGCGGCCGCCTCTGGCCTATTAGTCATGCGCAGTGTCGAGGCGACCGCCAGCTGGTTCTCCGTCGATCCGGCGCCGCCCGACGCTGGGTACCAGTTCGCGGTATTCGTGAAGTGCTCCGTGAAGCGGTCCCTGGAGTTCCGCGGACGCGGCCAGCCCCGATCGTGATGCACCAGGCGTACATCGGGCCAAGCAACGGCTCCGCCATGAAGTTCCTCGTCAGAGACCTCTCCGCGCTCCAGAGCGACGGTGCCTGCCGCTGGGCGCTCCGCAGGATGCTGGCGAGAATGCCCCAGCTCCGGGTGCTCCGCCTCGCCGACGACGAGTGGGACGGCGTCGTACCCTCGAACGTGGTGCCGCAGATCGTCCGCGTGGCGTGCGGCGACAGCGCCACGCGCGGCTTCACCTTCCGCTTCGTCATGGAGGTGGACCGGCAGTTCATACATGACGAGCAGGCTCTCCTGATGGCGTGCAAGGAGAGGGACCTGGGCGGCAGCGACAGGCCCGACAACTGCCCGATCTGCTTGGAGGGACTGGAGGGAGAACCCGCCGTGCAGCCGCCGAGGTGCCCGCACGCGTTCCACCGCCGGTGCATTTTCAGGTGGTTCTGCCAGGCGACGACGTGCCCGATTTGCCGCAGCGACGTGAGGATCTGTGCCCTGCCGGAGTTTCTTGCTCTCTAGTAGTGTACTCATGAGACGTACGGTTCAAGGCCGAGCAGAGCAGCAGCATCCAGTCTCCTTTTTACAAATATCAAAGATTGCAAGATCGTCGTCAACATTTCTGTCAGTTATTCCCTTCTTTGTTAGGGATTCAGTCGGTTATCTGTTATGTTCGTTGAAAGATTGTAAGGTCGTTGTCATATTTCATCCAATTATCCCTTCTTTGTTAGAGATTTCTCACCATAAAACGAATCATGATGCGGACTTGTAATTTGTAGAAATTATCAAGTATCCCCTCCGTAAAGAAATATAAGATCGTTGAGAAGTAGTTATCTAAACGATCTTACATTTCTTATGGAGGGAGTAGTACTTGCCGGCGCTTGCGACGCGCCGTCCCGTAGTCCGGCCGGCTGCGGCCACCTCCCAAGCTCTGCCTTGCGCGGCTGCTCCTGCTCCGGCTTCCAGGCGACCAATGCGTTTGCGTCTGTGTGCTGCGTGTGTGAGCGTGTTATGGAACTAAATGATCTACACAATCTGAACAGTAGGGGAGGTGCATCATGTACATTATGCTGCATCAAAATCCCGCTTTTGAACTGCCCCATGCTCACAACCTGTTCGTTGTTCTGCTTCTGAAGGTTCAACGATTATCTCTGGTGTCTGAGGACTAAAAGAATATTCTTTTAGATGTTCCTGTATCTTTTTCTTGAGGAGAGAACTAGACTGGGAAAATGAGGTAACTGAAGCAACAAGTTTGATTTTTTATAACTACTCTCATGATAGTCATGATGGTATATGTGCTTTTGAGTTATATATCTGCAACATCTAAAAAGTTACATTGTTTCTACTTTTGCAGGTTGTTGAAGGCGAACCCCACTCTCTTTCTACTGTAAAAATGGAGTCATCTGAATCTCTATATGCTGGAGCAGTGCAGCTGCTATGGTGATGAACCTGCATCTATTCTTCTCACACATCACAGGCTAGAATATATGAGATAATTCTCAGTTGGATTAGAAATCTGAAATGGGTTGAGTGCCTTGTGGAGATCCTGACATGACTGAATCATTTCTCACATTATGCTTTCCTGTGGAGGTGCCTTGTGGACATTCTGACTTGGCTTAATCATTTCAATTACTTGCTCCGATGAGCGTGCCTGGTTCTATATATAATACTGTTGTAGCAGTTCTAGTACAGATATTACATCAATTCATAGACAAAAAATTATCAGTTCGTATATACATTCAATAACTATTTTTATACTAGTTTAGTAACAAGAAAAACACAACAATTCAACTATAGTTACTACAAAAAGAATAGTGCCATGTTGATATGTCTAAAGAGAACCAATTTTGCGTGTTTTCGGTTTGTATGTGTGAGGCTGAAGTATCTATTTTTGAGTGAAGTTCAAACTTTGTGTATATGAACCTTGACCTACAATCTTATTTCCTGAAACAGAAACTAGGTGGGCTAGTCCAGTATGTATTCGTGGAATGGTGGTGGAGGAGGTGGACAAAACAATGGCGGTGGTGAAAAAGAATACAGCCTGTTCAACGATCTAAGCCAGATAAGTTTGAAAGGATTCACGTCAGTACAACCTCGAGAGGGCACGTATTACCGTCCAGAGTACAAACTTCAATTTACCAAGAAGTTCATGTATTACAGTCCAAAAGAGTTAATGTATTACTATACAGAAAGTATAACTATTGCTACTGTTCCTCCAATTCCATGTACATATAGAAAAAGTTGAATATATGTTAAAAAAATTGGTTCTAAGTTATATGGTCATCCGGCACACAAAATTTTGTAGCGGTTCAGCAAAAGGATTCACATCAGTACAAACTCCAGAGGGCATAAGTTTAGAGGACAAGGAATTCAGAAAGAAAAAGAACCGGGGTGATTCAGCAACAAATTTTTAGAAAGTTTGTAGCACAAAACAACATAAGTTTGGAGATCATGACACCGTGACAAGAATGCTCAGTACAAACCCGCACAAAGCTTAGCTTATACTATCATTTGCGAACAATGATGAAACAACGCTCAATACAAACCCGCACAGAGCTCAATTTGTACTATCATTTGCAAACAATGATGAAACAATGCTCAGTACAAAATGCTCAATGAAAAATTCAGTTCAACGATATAAACCATGCAAGTTCGGGGACTATAATACCGTAAAACATTGAAAAGTTACGCGGAAAACCATACCAAAAAAACAGAATATAGTCTAGTTTGTGAAAACATACTCAGTGAAAACAAATACGGACATCAGTTCATGTACTCTTCATTTGGAACCATTCAAAATTACTATATGAAAAATACCTCAGTACAAACATAGACATAGATAAGAACGAGTACTCTGTTTTTCAGATGGAAAACAACATGATGGGTCTCACCATATTCAAAATTACTCTTAAACAACTGTTAATTTAAGAAAACATTCAACATTACTAAGTTTTGCATTTTGATAGCTTTCCAACGGTATAGTATTTGCCCCATTTCGACAAACTTTAAATAAAAATCGTGTTCGAAACCAACTTTCATCGTATTCGAATTTAAACCGTAAGGAATTAGAAAATAGTTTCTACACACAAAATTTGCGCATTTTCCATATCTTTTCAACACCGTATCACTTGCATCAATCCGATGAACCGTTTGAAAAAATTCAAGAAAATATATTTCACTCAGAATTTCACCGCTTTCCAAATTACTTTTAAATCATATAGAATTTGAAAAACATTATATATATGGAAGAAGAATTTCACCAGATTTCCAACTCCATCTCATTTGCACAATGTTGACAAACAGTTTGAAAATTAAGGCCAAAATACAATTCATGTTTTCAAATTTTAAAAAACTATTTAAGAAGAAACCCGCTCTTAAACCGTGAAGTCTTTGCAAAAAAAAAGACTTGTAATCTAACTGTCAAGAGCTTTCCGACGATATATTACGTACCCCGTTCCGACAAAAAAATTTGCATTTTTTTAACAAAACAAGACGACCAGACGAAAATGAAAGCATCCGTCCAACCGCTCGAATTCGTCAGTTCAATAGAATAGCTCGAATGTGTGTGTGTGTGTGTGTGTGTGTGTGTGTGTGTGTGTGTGTGTGTGTGTGTGTGTGTGTGTGTAGATTTTGTTTTGTGGGGAACTGACTTTTACAAAACTGTATTGTAGTAGTATTATTAGTTTCATAGTGGCAAGAAATATGTCTACTAGTATATTTTTTCGGTAGCATCATATATATCTCAGATACATGCGCTACTAAACAGCAAACACTGTCCATTCTTCATGAATAAATGGAACCTACCAATAACAAAATAAATAGCTAACTGGTACATACATTTCATAACTTCAGAACATGCGGTACTCAACGAGTTACATTACAAATTTCTGCCATTGGTCACAATACATAGGTTGTGATCTTACAGCGCAAGGATCGACGGGTTACAAAAAAGACACAAAAAGAGTGAAGCGGCGCCCAAGAGAATGCACTGCCAACCAAAGCACACACTAGCCATCAACAGATGGCTTAGGCTCCATCTTCGACACTGTCGGCTCATCTTGTCCAGTGTTGGCTGGATCATGAGGAGCACCTTGGGAATGTTGTTGCACTCCTTCACCGCCTCAACTATCTGCTATCGTAGATCTAAGTTCACCATAATATACGCGAGGCTCGGGTATGGGTGTGATCCAGGATTGCTCAACCGAGTCAAGAGAAGGTGGGTGATAATTTCAGGCTTTGAATACCAGATGATAGGATCCTTACTACATTCACTCTTTCAACTCACAACTTGATAGTTACATATCTGGGATACATGTTTCAAGCAACAAGAGAAAGGGGGCCGAGGAAGATAGAGGGATAGGGTGGGAGGGAAGTTACACAATGAGCGGTGTCCGATCAGAGTCTAGTTCTTGTATACCCTCCACTAAGAAAGAGATTATCCTCTTGTACTCGGCCACCCACTGCTTCATGTTTTCTTTATCATCAACACAAACTTTTTAAATACTGTTTATGGGTACAATGAGTGAGTCAAGCAGCTGGATCAGCCAAACCCTGCCTCCACTGTCAAAGGATAGCTCCTATCTAAATTATGACTATCAAAATTTCATGTGTGATGCTTTGCTGGAGCAAGCGCTTGGCAATATGCCACTGCCACAAGGGTTGCAGGGTCCATGAGGTCATCAAACACACATACCCAAGAATCATGGTAGATACCATCCTAGTCCAGACAGACAAACATCGACTCCCTTTGAATTTACCTTGGCTACACCCACATCTACATTAAGCTCCAGGTAGCCCTCCGATGAAAGAATCCTCCTGGGAGTTGTCCTCAAGAAGAGACAATTTTGTCGTGTTTTAGTGCCTCGTGTTTGGAAACGTAGTAGAAAATAGTGGCCTACAATCAAGATCCTGGATTACTATGAAGAAGCATTAGAGCTATAGATTGGATCATTACCAACTTCGAGTTGCAGTAGAAGAAGAGTTGGCGTAGATCATTGACGAAGTCCCTCAAACTGTTAAAGAACGACCCCTCAAACCAAAGAACAAAAGTACGACCTCTCTACGGATTGCATGCATTCGGGCTTCACGATCCGGAGCTAGACGTCGCAGGAGAATTAGAGGAGAGAGTTGAGACCCTCATAGGTCTTGTCTATTGTGTGGATAAGATAAAAACAAGAATTAGCTTTAATATATATCAAGTCTAAATTAGAACTATAACAAGAGAGAACTAGAGGATGCCCTAAACAATAGAACTTGTGTGTCTCTTGGGGAGAAATCCTCTAGTATATACCAAATCGAGATCGTGCCTTGGCGCGAGGGTGACAGTCCCAACTTCTTGATCAAACAAGTAATGCTAAGTCAGTAGTAATTCAGATTTTGGTGCCATATGCTTATTTTGTTGCTGACTGGTGATGCCTCGCTCAACACATTACTCGGACATGTAAACAGAGTATACTTTTTTGCAAGATCAAACATAAAATTGTCTTTATAGATAGCAGAACTGTTGCCAACACATCTTCACTACAAGAAATATGCCAACTTGTGACCACCACTATTGGTCACTGAAAGGTCACTGTTTTCAATTTGTGACCTTTTTGTGACCAAAAACATAAGGTCAAAAGCTGAGGGTCGTTAACTGACTATAGCGACCTTCTCTGTCAGAAGGTCGTAGACGTTTACGACCAAAATATTCCTACTGTGGCGTTTTGGTCACTAGCAACCTCCCCAGGCCACGTAGGCATCCAGCGTGGCAAGCTGATGTGTCACAAGATTCAGCCCGGTCTAATTCGGTTTTCTACATGGGCCTAGCCCATTTATTCAGCCCATTTATGTTTTTTCTGTGTGTCAATTTTTGGTTGGGTTCATGGGCCAAGCCCTATATTGCAGCCTTTTTTATTGTTGGGTTGTGGCCTTTTTGTCTAAACGAATTTAGTTTTTCTTTTTTTTCCAAAAGAAGGGTCCACTAGTCAGATGGTCCCAGTTGTCAGGTTCTAGTAACATCATCAGTTGGCTGTAGCCTTTTCAGACACAGTACACAGGAATACAATTTTGCGCATATATATTGTTGAGAAATTTTCATAATATTGCTGTCAAAGCAGCATGTACACAGGAATACAATTTTGCTATCAAAGCAACATTTCAAACGTACATCTTCATGACATCGTACATAAAAACCAGCAATAAAATGATTACAATATGCCATTTGGCTCAAATCACATAACATATGACATCAAGGTTCCAGCAACGAAAAAAGATAACCACCACATCGTACCATCTGCACATTCAAAGAGAACAAACTATATGTCAAAAGAGAACTGAGCAGAAAATTGCCAATAAAAGAAAGAAGATAATGTACTCTATAATTACTATAGATTTGCTCACCGGATACACACACACTTTGCATATACAGATTTGCTCCCCGCAAAAACAATTCTGAACAGTTGGCTATAATAATTTACGGCAAAGAAATTCCCAAAACAGAGAATGGTACATCTCGAAATTCCCCAAAAATAGAGGAAATGCGACATCCATGACAAGCTGTGGCATTACTAGAGGATTTGATTAAACCAACATGTTGGAGTGTGTTGAATAGATAAAAGAAACTCAATTAATGGGGCAATGCAAATTCTTTACTCACTACCGCACGGCATTCACCTGTGATTGAACCCTGCGGGCACATACAAATTATCACTTGACCCGGTTATGGAATGAGCTGGTGCAAGAATGAGGTAATTCCTACTTTACGTTGGACTAACCAAACACTGTCCTTTAGTATGTAAAACCTTCCGTTCTTACAAATGATTCAGTAGAGTGGGCTAAATTCTTTACTCACTACAGTTTCAACTATTCTATATGGAAAAAAATACCAGAAAATCTCTGCAGAGAACCATTACCACCAATCAGTTGCGACTCAATTCTTCTTTCTTGACCCAAATGCATTCTTTCAGGCCAAACAGACTAGCGAAATCTTCAACTTCCCTGTTTGTTCAGAAATGAAGCATGTCATTAATTCGCACGAGGGCTTTTGTACAGGAATATGAGCAGTAAATTCGTTATAGCATTTTCAGTATACATAATAATAGAATAATCAAATATAAACAGCAGTGAGCCCAAGTACTAGCAAATAGATCTTATGCATAGAACACTACATCTTAGAAAATAGAACTAGGGGTAGGAGAGGGAGCCGCTCACCGATGAGCTTGTGGTCGCTGCCATACATAGCCGCCGACACGCCGGTCACCGTGCATGAAGAGCAGAGCACCGCTGCATCCAAATCCAAACCGAACAAAAATTAGGAATGGTTGCAGCCATGCTTTTTAAGGCACACAATACATCAGTTCAGATTGCTGTCATTGAGAGACATAGAGACCAGACAAAACAGTGGACTATTTAACCCTGTAATAAAGAAGCAAAATCTCACAAGACAGTGAAGTCACTAGTAAAAGGAAGAGTGATGAAGAATAAATCCTGACATACAAAGGTAAGTCATTGTGCATTTTCTTTTTCAATGTGATACACAATAACCAACATTATGATAAATAAGTTTTGGATCCTCCGTTGTATCACCAAGTCATGCTTGTTATTAGCCAAAACTAGAGTTAAACACCTGATCAAGTGCTGCTCAACTACAGGTGCCATACGGTCGAACCGACCTACACAAAGACCATCAGAATGTAACTTATACATCCTTAAAAATGCAACAGTGTGAGCACAGTGGTAATGGACCATGTTTTAGTAGCATCATTCGGATAGCACCATACGTTTCCGATTACTTCGCTACCGACCATCCATGGACCACAAGATCCAATAAAATATTGCACAAACCAAGCAAATTGAGGATATCATAATGCGCTCTCGACTGCAGGTGCGCTAAAAAGAAGACGAAAGAGTAGAAGAAAAGAGACAACTGGGCCTTACCTTGGTGAAAACCCGGAGCAGGAGGGGGCAGGTCTGCACAAGAAGAATTGAACCTATCTAACTCCAGTTTGTTCCACTGCAACTCTGAATTTGCTCAATTGTATGTGTACATGCATCAGGGCATACATAAAATATTCAAGTCAATATTCTCAGCTAACTGTGATGTAATGAAAATAATTACTTAATGACTTGAGGTAAAAATTGATTTTAGACATCAAAATTTGCAGCGCTCATTTCAACCATGTTCAGATAAACTTGAGGTAAATTAGCAGTATGGATATTAGTTACAAGCTAGGTGTGTAAGTGCTGTCAACACCACCACCACTAGAGACAAAAGTTCAATGTGTAGCCATAGTATCCACAGCTGCCAGTAAGAAACAAACAACACACATCATCAAACTGGACATAGATGCTTTATATACAAACCTGAAGCTACCGTCCTACTTTTTGAACAGGAACGTCGCGTGGTATATAAATGACAGTTCGGTCGATGTCCTAGAATATTCTGAGGTGGGTGGCCTGTACTACAAGTAAAAGGGGACAGAGAATCAATGAAGAATGGAGTAGTACACCGTATCATCCTAACATCCAAAAAACATTGCTTCAGATCAGGGCCAATTAATAATAGTTCTATAGAGTAAATGACAGCCGAGGCACGCGTGAGACGTAATAGTAATTCAACTTCTAGTTCAATTCAAATAGGAAGATACTGTATACTTAATGCATGTTGTATGAGCTGGCACATCAGGACGACACTGCAAATAAATCCCCTGTTTATTTGATCAAACCAACACCAATAGTACATGATGAAACTTGATATCATAGTGCCAACTGAAACTGAACACGACTTCCTCTTAGTTTGAATCTCTTAGCAGTTTTAAAGATGCGATATGGTGGCAAAAAGACAGCAAATGAAAATGCAAATGCAAAGCAAGGTAGAATGGTGGTAACAAGGCACTGTATGCAGTCCACCTCCTGTATGGGCCGCGGAGTCGTTCTTGCTGCAGCACCGATTTCGTAGCCCCTCTGTGTGTTCAGGATCTCCACCTTGTCGTCCAGCCCGTCGTGCATCCTTCCGCTTGCCATGGTCGTGGTCTTGCCGGCGCAGAACAAGAAGAGATGAGATCTGCATCTGCCCATGGAAGGAAGAAAGCAAAGCAAAGATGGCACATGAGATGGGAGGAGATGCAGAGGTTATGGAGGAGATTGAGAACGGGAAAGAAGAAGGAGGGCATACTGGCCGCCTCCTACCTCGCCGTCGTCAAGGGCCACATGGCGGCGTGGCGAGATCCCCATGTACTACGAGGAAGGGATCTGGCGCCGTCTTCGCTGGAACAGCGTGGAGGAAGGATCCTAGCCATCTCTGTCGCCCGTCCGCGAGAGGCTAGGGTTTTGGCGCCACGGGAAGGGTCGTCGGAGGGCTTGGGAGACGGGCTGCCGGGCGGGTGGGGCTGGGGGAGAGGAGTTGGGCAGGCGGCGCGGCGACGACTGGAATTGGGAGGAATCGGGGTTGGGTGAATCGGGGTGGGAGAAGGAGCAGACGAGACGGGGTGGGGAAGGGGACGCGGACGGGGGTGGCGGGACGCGCCGCTGCAGAACGGGAGGAGGTGGCGGTGATGAGGGGTGAGGAGGGTGGATCTGGCCGTCGCCATGGCCCTGGCCGTGCCATGCGGCTAGCTCTACGTCATGAGCGAGGATTTGACCGCGGCCGTGGGAGAGAAGGGGAGGGGAGGGATTGCCGGCGGCCGGGGTTGGGGGAGAGGACGGGAGGACGACGGCGGCGGCTGGGTGGTTGGGGATCGAGAGATTGAGACGGAGGGGGAGCGAGAGGGTTGGGGGTGGCAGCTGTGGGACGAGAGGGGGAAAGTGGATCAGGGGAGAGGAGGGGATATGAGTTAGGGTTTGGGTGAGAGAGGAGGGGGAGAGGGCTGCCGTTCGATTCAGAAGCATCCGACGGTGGTGGATGCATGATCCGCGTGATAAGCCTATGAACCAATTAAAACGCGCCAAACAATTTGAAGACCTTTTGACCTTTTAAATTGGTCATGATTGATTACACACAAATTTTGCATTCCATTTTCAATGCTCAAAATGAGTTTTCGTGCGAGACCTAGCAAATATTTGTTCAAATGATGTCATATTTTGCACAATTTTATATCTTAGATTGTCAAACAACATTGACACAGGGGGTTTTCATTTCATTTGTACGAAAAAACATTTTTTCCATTTTTTTGAGTGCCCAAAATGAGTTTTTTTGTGAAGGACCTACTATATATTTGTTGCAAAATTGGACCTAATCAATTTTATAAAATACTAGGCCATATATAATGCACAATTGACAAAGTGATTGGGTGTCGAAAGTTTTGATCCACCTCTGGTGAAAAAGACAAATTCCCGTCGATTCAGTTGGAAGCGGGTCAAATTTGAACTGCAGCTGCCTCATAGTTTGCTCTTTATTTTTTCCAAAAATCATTTCTAGGTAAATAAGTATCTATTTAATCATAGAAACACCAAAAAAATTCCAAGATTCAACCACTAGCTAGGAACGGTCAAGCCCGCCGTTTTGACCGCATTTTGAAACGGGCATAAAAAATTAAAAAAAATCAAAAAGTTGGAAAACCTTCGCATTGTGTCATTATATGTGACCAAGTTTCCAGAAAAATAATAAACTTGTAATACGGTAATTATTTTAAAAAGGTGTTCTAAGAAATGAGCTATCATGCGTGAAGATTCATGGCTTTCAAGCCAAATGATCAATCTTATGTCCACATTCATGGCACAGTTTGTTCAAATGATCTCATATTGTGCACAAGGGTACATCTTGGAATTCCAAACAATGTTGCCTAAGTAATTTTTCATTTTCTTTGCACGGAAAATTCATTTTTCATTTTCCGAGTGCCCAAAAGGAGGTTTTTTTGTGAAGGAACTACCAAATAATTGTTGCAAAAATGGACCAAATCAATTTTATAAAATACTAGGCCATATATAATGCACAATTGACAAAATGGTTGGGTGTCAAAATTTTTGATCCACCTCTGGTGAAAAAGAAAAATTCCCGTCGATTTAGGTGGAAGCGGGTCAAATTTGAACTGCAGCTGCCTCATAGTTTGCTCTTTATTTTTTCCAAAAATAATTTATAGGTAAATAAGTATCTATTTAATCAGAGAAACACCAAAAAAATTCCATGATTCAACCACTAGCTAGGAACGGTCAAGCCCGCCGTTTTGACCGCATTTTGAAACGGGCATAAAAAATTCAAAAAAAAATCAAAAAATTGGAAAACCTTCACATTGTGTCATTATATGTGACCAAGTTTCCAGGAAAAATAATAAACTTATAATACGGCAATTATTTTAAAAAAGTGTTCTCAGAAATGAGCTATCATGCGTGAAGATTCATGGCTTTCAAGCCAAATGATCAATCTTATGGCCACATTCATGGCATAGTTTGTTCAAATGATCTCATATTGTGCACAAGGGTACATCTTGGAATTCCAAACAATGTTGCCTAAGGAAGTTTTCATTTTCTTTGCACATAAAATTCATTTTTCATTTTCCGAGTGCCCAAAAGGAGGTTTTTTTGTGAAGGAACTACCAAATAATTGTTGCAAAAATGGACCAAATCAATTTTATAAAATACTAGGCCATATATAATGCACAATTGACAAAATGGTTGGGTGTCAAATTTTTTGATCCACCTCTGGTGCAAAAGACAAATTCCCGTCAATTCAGTTGGAAGCGGGTCAAATTTGAACTGCAGCTGCCTCATAGTTTGCTCTTTATTTTTTCCAAAAATCATTTCTAGGTAAATAAGTATCTATTTAATCATAGAAACACCAAAGAAATTCCAAGATTTAACCACTAGCTTGGAACGGTCAAGCCCGCCGTTTTGACCGCATTTTGAAACGGGCATAAAAAATTCAAAAAAAATCAAAAAATTGGAAGACCTTCGCATTGTGTCATTATATGTGACCAAGTTTCCAGGAAAAATAATAAACTTGTAATACGGTAACTATTTTAAAAAAGTGTTCTTAGAAATGAGCTATCATGCGTGAGGATTCATGGCTTTCAAGCCAAATGATCAATCTTATGGCCACATTCATGGCATAGTTTGTTCAAATGATCTCATATTGTGCACAAGGGTACATCTTGAAATTCCAAACAATGTTGCCTAAGGAAGTTTTCATTTTCTTTGCACGGAAAATTCATTTTCATTTTCCGAAAATAAAAGGAGGTTTTTTGTGAAGGAACTACCAAATAACTGTTGCAAAAATGGACCAAATCAATTTTATAAAATACTAGGCCATATATAATGCACAATTGAAAAAATGGTTGGGTGTCAAAATTTTTGATCCACCTCTGGTGAAAAAGACAAATTCCCGTCGATTCAGCTGGAAGCGGGTCAAATTTGAACTGCAGTTGCCTCATAGTTTGCTCTTTATTTTCTGCAAAAATCATTTCTAGGTAAATAAGTATCTACTAAATCAGAAATACATGGTTTGATGCCGAGACATCGAGGTTTGGATGGTGGCCGAGGGCTCCAACACTATAGCGAAGCTCAAGATGCCCTTGGCGTGGTCACCGCGTGACCGTGGCGTTGCCATGTGTTCTGGGAGGCCTAGGCATGTCTAGTGGGTTGGGCACTCCCTAGGTAGGTGCTAAGAAGAAAATCACAACATAAGATTCTCACGAGGAGACCGATCGATGCTCAAACATGAATAAGCAGCCAAGTGTTTGATTTGCGGTGCGGAAATGCACATGGATAATGGGCGTGAGTTTTGGCTGAGGATGATCGGCCACTAAGAAGACCGTCTTCACAAATTTTCACCTCAAAAGGAGGAGCCTAGGTGGTACTTGCTTTACAAAGTACCACACTGGACATAAATCTGAATGTTGAAGCTGGGCTCAAATAATGAATGGATTGAGCTAGCATTTGGTGGAGGATGGTTATTTGGGCATAGGAAAGATCAGAGAAAATGGATACCATTTGGACATGCCAAAGTGGTACTTCCTTCACAAAGTGTTGCTCTGAACAGAATAGGAAAATGAATATTTTCGAATTATTTTTGAACTAGGCAAGGAAGATTTTTACATATTTGATGAAGATATGACCCAAAGAATTTATGAGATTTTTTTGGGAATTTTGGGAATAACAGAAATATAGGTTGCTTCACAACCTAGGGCAAAAACCGCCACATGGACATGACACATAGGCAAAACTGATGAGATGGTGCCTAGTCATCACAACCCACCACAATCTACAAGGCTATGACCATCTATATTGGTCATTAACAACTAGAAATAAGGCAGCGGACTAGCACTGTTTGCTTTGTGACCTTTTCGTAAGGAAATTACGACCTTCGACCAAAATGGTCGCAATGGTTTAGGGTTTGGAGCCCCTAACAGCTTTTGACCAATTGGTCTGAAATGGTCATAGATCTATGACCAATTCTTCCAGGGTCACTGACAGAAGGTCACTAGTTGACATATTTCTTGTAGTGCTTGGCGCATTGTCTGGTCTATCGCACAGGTGCAACACGCCTAATCCTAAATAATGACATAATGACAGATCCAAGTAGATTGCTATTTGATCTGAAAGCATAAAGACACAAGCAAGGAATAGTAATTGATCATGTCAATATAGGTTCACAACTATACATTCATTACAGAGGATAGATGCTTAACATACCAGAGTAACTACCCTTTGATAGATTCAATTCGTTCACAAAGGCATAAAGACTCAATTCATACCATACAATGGTTGTCTACGACAATAAGTTCACTACAACATACCAAAAGCAAAGGATACATCATAACAAAAAAAGTGCATCGAAAGGTGTAGCGCCTACTGATGCGTCTGAAGCTCGTAGCAAGCACGCAATTTCCCAGGCAGAGTATATGTCCTGGCAAGAAGAGAAAAGGAGGTGGAGCACCACAATACATAATTTATTAGACTAAAGAGAACTACAATACCACAATAAAATTTGGAGCAATTGTATGCCTACTTATGATCTCAACAGATGCGACTTTGGTACATGTATTTCTTTGATCATTTTTCATTTAAAGAATCACAATCTTAAAATTGTGACGGTGCAGTTTGGCTATAATCAAATCAACAACCAGCTATGCAAGTATGATAGTAATCATCAAAGAGCCACATCACGCCAGTCATAAATTTTATAATAGGTGCTTACTATATTTTCTAAGATGGGCATGCATCTATTAGAATCAAGAAAGCATGCATATATTAGATTCAAGAAAGCATGCATCTATTAGAATCAAGAAATACATGTATACGCCAACAACTAGTGCTCATGGTGGGGGGTGAACTATGCTTATGCAACGCCATGAATATATATATATATATATATATATATATATATATATATATATATATATATATATATATATATTTGAATATATATGATGCATTTACTTTGGTTTTTCAGTTGTCGTGCTCAAAAATTATAACTTGCCTTGTATTCTACAAAAAATAAGTTATTAACTTTCTTGTCATCATTTATAATCAGAACATGACGCTACTTTGATATACCCTCTTTTATAAACTTGCCTTGTATTCTACAAAAATATTTAAGTTATTAAGTTTCTTGTCATCATTTCTACTCAGAACATGACACTACTTTGGTATACCCCCTTCTTGACAGAGATCCTAAAAAACATCTTTGAAGATATAAAGTTCAATAGTCTGTCAGTTCGTTTCAAAGGATGCAAAGAAAAACTGCCGAGTAGGGGGGCTCACCTGCTGCTGTAGGCGTTGCTTGGAGGTGCCGGCAGATGGACGGGCTGTGTTTGTGAAAGTGCAACTATCCCTGGGTGGTTTTGGTAATTCCTAACAACATATAGCTCACTGAGATAATGCTATTCCAAGATGAATATTTCAGGAAAGCCCAATGGTTGGCATGGCATGGACTAGAAAGTGGACCCTTCAAAATGCTAAAGACAAAATATTGGCTCAAGCTCAAAGCACAAGACTCTACATTTTCTATTTTAGTGATCCAAGATCACATTGAGTCTATAGGAAAAGCCAATACTATTAAGAAGGGATGAGGTGTTTCTTAATGAGGTTCTTGCTCAAAATGCTTACTGATATGCTCCTGTCGGCGTTCTGGGAACGGGGGTCCCCAGACTTGCCTGCCCGCGGCCTGCGGCGTGGCTGAAGTGGGGGCCCAGCGCGGCCCAGCTTCATCAGCTCAAGCTCAAGACCCCCGCGAGGGGCCAAGCCTCGCGGGGCGGACGACAGGAACCTCCCTCAGGAGCAGCCTCGTATGGCAGGCTCGCGAGGAGGTGGAGAGATCAAGGCAGGGTACCTCACGAGGGTGCCCTGTGACGCAAGCCATGACGATAGAGACCAGGCGGACGCCAGGCGGGCGCCAGCCCGCGCAGTGTCCTCATTTCCCCTTTGGTGCAAAGGAGGCAAGCACAGGCCAAGGCATCAGGCAAAGGTTGCCGCTTCGATGCAACAAGACCAAGACCAGCAGAACGGCAGGATGGAGGTCATCGTGGGGCCCAGGACGGCGTCACCGTCAGAGCCTTTGGCAGCCAAAGACCAACTTTAGTCAGGATAAGTGTACTAGATGTTCCCC
The DNA here is from genome assembly GCA_021605205.1 of Aegilops longissima. Classification (NCBI taxonomy): domain Eukaryota; kingdom Viridiplantae; phylum Streptophyta; class Magnoliopsida; order Poales; family Poaceae; genus Aegilops; species Aegilops longissima. The sequence continues at coordinate 720,472,689 of CM038678.1, read as the reverse complement.
TTCAAAATGGCCAATTGTTGGCGCCCTTCCCGCTCATTATTTGGAAAGAGGCCCAGGGCCTCCCACTATAAATAGGGGTAGCCACCACAGAGTAGAGGCATATGGAAACCTATCAGATAGAGCCCTAGCAGAGAGAAATAGAGGCGATCGAACTCACCCAAGCAGTTCATCGCACCAGCTCAAGAACAGCCCCTCGCGAGGCTGTTCTCCCTTTGTATTATTCATCATCAGCCCCTGAGGCAATCCACCACACCACACTGGAGTAGGGTATTACACCACATCGGTGGCCCGAACCAGTATAAACCTCGTGTCTCTGTGTTGTTCATCATTCGTAGTTTAGATCCCTCGCTAACCGTTCACGCATGAACTGGTAGGGGAAGGATCTCCGCGCGCACCCCAGTGTTCGAACCTTAAGGGTCTGCCGGAACCCAAAATCCGACATTTGGCGCGCCAGGTAGGGGTGCGCCGGAATCCTTCCTCCGCCGCCTCACGTTTCCTCGCCTTGTCGTTCGATATCCAACGACCCGCAGCCGGCGCCGATCGCTGGGCGGCGTGGTTCGCCACGCTGTGCCGCCAGCCTGTGGTGACCTCAACCTTGCACCTCAGCAGCCCGCGCTCCGCAAGGCGATGCGGGAGCGGGCGACGCGCGCGACGCCGCTGCCCTCATGCCGCGGCGAGTGCGGTCGGCGGCGAGCTCAAACCACGCCATGCCACGGCGACGACACCCGACGGGAGCAGCGAACCTGTGGCGCGCCACGGTGGCCCGAGAACTGCTACGGTGCCGGCTTCTAGAGGCCGGCCGCGACGTGCTGTTTGAGCGGGTCGCCGAGCTCCTGGACGCCGCAGCCTCGGGAGCACCTCCTTTTTGCGTCCGGCTGCCACCTCTGGCCCATAGCGCGCCGTATGGTGGCCCCATGCGCGCTCATGCAACCTCAAGCGGGCTCCAGGGCCTAATCAACGCCAACCTGGTCAGCAGCACCAGGCGGCAAGCCGCGCGCGGACCCTATCTCCGGCCGGCGAAGGAGTGCACACCGTGACCTTGGGCCTCGGCGGACCACCGCGCCACCACTCTCAAGACGGCGCTCCGGGCCGGACTGCATGGCACATGGGGCACTACAGCGAGGCCTACGGGGCGGCGTCCCCAGAAGATTATGTGCCCCGCATGATGGATCAAGAATGCGCACAGGAAGAAGAAAATGGCTCGTTCCTTGGGCTGAGCTGGGGCGAGGAGACGCCACAAGCTGAGCTCTTTCAGGAACCCCAAGAAGGCCTCGACGACCGCGCCGGTGGCGGCAACTATCTGGTACCATTAATTCCTCAGGAACAAGCTTATGCTAACCATGTGCCGCAGGAGGTACAGGCCGTCGCGACAGGTGGCTGCCCCGACTCTGCAGCCTCTTACCCCTCAGGAGGAGGGCATCGGGGGCTGCAGGAGAGGGGCCAAGATCTGAGTCCGTCCCCACGGCGCTCGGCACAAGATGTTCTCAGGAGGTAGGCCCTCTGCCGGGGAGGTGCCTCAGGACCTGCACCCGGTAGAGGACCCGTGGTCGTCGGGGGAACCGCTGGTGACCGCTCTACCCCATTGGCGTCGTCCTTGGTTTCCGGCCGCCGTCAGTGGTGGTAGAGTGTGGCGCAAGGCGGGTCCCTCATCTGGTGATATGAAGCAACGCCGGTACCTGTGAAGAAGGCCCAGTATCTGTGAAGTTCGCCGCCCCGTGACACTCTCACGTAATAATGAGTGGGGCTGTACACGCCCTGGAGTCTCAGGAGCGCCGGCCTCAGTCCCTGGGGCTCCCTCCCACGCCCAGGGGCAGCACTTAGCTCCGCGCTGGTGAGAAGACGTCGAAGACTGACTAGGTGCCGGACGCGGCCTTTTGCTTTTTTGCCTTTTTCCTCTGTTGACGAGTTTCTTCGATTTGAATTTAAGTTGGATTTGAGTTCGAGCCTTGCGTGCGTTTGGGGAAGGGGTGTTTAGTCTCATTCGAGCAATCTCTCGTGTTCTTGTTTCGGCTTTGCGTCCAAAGCTAGCATCAGCTGCCCCCCTCGCGAGCCCCTCACGAGCCGGGCCGGGCTGACCGCGTCCACAAGCTCGGACGGCCGTAGCCACTCCCTCTCTGGAGGTTCTTATCGCAGGATCAATGGGTTCACCCAGAAGACACATATGGCGCTATGGCCCCCACAACCCCGCTTGGGGCTCACCAGGGCCAAAAGGTAAAAGAGCCAGCCAACCGACCACCGGGCCGGCCGTCAAGATCACGCGCAGCGTTAAGATTACCAATGCATCTATCGCAAATCTTTACATGAGGGGCATCCCCTCCCAAAATGCTCTCACAGTCTTTAGGGCCGAGCCCGAACCCCTTGTAACGCCCCGGATTCGATGCGCCAGGTGTCTGCCAGTTATTCGCCGTCGTTGCCATGTCATTTTCTTGCGTGTTGCATTTTGCCATGTCATCATCTGCATTTCATATCATGTCGTCATGTACATCGCATTTGCATACGTGTTCGTCTCATGCATCCGAGCATTTTCTCCGTTGTCCGTTTTGCAATCCGGCACTCCTATGTCATCCGGCGTCCCCTCTTTGCCTCTTCTCTTGTGCGGGTGTTAAACATTCTCGGAATGGACCGAGGTTTGTCAAGCGGCCTTGGTATAGCACCGGTAGACCGCCTGTCAAGTTTCGTGTCATTCGGAGGTCGTTTGATACTCCAACGGTTAACCGGGTAACCGTAAAAGCCTCTTTTGTGTGCAGCCCAACACCCCTTTCAAAGTGGCCCAAAACCCACCTAACTCCCCTCCATGCTCTCGTTCGTTCGATCACGATCGTGTGGGCGAAAACCGCTCCTCATTTGGACTCTCCTAGCTCCCTCTACCTATAAATATGCCCTCCCCCACGAAATTCGCGGATGTTTTCCTACCCTAACCCTAGCCCCGCTCCTCTCGTCCGGCGGACATGTTCGTCCCCGGCCGGACACGTCCGCCGCCAAGGCGCCCAGCCGCCCTGGCCGCCATGTGGCACCCGGCCACCAGCAGCGCCGCCGCCGGCCGCCTGAGCCAGCGCCAGCCCAGCCCGTCTCCCCTTCGCCTCGCCTCCCGACCTCCGGCCCCGCGCCGCTTCGCCAGCGCCGGCCGCCGCCGCGCCGCCCTGCCCCGCGCCGCCCGCTCTGCCCGCTCCGCCGAGCACCTCCGGCGGCCGGAGCCGCCACGGCCGCTGCCGGCCGCGCCGCCCGCTCCCATGATCGCCGCCTCGCGCCTTCCGCCCGGCAGCGCCGCGGCGCCGCCCGCCGTGACCTCCTCCGCCGCGGCCTCGCCTCCGGCCGGATCCGGGCAGCCACGGCGGATCCGCCCTTCCCCGTCGACGCCGACCTCCTCCGCGTCGTGCCCTCGCCGGAGCTCGCCCAGCCGTCGCCCCGCAGCTCGCCGGAGTTCTTCTCCGGCCAGATCCACGAAGATGGACGAGATCCACCAGGAGTTGAACCAAACGGGATCCCCACGTCCCGGATATCTCCGTCCCGAGTTGACTTTTCGGAGGGTATATTTTCACTGTCCCAGATCTGCAGTAATTTTCATGCCATGTTCATCGCATTGTATCTCTGCATTCGTAGCTCCGTTTTGTGCGTGTAATATGTAAAATTGTTCGTCTCAACGAGTACATCATTTCTTTCCATTGCATCATATTCATTTGAGGTCATCTTGATGCCTGAATCATCGTTGTAAGAGTGCTTCATGATGTTTTCTGCTGTCTGTTAACAGAACGAGCTCTTGTCATTTTTGCCATGATTGATGTGTGCATCCTATGAGGTTGATGTCTTCATTTGTTTTGATCTATGCCATGTCTTCTTTACATAGGTGCTTACCATGTATTTTTGTGATCAATGTGGTGACTAGCACAAGCATGCAAACTAGGCATCGTGATGTTGCTGTTTTAGTCCCTGTTCTGCTGTTATTTTGATGCCATGTAAACTTGATGCTACAGAGAGATCCATGCATATTTTGAGATACTTCAGTAAGGATGTTTTGAACATATGGTTATTTTCTATCCATTAATGCCCTTGTTTGTAATTATGGAGTAGTCTAGCATGTCATTTTCGTGCTTTACTTTTGCTTCAAAATGTTTCCTGGCAGATTGTTTACTTGTTATTCAATTTTGCCAAGGTTGTTGTAGTTGATCCTTGCGTGCTATGAACTTGTTCTTGACTTGGTTTGTTTCACAAACATGTCTTCTTGATGATGCTATACTTATATTGTCATGCAATGACTTGTGGTGAGTGAATCGAGCTTGTTAAGTAGTGTACTTGATGTTGCTGTTTTGCTAGGCTGAATCTGTTATTTCGTGATGCTATATAAACCTGCTGCTAGTAATCATTCTATGCATAATCTGGAGATGATCACTAAATATGTTTTCTTCTACATGTCATCCTCTAACCATACATGCCCCTGGTAGCATTTATAGCTTGCTGTAGCTTGTTCATATCTTGCTCCAAAGTTGCTTGATAATGTTGCTGTCAGCCTGTTAACATTAAGTTCAATTTTGCCATGAGCTTTGCTAGTGATCCATGCACCCTATGAACTTTCTCTTTCCATGCTTTGCTTCACAAACATGTCTTCTTACTGTGAGTTGCCTTTCCATGCCATTTATGCTCTGTGGTGAGTGGTTCAAGCTCACCAACATGTCTACTTATTGTTGTTCATGCCATGTATGAAGCTGTCATATCATTTGCCATGTTTACATGGGTGTCATCATATTTTCTGTGCCCTTTTGGCTCATGGTCAGTAAAGGACTTTTGTTCTATGCATTTCGTAGATTCGTTCCATGCCTTTTTTTGCCATGTTAAGTTCCTGTAGCATGTTGTTTGATATCTCTAAACATTGCAACCTGATGTTATTTCCTGCTAAGTCTGAAACTGTTAGTATATGCAATCTTGCCATGTCCTTTTGAGCATGTTCTAGTAGTTTCTGGAGATAGCTCAATGTTCATGTTTTGTTATGCTTTACCTGTACTTCATGCCCATGCCTTTTTTTTCATATTGAGGTGCTGTAGGATATTGTTTTGATGCTTGCAATATGCCTACTTGCTGTTATGGACAGATTGTTGTTATGCCTTGTATAGAGCGTATGTGTTGCACCGTTGCTCCGTTTTGAGTGTGCTCTATATGAAACTTGCTTAGAATTGCATGTAGTTTCATATTATCATGTTGCATCCTTGTTTTGAGGTGTTTGCTTGATGTTGGTATGCATTTTGCATCAATGCCATGTTTAACTTGTTTTGCTCATATCTTCTAGGCCATAGCTCCGAATTAAATGAACTTTATATGTAACTTGACTAGATTTTTGTGTAGATCATCTTGGTGCATATTAACTTGCTGTTTAACAACTTGAACATAATGTTTATTCAGATCTGGACCAATTTCGAAATTTGCATATGAGGACTTACCGGAATTGTTCTATGTTGTTTCCGGCCTCATTTAAACTTCCTTTAATGTGTTGGTCTTGTACGCATCATCTTTTGCCATGAGTAGCTTCATGTAGCTTTGTTATGCATCATGCTTGTTGTGCATCATGTCTTGTCTATGTGTGGTGTGTTTACCTTGTTGTGTGCTTCTCTCGATAGTTCCGCTTCGCTATGAAGCGTGAGGATTCGTTCGTCTACGCTTGGTTCGTCTTTGTGGCTTCATCTTCTTCATGGACTCGTTCTTCTTCCTCGCGGGATTTCAGGCAAGTTGACCGCTACCCTGGATCTCACTACTATCATTGCTATGCTAGTTGCTTCGTTCTATCGCTATGCTCCGTTACCTATCTTTTGCTCATCAAGCCTCCCAAATTGCCATGAACCTCTAACCTTTGACACCCTTCCTAGCAAACCATTGTTTGGCTATGTTTCCGCTTTGCTCAGCCCCTCTTATAGCGTTGGTAGTTGCAGGTGAAGATGAAGATTGCTCCATGTTGGATTATGTTTATGTTGGGATATCACAATATCTCTTATTTAATTAATGCATCTATATACTTGGTAAAGGTTGGAAGGCTCGGCCTTATGCCTGGTGTTTTGTTCCACTCTTGCCGCCCTAGTTTCCGTCATATCGGTATTATGTTCCCGGATTTTGCGTCCCTAACGCGGTCGGGTGATTTATGGGACCCCTTGATAGGTTCGCTTTGAATAAAACTCCTCCAGCAAGGCCCAACATTGGTTTTACCATTTGCCTCACCACCACCTACTTTTCCCTTGGGAGTAATTAACCCAAGGGTCATCTTTATTTTAGCCCCCCCGGGCCAATGCTTGTCTAAGTGTTGGTCCGAACTAGAGCCCTTTGCAGCGCCTCCTCGGGGAAACTCGAGGCCTGGTTTTAGTTGTACGGACTGCTCATCCGGTCGTGGCCTGAGATGAGATACGCGCGGCTACTATCAGGGTGTCGGCACGCTGGGAGGTCTTGCTGGTCTTGTTTTATTACTGTCGAAATGTCTTGTAGCCGGGATTCCGAGACTGATCGGGTCTTCCCGGGGAGAAGGAATATCCTTCGTTGATCGCGAGAGCTTATCATGGGCTAAGTTGGGACACCCCTACAGGGTATAATCTTTCGAACGCCGTTCCTGCGGTTATAGGCAGATGGGAACACCTGATCCGAATTAAAACGCATCAACCGCGTGTGTAGCCGTGATGGTCTCTTCTCGGCGGAGTCCGGGAAGTGGACACGGTTTCTTGGGTTATGTTTGACGTAAGTAGGAGTTCAGGATCACTTCTTGATCATTACTAGTTGACGACCGTTCCTTTGTTTCTCTTCTCGCTCTCATTTGCGTATGTTAGCCACCATATATGCTTAGCCGCTGCTGCAAGCTCACCACCTTACCCCTTCCTTTTCCTTTAAGCTTTGCTAGTCTTGATACCCATGGTAATGGGATTGCTGAGTCCTCGTGGCTCACAGATTACTACAAAAACAGTTGCAGGTACAGGTTTCGCGATGATCATGACGTGAGAGCGATGTTTGCTTGTTTTGGAGTTCTTCTTTTGCTTCTTCTTCGATCAGGGGATAGGTTCCAGGTCGGCAGCCTGGGCTAGCAGGGTGGATGTCGTTTGAGCTTCTGTTTATGTTTCATCCGTAGTCGGATGTTGATCTTGTATATGATGTTGATGTATTCTTGTGGCATTTGTGCCTTATGTATGTATCTCCATCTATTATGTAATGTTGATGTAATGCTATCCACCTTGCAAAAGCGTTTCAATATGCGGGTCTATCCTTGGTGGGACCTTCGAGTTCCTTTTGGATAGGGTCGCATATTGGGCGTGACACCCCTTTTGTACAGGATAAGCAACAGTGACAAACAATCAGTCGGACATGTCGCTTGCTGCGCCTTCTGGGTCACCCTCGGAGGCGTCGCTGGCATCGCTGACATCATCGCCACCACCAGCACCTCCGCCAGCGCCAGGGCTGTCCACCACGCCGCCTTCATCAGCGGCCACGATCACGCCATCGTCATCAGACGTGAAGGCCCTGACGAGGTCGTCCACGTGACCATCCACCCATTGCGCCAGGTCGCCCCGGACGGCTATGGGCACCGGTGCGATGGCGACATCGAAGTCGAAGTGGGGATCCCTGTCCTGCAGATAACTAAAGACACGGGAGAAAGCGCGCCCAAGCAAGGCTCGGCTCCTCTCCTCAACGAGCCAGCGAGACCTCTCGGCGTGGTTCTCCAGGAGCGTCACCACGTCAGCGAAATACTGGAGGTTGCCTGCATAGTTGGTCTCGTGCGGCTCCTCCGCAGCGGCCTCGCAAATGTTTCCCAGGGCCACGTTTGCCCGTTCCCTGAGCGTGCGGAGCATGGGGGCGTGCTCGTGCTCCAGAACCCGCCGCCGACGGATCTCGTCCTCATTCTGCCAAGCAATGGCCTCGAAGCCATCAACCCTCTAGCAGAGAAGAAGCAGTTCGACACGGGAGGAGGTCAGCTCCTCCTGTGCTGCGCGAAGGGCGGCTGCGGAAGCGTCCACACCCCGCCTCACTTCATCTAGCTTGGCCTTGAGGGCCGCGGTCCCGCCCTCAGCTTTGGCCCTGACCAACTCCAACTTCAGCTCATAATGGCGCTCAAGGCCTGAGAGAGCTTCCGCTACGTGGCGGTCGACCTCTTCTTGAGCTCGGGCCTCGCGCGCGGCGACTTCGTCCTCCGCCTGAGTCACCAGGCGCTCCCTCGTCTCCAACCGCTCAAGGTCGAGGTTGCGCTCGGCGGCCTCCAGCAACAGCGCTTCCTCGCGCTTCTGAAGCTCCGCCTGGTCGACGGAAGCCCCCTTCAACGACGCAAGTGCAGCCTGGCACAACTCCACCTGCTCCTCTAGAGAGTTGCTCCAGGCTTGGAGCTCCCACGCACGCTCCTCCGCGTCCCGGCGCCGACGATCTGCTTCCTGGGCCTCCTCGATGGCTCGGGAGCAAGCCTCTCGAGAGGCCACCAGCGACGCCTTAGCCTTCGCGTTGTCAAGGTCACGCTGATGATGCGCGAGGGCAACGACTACCTTCAGCTTGCGCCTCTCCTCGGCAAGGCGCAAACTCTCTGCCTCAAGACGTGCATCTTCGCCAGCGAGCTCCGCCCCGAGCCGGTCCACCGCAGCCGTCGCCCCTTGGAGAAGTTCTTGAGGAAGGGCGCGGCGTTCGCGAGCACGCCTGAGCACGTCTTCCACGCCCCCCTCATCTGTTGGAGTATGCGGGGTGCCCGGAGGTGACACGCCTCCTCCCGCAGGACAGGGGGCTGGCGCCGCAACAATCGCCGGACGGGCCACGCCAGGAGCAGGTCCTGGCGCCGGTCTGTCCCCAGAAGGAGAGCTCGAGATTGACTTCAACCAACCGTCGTCCACAACCAAGGAAGGAGCACGGGGCAGGCTGGCTGTGCCCCGAAAGAGCTCGTGAAGGGAAGACAACAGGCACACAGGCTCGGAACACTCAGCCGAATGGGTCACCTCTCCGACCGGCTGAGTGATGAGGGCGCTGCTTGAGCCCGACGCACCAAGGACCAACAACGAGGGTGAAGCTTGGGGAGATGGCTCCTTGGCCGTCTCCGCGAATTCGGCAGGAAGGGCCCTGAAAGGTCACAGTCAGCTGCGGGAACCAAGAAGTAGAGGAGCAGAGGGCGAAGAGGACTTACTCGTACGTGGCGAAGTACCTCCTGCACTTCAGCAAGCGGCAAGGGCGATCGTCACCGCCCGAGGCCTCCTTCCTCTTGCGGAGGGCCACGAAGTCTACGCGGAACCGGCCTAGGTGCTCTGTCGGTGTCAAAACCGGTGGATCTCGGGTAGGGGGTCCCGAACTGTGCGTCTAGGCGGATGGTAATAGGAGACAAGGGACACGATGTTTTTACCCAGGTTCGGGCCCTCTCGATGGAGGTAAAACCCTACTCCTGCTTGATTAATATTGATGATATGGGTAGTACAAGAGTAGATCTACCACGAGATCGAGAGGCTAAACCCTAGAAGCTAGCCTATGGTATGATTGTTGTTCGCCCCACGGACTAAAACCCTCCGGTTTATATAGGCATCAAGAGGGTTAGGGTTACATGAGTCGGTTACAAAGGTAGGAGATCTACATATCCAGACGCCAAGCTTGCCTTCCACGCCAAGGAAAGTCCCATCCGGACACGGGACGAAGTCTTCAATCTTGTATCTTCATAGTCCAAGAGTCCGCCAAAGGTCATAGTCCGCCATCCGGACACCCCTAATCCAGACTCCTCAAGAGTCCCCGAACCAGGCTTCAATGACGACGAGTCCCGCGCATATTGTCTTCGCATTGCAAGGCGGGTTCCTCCTCCGAATACTTCATAGAAGATTTTGAACACAAGGATAGTGTCCGGCTCTGCCAAATAAGTTGCACATACCACCATAGAGAGAATAACATTTACACAAGTTCAATCTGCTGACGTATTCCGCGGCGTGACATCACACCACGGCCAAGCCTTTATTCGAATCGTTTTTACTGTCCCACCTCAGCGCGTTTAGAGAGGCGGCTTCCTTGGCACGTGTTGTCAAATCAGAGACCGTGTCCCCTTATTCCGGGATTCTCATCAATACGGGCGTGGGTAACCCAACCGCGCCATTGATTATGGCGCTTGGGAGATAAGCGAGTTTTATCAGGCCGGTGGGGACACATAGCTTTGTCCATCCATATAAGGGGATAAGGATCCACTTTTTCACACACGCCTTCTTCCTCCTTTGCTCATCCATTTCCGCGCACTTGAGCTCTAGCGCTCAAGTCCGCACATCCCACCTCAACCTTCCCCAACTATGTCCGGAGCGGGAGGCAAGTGGATGGCCTCCTCCGTCACGGAGGGCCACATAAAAAAGCTGCGGAAGGCCGGATACTTGTCCGACGACACCGCGCATCGGCTCCCCGACAAGGGGCAGCTTATCCCCACCCCCAGGCCCCATGAGAGGGTAGTGTTCCTCCCCCACTTCCTCCGCGGACTAGGGTTTCCACTTCAGCCATTTGTCCGGGGGCTCATGTTCTACTACGGCCTAGATTTCCATGATCTGGCCCCGAATTTTATCCTCAACATCTCGGCGTCCATCGTCGTGTGCGAGGCCTTCCTCTACATCCAGCCCCACTTCGGCTTATGGCTGAAGATCTTCAATGTCAAGCCGAAGGTAGTGGGCGGCCGCCAAGCGGAGAGCGGAGGCGCCATGGTGGGCAAGATGGCCAACGTCCTATGGCTCGAGGGATCCTTCGTGGAGACCATAAAGGGGTGGCAATCGGGGTGGTTCTACATCACCGAGCCGCGCGACCCTAACTGGGCAGCAGCCCCCGAATTCCGATCTGGCTTCCCTACATGGCTCACCTCATGGAAAGAGACGGGCCTGACATGGGGTAATTTGTAAGAGCTGACCGGACTCCAAACCTGCATCCGAAACCTGGTGGACAAGAAGCTCAAGCTTGTCAACGTAGTCCAGGTTATGCTCATCCGCCGGATCCTCCCATGCCAACAACGAGCCTTCAACTTGTGGGAGTTTGATCTGGCACAGCACCGAACCTTGAGCAGGCTCTTCGACACTACGTACGAAGATGCCTGGAAGGTGCTGTTCAAGGGGGCCGAGGCTCCCGCATCCGCTACCGAAGATCGCGGATTCAGCTTGCAGCATCAAGCCAGTGAGGTAAGCTATTTTGCCCTTTTACGGGACTCTTGTTTTTCATAGTTTGACTCTATGCGGGATCTAAAACTCCCTCACCTTTGACAGGGCTGGCAGAAGACGTCCGGACAGATCGACTGTCCGGCTCCCTTACCAGAAGACCCAGCGGACGCCCAATTGACGGGGGTGCTGGCTCCGGCACCTCACGTGGTGCCGGAGAAGAAGGCCACGGGAAATCGAAGGAGTTCCCGGCGCCAGGTGTTGTCGGACTCATCGTCCGATGACTCCGAGGCGGACTCCTCCCACGAAGACGAGGAGGAGGAAAAAGAGGCCCCTCCCCCAGCGGGGGGAGAGAAGAAAAGGAAGGCCGCCCCAACTGGGGAGGCCGGAGGGTCCAAGAAGGGAAGGAACCTTCCTCCGGACTACGCCGCCAACAACGACGACGGCGGAGGGGTGGCTACCGAGGGCCAAGCCCCTGGCGAAATCGTAAGTGTCCGGACACCAGAATAACTCATGGCGTTCCATTTGTTGCACAACATCTTCTAACGCCGAATATAACCATGCAGCCCGCCCAAGGACTGGCTCTACGATTCGTCGAGCGGAACCCTGGATTCGTCGGATGTGAATAGCGCCTCACTTCCGACCGCCTCATCTCCTCCCGCCGCGGATGACGCCGAGCTGGAGTCCCAAAAGGGGCCCAGCCAGGAGGAGGTGGCGCTGGAGGCGCCGCAAGGCGACCTCCCGGACTCCAGGCGCAAAGGGGATAAAACCCCTAAGGGCTTTATGTCCGGCCCTGTGCCGGACTCCATACCGGAACCTTCAGCGGTTCCGTAGTCCGGCAGGCGACCCCTTCGTAAGAAGGGCAAGACTGCGACGCCGGTGACCTCCGTCCAACCGGAGGCACCGGACAATTTGATGGAGGCGCTCAACGGCGCTTCCATCAACGAGGAACACCGCACTGTTATGAGTGTGGTGATCCAGAAGGTTCAGTCCGCCAAGAGCGGGCTGACTGAAGCCTGTGCCAGCCTTCTAACAGGCTTTGAGGTATGTATTTAAGATATGTAAAATATTACCGCATAGACAGTAGCCCCTGATGCTCAGTTTGGTGTTCGGAAAGAAAAGCCGGACTGAGGATCTAAAAGATATACGTAGGAGACTAACATAAGTATGTCAATATGGGAATGCAGGCTACGCTGCTGACCTCTGCCGCACTGACTGCGGAGGTTGATGCATTGAAACAGAGCCTCGAGCGGTCCGAGAACGAGCTCGGTCTTGCCAAAAAGCAACTCGAGGACAGGGAAGGTAAGTAATACCTTATGGGAGTATTTAAAAGACGTGGTTGCAAAAAATGACAGGAATAACGTGAATATTGTAGGGGCCACGAACGAGGTGGCGACCCTGAAGGAAGCGGTGTCCAAGGCTGAATGCAATGCGGCCGCGGAGCGCACCGAGCGAGAGAAGCAGGAGGCGCGGGTGGCGGAGGTGCGGCAAGAGCTCCAGGCTCTCGTGGAAAAACACGAGAGTTTTGAGCGCGACTCAAAGACTCGAGAGTCCGAGCTCGCCGCGGCCCTTGAGAGCGCCAAAGCCGCTAAGGCCGAACCCCACAAAGCCCTCCAGGAAATTGAGGCGATGAAGAAAATAGCGGCGGGTAAGGCATTCTATATGCAAAGCAAGCATGTGAAAGTGAATTATCTGTTACTTACCTGAATCCGGAGCTCTCCAGGAGCATTTGCAGATTTGCCCCGCAGTGTGTCTGATGCTGCCGCGTTCTATCGAGCCGAGGAGGGGAGCTCGACGGAGAAGGTGTTCTGGTCTCAATATGCTGAGGCCGGACACCCGGTGCCCTTGAGCGACCAGCTGAAGCAGCTGGTCGAGCTCCATAAGGTGGCCGAACAGGCCATGAAGGGCCTCATAGTTCGGCTGTGGCCCCAGGAAGCCATGCCTGGGAGCTACTTCAGGCTGGTGAGGCGGCTGGTGGACGCCTGTCCATGGGTTGAAAGTCATCAAGCGCTCTGTCTGCATCGAAGGTGCCCGTAGGGCCCTTGCCCGTGCTAAGGTGCACCGGGGCAAGATGGACGCTGAGAAGCTTGTGACGGACGGACCACCCCTGGGCAAGGAGCATCGCAAGCCTGAGATGTATTATGAGGGTGTCCTGAAGGGTGCCCGCCTTATAGCGGGTGAATGCTCGAAAGATGTAATTTTTGAGTAGACTCGCATTTGTTATCCTGTACGCTGAAAACTTGTTCGTATGCGCTAAGCAACATTTTTGAATTTAAAATATTACCTTCTGTGCGGCCGTTTATTAAATTTGAGAGATGGCAAGTCGTCGGCTTCAACCCCCATGCCACGAGTGTTGGGGTGTTCGGGATAAACTTGAGCGCTCTTGTTCCCATTCTTGGGTCCTTCGAGGGAGGCACTCAACGCAACGAACAAGGCAACCGGACTATAATGCTTGAACACTCTCACTTAGCCATAGAATTCTATAATTTTAAATTTTGGCGAAGCCCCTGGTATTCGGAAGGCCGATTTCGGGGCGCTATCCACGCCTAGGCCGGACAATGCCGACTCCTCGCTCTAAGCGGCATAAGTCTTTAGGGACTCGAAAACCTCTCGAACAGCGACCGGCTCTCGCCCTATCATGATGGTCAGTTTTAGCTTTCTCCACTGAGGTGCTTAACCCACCTCAACCGGGGCACAATCGTAGTGGTTCTCCCAGCGCTACCTTAGCCGATATAACGGAACATAAGGTACCAAAACATGGGAGCCGGGCAAACCCAACTATTGACCCAAGACATGATTCGGAGCCGATGCATATAATGCTATAAGTTTGGGGTACCGCACTTGTGAGAGTGTTCGGACTTATCACGCCATATTGTGGGGTACTTAAGCCCCTGGTGTATTACCCGTACCAAAGTGTACGGTTGCACAATGTCATAACTGAACATATATATATATATATATAGAAAAAACGAATTCAATAATAGGCAGAAGCTATGTATTGTTTATTCAAAAGGGCTGCAGTAAGAGAAGAACGATAGAAATAGTGCGATAAGCAAGGGACGGGACTTTTTAACATGTCCCCCTCCAGGGGTAAGCTGCGGGATGGTATGTAAAACAGGTATGCTGCTCGTAATAGAGACCACCTGGACATTCGACGTAGCTTTCTGCTTCCCTGGCTGTTGCATCGTGTGTTCGGTGATTCTATTGCCGGACATGGCTTCGTAAGAACGGAGTCCTGAAAAAAGAGAAAAAGAAAAGAATGACACAATCGGGAGCCCCTGGTGCGGTTAAGCCGCATTCTGGGCATGCCGTGGTCGTGCCCCTCCCCCTATGCCCATGGTATTTCCAGAGCGTAATTGTGTGCGCATAGTACTGTTTTCGCAATGTCGCGAGGGCTGGGGTTTGGGCCGCATTGCTATGCGTGCTCGAAACGTGCCAGAAGGTCTTGTTGTAGGTTACTCCGGGCGCGCTTAACGGTGTCCAGACGTTTAATAGCTGGACTCGAGAATTGCCTTAAAAGGCTGCTTTGTACTTCCGCCGCGAGGGCCGCCGTATGCTCCTCCGTCCGGAGAGAGCGTTCGGTGTTTCCATTGACGTTAATGACTCCCCGAGGACCTGGCATCGTGACCTTGAGATATACGTAGTGCGGCACCGCATTGAACTTTGCAAATGCGGTTCGTCCGAAAGCAGTGCATGATAGCCGCCATGAACGGGACTATGTCAAGATTAACTCTCGCCGAAGTTATCCAGGATCCAAGACCACTACAAGTGTAATCGAGCCTGCACAGTTGGCCTCTACACCTGGTATGACGCCTTTAAAGGTCGTCTTCGAGGTTTAATCCTTGATGGTTCTATGCCCATTTTGCGACCGTATCCCGATAAAGCAGGTTCAGCTGCTGCCGCCGTCCATTAGGACTCTAGTGAGGTGAAATCCGTCAATGATTGGGTCTAAAACCAATGCGGCGAATCCGCCATGGTGGATGCTAGTGGGGTGGTCCCTTCGATCAAAGGTGATCGGGCAGGAAGACCACGGGTTGAATTTTGGGGTGACTGGCTCCATCGCATATACGTCCCTTAGTGCATGCTTCCGCTCCCTTTTGGGTATGTGGGTTGCGTATATCATGTTCACCGTCCGCACTTGTGGGGGGAAGCCCTTATGTCCTTTATTGTTCGGCGGCCGGGGCTCTTCCTCGTCATCGTTATGCAGCCCCTTGTCATTGTTTTCGGCATTTAACTTGCCTGCCTGCTTGAACACCCAACAATCCCTGTTGGTGTGGTTGGCTAGCTTTTCGGGGGTGCCGTGTATCTGGCACGAGCGATCGAGTATTCTGTCCAAATTGGACGGGCCCGGAGTATTTCATTTAAATGGCTTTTTCCACTAACCGGTTTAGAGCCTCGAATCCGCATTGACCGCCAGATCCTCAGATTATCGCTGCACGCGGGCGCTTGTGCTTGTTGCGACGCGACCTACCATTGCTGTCCTTGGTGTCTGAATTACCAGGGCTCTTGTTCATGTTGTTGCTACGAGCTAGCCAGCTGTCCTCTCCCGCGCAAAAGCGGGTCATGAGTGTTGTGAGGGCTGCCATGGATTTCGGCTTTTCCTGTCCTAGGTGCCGGGCAAGCCACTCGTCGCGGATGTTGTGTTTGAAGGCTGCAAGGGCCTCTGCATCCGGACAGTCGACGATTTGATTTTTCTTGGTTACGAACCGTGTCCAGAATTGTCTGGCCGGTTCCTCTGGCTGCTGAATTATGTGGCTTAGGTCATCGGCGTCTGGTGGTCGCACATATGTGCCCTGGAAATTGTCAAGGAATGCGGCTTCCAAGTCTTCCCAACTACCAATTGACTCTACTGGCAAGCTGTTAAGCCAATGTCGGGCTGCTCCATTAAGCTTGAGTGGGAGGTATTTGATGGCGTGTAGATCATCACCGCGGGCCATGTGGATGTGAAGGAGATAGTCCTCGATCCAAACCGCAGGATCTGTTGTGCCATCGTAAGATTCAATGTTTACGGGTTTGAAACCCTCGTGGATTTGATGATCCATCACTTCATCCGTGAAGCACAAAGTGGGTGTCTTGGCGCCTCAGATTGGGCTATATCACGACGCAGCTCAAATGTTCTTTGTTCATCGTGTTCGCCCGCCGGTTATTATATCCGCGTGACGGTTATCGCCACATATCGTGGGCGCCCACGCGATCCGTAGATCGATCTTGTTTGCCTTGCCTTGTCCTCCAATATATCTCGCAGGTCCGGCGCGATTCCTCGCTTTGGTATTTTTTGAGCGCGCGCGGGTGCGGCTCGAGTTGAGGGCCGAGAGGCCTCTGCATGCCACGAGGTGGCCGGTCAGCCGATCACGCGCTGGTGATGTAGGTTTGGGTGCTTCCTCCTATAACCGGGTAGCAGCCATGCGTTTGGGTAGCTCTTGAGGGCGCCGAGTTCATACTCTTCGCCGCAAGGACTTTAGTCCATCCGTCAGCCTAGCAAGTCTTGGTCAGCTCTAAGCTGTTGCTGCTTTTCTTGAGGCTGCTTGTCGTGGCCATAAGCCCGCGCTTGAAAGGCTCCTATTCGACGGGATCCTCGGCACACATTTAATTGTCGTCGTCGAGGCTTGCCTCATCCTCGGAGGGAGGCATGTAATTATCGTTTCTACCTCTCTTTCTCGCCGCTCTCTCATGAGGGCTGGCTTCCCATCCTCCCGCGCTGAATCTTGCCGGAGAATGTTGTCTTCGCACTGTCCGGGTGTTATTGTCTCCCCTGCCGGAATCGCCGTTTTTGCTGTGGCGGGATTTAGAGCGGAGCCGCTGACGCCGACGCTTAGGCTATTTCTTGGAGGGGTCATACTCCGGTGTTCCATCGCCATTCCCATCTTTTGGGATGTCCACCATGTATATGTCGATGACGAGGTGGTCTTCCAAAGGCCCTGTGGGCGCTGGTTCTGGTCGCCTCCTGCATCGCCGCCCATACCGCCGATGTCTTCGAGTCGAAGTCGAGCATGTCGGTTAAATCATCGGCGGTGGCTACGGCGGGTGGTGGGTGGTCTTTGAATTTCTTCGTCGTCCGAAGTCCCAACCTTCCCGACCATAATCGGCCAGGCTCTCCGAGCAAAGAGAGAGACTTTAGTGAATTCAGAATGTCGCCAAAGGGCGAGTGCTGAAAGATGTCCGCGGCGGTGAATTCCATGATCGGTGCCCAACCGGATTCGATTGGCGGGGGCGCGGAAGGCTCGGAGTCCGGAGAGGAGTCCGGCACCTTGGAGTCACGAGCTTCGCAAAGGACGGGGTAGGTGTACGGCTCAATCGCCATAGAGATTGCAGCCCCCGAGGCAGTGTCCAACCACCCATCCTCGATCGGCGCAGTCGGCTCCGTGCTAAGGGTCGGAGTGGACACTGGTGCGGCCTCTAGGACACTGTTCGGCGGCAGAGCTAGATCATGCCCCTCGTGACAGTGCAGCGCGCTTGGCTGTGGCTCGAACCCGTCGAAGATCAAGTGTCCATGGACGTCAGCCATGTAGTTCAAATTTCCAAATCTGACATGATGGCCAGGGGCGTAGCTTTCAATCTGCTCCAGATGGTCAAGCGAATTGGCCCGCAGTGCAAAGCCGCCGAATACGAAGATCTGTCCGGGGAGAAAATTCTCACCCTGGAACACATCGTTGTTGATGATCGGAGGAGCCATCGGGCCTAAAGATGACGACACAGAGGAACTCTCAATGAAAGCACCAATGTCAGTGTCAAAACCGACGGATCTCGGGTAGGGGGTCCCGAACTGTGCGTCTAGGCGGATGGTAATAGGAGACAAGGGACACGATGTTTTTACCCAGGTTCGGGCCCTCTCGATGGAGGTAAAACCCTACTCCTGCTTGATTAATATTGATGATATGGGTAGTACAAGAGTAGATCTACCACGAGATCAGAGAGGCTAAACCCTAGAAGCTAGCCTATGGTATGATTGTTGTTCGTCCTACGGACTAAAACCCTCCGGTTTATATAGGCACCGAAGAGGGTTAGGCTTACGCAGAGTCGGTTACAAAGGTAGGAGATCTACATATCCGTATCGCCAAGCTGGCCTTCCACGCCAAGGAAAGTCCCATCCGGACACGGGACGAAGTCTTCAATCTTGTATCTTAATAGTCCAGGAGTCCGGCCAAAGGTCATAGTCCGGCCATCCAGACACCCCCTAATCCAGGACTCCCTCACGCTCGGCGCATGGGTCGGTTTGTGGCATGGAGGAGGCGGCAAGAAGATCAGCGTCAATGGGACCATCCTGGGGGACGCCCCCTGGCGCCGGCTCGCGAGGGACGACTGGGGCCTCGGGAGCCCCAACCTTGGTAGCCCCTACCTCGGGAGCCAAAGGCCGCGGCTCCTCACTTGTCACCATTCCGGAATGAGCTCCGAGGGATGCCGCCCTCGGGGCTTCGTGCGGCATCACCGCCTCAACGTCATCTCCTTCAACTCCTGATGGTTGTCGTCTCCCTGCATCACCACCCGAGACAGAGCCACCTTGGCAGATTGGAAGAGCTACCACAACAATTGGGTTCTCGCGAGGTCCCCTAAAGCCAACTGGGCGCAGCCCCCACTCGACAAAGCTGGGCATCCGCCTCACGAAATCGGCCATTCCCGAACAGAGATACAAGAGGGCACCATCACGTCGAAGGCTGCCTGGGGAAGGGTCGCCAACCAGGACCCTGAGCACCGTCTTCAAGACCTCAGCGCTAAGTCCTCCTCCAAGCCGCATGTGTGTTTGTGCCCCAAGTCCCACATCCGTGAGAGGGCGCTGAGAGGAGCAATGCGACATTGAGGAACTCCTTCACCACCTTGGTGCCGCCACGCCGAGCGCCTCAAGCTCTCGAACGGCGCCAGATTTAATGCAAGCCGGGTGTCCATGAGTGTCTCAGGACCCCAGCCTGAGTTGGGAACAGCAGGCGAGGTAGGATGCGAGAGCAGGGGGCTGAACAACCCAACTTCCACATACAACCACCGCTCCCTGAACTTGGCCTCAGGGGGAGGGAGTCTGAAATCAATCCCTGAAGCAGCCTCCTCTGGCACCGCAAGGAAGCTCACACACCCCGAGCATTGAGCAGGGTCACTCAGGCGCAAGGAGGAGTGTCGCAGCAGAGCAACGGAAGGGGGGATGCCCACCATTGCCTCACAAACAAAGGCGATGGTAAACAAACTAGGGTTTAGAACAATGCTCGATGCCCTTGGTGGGCACGGCTGTCATATATTTATAAGAGGGAACTGTACAAATACAGGTTATGTTACAACACGATATCTACTATATACTTAGTCTAACACCTCCTCAATCTTAACTATGTCCTGAAACACCTGTAAGGTTAAGATTGCGCCGACATCCCTCAAAAGAAGGCAAGGGCAAGGGCTTAGTGAAAATATTAGCAAGTTGATCCTTAGAAGAAACAAACTTGATCTCAAGAAGCTTCGAGCAACACGCCTCACAAAGTGATAGTCAACTTCATGTGCTTCGCTCGGGCATGAAATACTGGATTGGATGAAAGGTATGTAGCACCGATGTTATCACACCAAAGGACAGGCGGCTGAGTTGGAGAGACCTTCAACTCCCGGCAACGATCGCACCCACATGATCTCAGCTGTGGCATTAGCAACCACTTTATACTCAGCTTCAAGATTACTCCGGGACACCGTAGCTTGTTTAAGTAGCTTGCCAGCGCATCAAGTTAGGTCCAAAGAACACAGCATGTCCCTCGCGGATCGCCTCGTCATCAGGACTACCAGCCCAGTCGGCATCAGAAAATGCGGAGATCAGTCCAGAAGGCGCCGACTGAAGATGGAGACCATATGAACCAGTGTGACGAACATAGTGCAAGATGCGCTTAACAGTGGACCAGTGAGAATCACGTGGCGCATGAAGATACTGGCACACATGGTTCACTGCAAACGATATGTCTGGTCGAGTGATGAGCAAGTATTGCAGTCCACCAACAATGCTGCGATACTCAGTGGCATCCTCAGGAGAAAGCAAGTCACCAGCAAGAGCAGTTAGTTTGTCCGTGACATGCATCAGATTCGTAGCAGGCTTGCACTGCAACATACCTGCACGACGGAGGCGATCCTGGGAGTACTTCTTCTGAGTAAGAGTCAAGCCACCATCAGAATGAAGAACCTCGAGACCCAGAAAATAATGCAGTCTCCCAAGATCCTTAACAGCAAACTCAGCACCAAGAGAGGACACCAGCCGATCCGTAGCAGCAACAGATGAGCTAACAACGACGATGTCATCAACATAGACCAGAATGTACATAGTCACCTCCGGTCGCTGAAGGATAAACAAAGACGTGTCCGCTGTAGAAGGAACAAACCCATGAGCACGAAGAGCAGCGCCAAGACGTGCATGCCATGCAAGAGGGGCCTGCTTCAGACCATAAAGAGCTTTGACAAGACGACACAAATGATGTGGCTGAGCAGGATCAACAAAACCGGGCGGCTGACGCATATAAACCTCTTCTTCCAGAACTCCATGGAGAAAAGCATTCGAACGCCAAGTCGCCGGGTTACCATCCTCGAGTAACAACTAAGGAGAGAAGAACACGAATAGTGGTTGGTTTAATAACATGACTGAATGTGTCTGCATAATCAATACCATACCGTTGCTTGAATCCCTTGGCAACCAGACGTGCCTTGTATCTCTCAATGGAACCATCAACATGTTTCTTCACCTTGAATACCCATTTAGAGTCAATGACATTGACACCAGATGGAGGTGGAACCAGGCGCCAAGTGTTGTTTCGTTGAAGAGCATGAATCTCCTGCTCCATCGCAGCACGCCAGTGTGGAATGCCAAGTGCTGCCTGAAAATGTCGTGGTTCGGTCATAGGGTCGGCCTCAGTATGCGCCATACGGGCCGCAAGCCATGCAACAGTGCCGTCAGTGCGCTTCTTCGGTTGGAAGATGCCACTCTTGCTGCGAGTATGAGGACGCAGGACGACAAGCGGAGGTGGCGGTGGAGCAGCCACCACAGAGGAGCCACTGTCCATCAGCGGCGAGGAAGACGTGCCTGGAGTGGTTGGTGAAGAAGAGCCGCTCGAAGCAACGATCAGCGAAGCCATCCGCTCAAGCGACCGTGCCGCGGGAGAACCAGCCCATGGAGCAATGCTGCAGGGTCAGCCGGCCCAGGCGACATCACCGCGGGGTCAGCTGGCCCAGGAGACAACGAGGTCAAGGACCCAGGCGACCCAGGTGACAGCGCCGCGGCCGGCGTAGGCGACAACGAGGCCACAGACCTAGTGACGTGGGTGCCTCGTCGGATCCACTTGCATGTCCCATGCATGCGCGATCGTCATCGTGAGCAGCCGGCGTAGCAGCAGGCACAACCAGCGTAGCGGCGGCTGGCGCAGGTGAGGCCTCATTATCATCCTCAAGAAGCTCAAGTCATGCACCTCGCCCAGTCCCTGCACCATGGTTAGGCAACAACAGAGGAGAATATGCAGCATCCACAAACTGACCAGGCAAAACTAGAAAAGAGTGCAACTCGGTGACGGGAGTATCAGTGGAAGATGTGAGCGTGGAAAAAGGGAAGACAGTCTCATTGAACACAACATCACGGGAAATGTAAACACGATTCGTTGGAAAGTGGAGACACTTGTAACCTTTGTGGAGAGGACTGTACCCAAGGAACACACACTTTTTTGATCGATACTTGTAAGTGCATCTAGTGCCCCTTAGTGATTTTGGTGGATTGAAGACTTATAGGTTAAGGAACTAATGTGTTTGTGAGTGTACAAAGGTCTATAAGTCTATGAGGAGTTTGATATTTACAGAGAAAGTCGACCCCTAAAAATGAAGTTCTTCGACTGAAGACTTTGATATTCTGAAGACTTTCTGAAGACTATGAAAGTGAAGAAATTGGTGTGACCTTGAAGACTTGGTATTCATTTGAGGAACATGAAGCGTGAAGACTTTTGTTTTCGTAGTTTCGTTTTCTCTTTCTTGAGTCATAGGAAACACCGTGATCGTTAAAGGGGTCGAGGAAATACTAAGGAAAAATTTCCATGTGATGCTCAACTCAAAATCCTACACCTACCAATCCTTCGAGTGAAGCCTTTGAAATCTCATACAGTTCACTCAATTTCTTCAAAGGATGAGACGAAGTTCTTCCGTCGCCGAGGAATTTGTTCGACCGAGGAGTTAGGAATTCGCCAAAGGCGGATTGCCTACACAAGGAGGAACATGATAGCCCCGAGGAATTTGATATTCAAATTTCCGATCGTTCTGTCTGTTGCGCGCCACCTGTCCCAAAATATCTTATCCACCTAACGGTCATATCATTGAAGGGCATTTATGTCTTATCATGTCGGGTTGCTCCCTAGGCTATAAATAGCCGCCTCTACAACCACTAGCTGGTTGGCTACTCCGAGAGAACTTGACACTTGTCATTTGAGAGCAACCCATCCTCCGAGGACTTTGAGCGAAAATCATCGAGTGAGGAAAAACCCAAAAACCAAACCCCTACAAACCCAAAGTGATTGAGCATCACTGAAGAAATTGATCCCGCGTGGATCCGACGCTTGTTACCTTTGAAGACTGTGCTTCTTCCAGACGGTTAGGAGTCAAGGTCTAGAGCATACAAGAGGAATTGTGGATCGCCGAGTGACCAAGTCTGTGAAGGTTTGGAAGTCGCCTGAAGACTTACCACGAGTGATTGGACGAGGTCTGTGTGACCTTAGTTCAAGGCGAATACGGTGAGGACTTGGTGTCCTGAGCTGCGTGCTCAGCGACTGGGTGTCCGGGACTATGTGTCCTCGAGTTTAAATACTCAGCCGCTCCAACCAGACGCATAACCGAGACAGCAGTTGAATTGGTCTACCAAATCATTGTCTTCACCAACCTAATCTGGTTCTATTTCCTCAACCCTTCATTTCCTCATTACTGTGTTGAGTGTTTGTTCATATCTGTGTTTGAAGACTTTGATCAAGACTTTCTTAATTTCCTCCGCTCAATTTCTTCACTGTTTGTCTTCATCTTGTGTTATCCTGTGATTACGCTTTTCAGACTCTGTGCTAGTCTTCATTTCATCATGATGACCATGCGTGTATCTTGTTATGCTTACTTGAGTACTTATTCCGCTGTAAGTAGTTCTTCGCTAAGGAATTTCCTCACCGCAAATTCCTCGCTGAAGAATTCATAAAATCGCTTATTCACCCCCCTCTAGTCGATATAACGACTTTCAATTGGTATCAGAGCAAGGTACTCCCTTGTTCTGTGTGATTTTGGTTTAACCACCTGGAGTTTTAGTTATGTCGACCACAGGTATGATCAAGGTCTCAGCAGGATGTCCTACCTTTGATGGGACGGACTACCCCTACTGGAAGAACAAGATGCGAATGCATCTTGAAGCAATTGACAACGATCTCTGGTATGTTGTGGAAAATGGTGTTCCCTCAGCCACACCTTCTCTGAATGCTGCTGATGTGAAGAGATTCAAGCAACTCGATTCTCAAGCGAAGAATATCATATGTGGCCATCTGAGCAAAGGTCTGTATGGTAGAGTGAGTGCTTTGGAAACTGCTAAGCTTATCTGGGATAGGCTGTCCAAAGTAAATGAAGGAGTCTCAACTCAGTGTGACTCCCGAGTTGATGTTCTTCGGAATCTCTTCAACCGCTTCAAAAGACTCGACAATGAAAATGTTCAACAAACCTTCGATCGCCTCACTGACATCTCAAATGAGTTTCAAGCACTTGGCGCCACTGACATCACCGACCATGAGGTGGTGAAGAAATTGTTAAGATCGCTTGATTCCTCATTTGATACTCCGCACCGATGATACAAGCGCGCTGACTACAAGTCACTTGATCCAGCTTGATATCCTCGAGAGGCTAAATACTCATGAGTTCCAGCTTGTCAAAAGAGAGATCTCTATGGTTCAAGCTATGGAAAACACGTGCCTCAAGGCCAAGGCTGTGTCTGAATCTGAGTGTGAAGACTCTGGTAGTAGCCTTGGAGATCCTGAAGAATTAGGCCAGGAGCTAGCACTGCTCGTGAAGAAATTCCAGAAGTTCTCAAGACGTGGTCGCTTTGGAAAATCCTCAAGAAACAGTGATTCCTCATCCAGTGACTATAAGAGAAGACTTTGTCACAAATGCAAGAAACCTGGTCACTATATCCAAGATTGTCCTCAGTGGGAAAAGGAATTAAAGAAGAAAAAACACAAGGATTACAGTTCGATGACGCCAAGAAGAAGAAGAAATCATCAAATCTTCATCATCAAAATCCTCAAAGCCTTCTTCTCACAAGAAGAGCAGCTCCAAAAAGGCTCGGGCATTCATTGGCAAGGAAATGGACTCTGAAGCTGAATCTGAGGAACATGAGGAAGAGGAGGCATTAGAAGAATCCGAGTCTGGTGTGGCGAGTCTAGCTCTCGCTACTGCTTTTGTTAGCAAGTCCATCTTCAACTCTGAAGAAAATGACCTCACCAACAAAGCTGATGAAGATAGTGATGACTACGCCCCACCTATTGCTTCATGGCAAAGGGTGCCAAGGTACTCAAATATACCTCCTCCGAATCTAGTGAAAATGAATCGATGAAGATCTAAAGCCCGATTACTCAAAACTTGCTAAGATTGCTGTAAAACAACAAAGGGCTTTAGAAAAGGTTCAAAACATGCTAGATAAGAGTGATGATATGTTAGGTGAAGAAATGGATCGCACTAAAGCCCTGACTGAAAATCTTCAGAGACTTCAGTCTAGGTTTGACAGCCTTCAAGGTCATCATAACACTCTCTTATCTGATCATGAGAAACTTTCTTATGAATTTCTTCAAAGAAAGCAAGATCTTGAGAAGATAAGAGTGAGTTATGAAGATCTTCAGAAGGAGCGCGATTCATTACTTTCTCAACAAATCAGCGCTTCTCAGGAAGAATTTGTTCCTCCATGCTTAAAGTGCATTGAACGTGAATCTGCTAATTCTTCACCTGAATGTTCAAATGCTTCAACTGTTACAAATTCTTCACTTGCCTCTGCTATCACTAATTCCTCATCTGAGGACATTGCTAGTATCACTGACGATGCAGGGATGAAGGAATTGTATATGACAGGCATGTACAAAAGCCTCAAAGGGCATCTGACTCTTTGTGATGTGCTTAAAAAGCAGATCCTCAACAGGAACCCTAGGGAAGAGGGTATTGCCTTTGAGAGGAAACTCAATGCTGATGGAACATATTGGAAGCCTAAGCACTATCCCAAAACCTCATGGGTTGCTGCAAAGGGACCTCCAGTTGATCCATCTAACTTATCTGGCTTTACATGCGAATCTCCTCATTCTTTTGATGAGTCATTTGACTCCAACTATAAACTGTTCAAAAATCAGAATGGTGAAGTATTTGCTAGATATGTTGGCACTAACTGCAGGAACGGTTCCCTTATGAAGAAAATCTGGGTTCCCAAAAGGTGCCTTGAAAGTCTTCAGGTGAATGTCCTCATGACACCACCTGTGAAGAATAGGAACCCCAGATCAAATTTTCATATGGACCAAATTCTTCATATGGATCAAAGTCCTCATATGATTATCATCGTGCTAACAACTCTGTTTCGCAGGGTAGAGCTAAGGGCTATGAATATGTGCATTATTCTTCAAACCAATATG
This sequence comes from Aegilops longissima, assembly GCA_021605205.1. Classification (NCBI taxonomy): domain Eukaryota; kingdom Viridiplantae; phylum Streptophyta; class Magnoliopsida; order Poales; family Poaceae; genus Aegilops; species Aegilops longissima. The sequence goes on along the minus strand of CM038678.1, from coordinate 720,446,990 downwards.
TTCACAAGTCCTCGAAGAATTTCTTTGCTTATTCATATGCTTACCCTAACCCCTCTTATGTGAAGCGAAATGTTTTGGCTTCTATGCCACCATTCTCGTATGGTGCTCCAGAGTGATGAACTCTTTGCCACCCCTTCAAATGTGGGTGGTGAAGAAAAAGAACTAATCTCTTCTGCAGGGTCAGGTCTCCAGACGTGCCTTAACGTCTGAAGAATTTGCTGGGGACCTGACAAAATGCCTGAAAGGACACAGGCTAATCATGATGAAATGAACTTTCATTTCACACGTCCTCATACTACTTAACTGATAATACTGACTGATGAAATTCATCTGATGAACTTGATATCATATTCTTCACTGATGAAGTATATGAGATCGTAAGTTGTACTAATTTATCTGTAGGATGATCAACCCAAAGCCACTGAGTGGGTTCTCGATAGTGGATGTACAAATCACATGATTGGTGACAAGAATCTATTGATGGATGCTCCCTTATCACCGTCACATCTGAAGCATATCATCTTTGCTGACAAAGGCAAAAGTCAGGTATTAGGTCTTGGTAAGGTTGCGATCTCTAAGGACATACACATGGACAAAGTCATGCTTGTTGAGTCATTAGGATACAACCTCATGTCAGTCTCAATGCTTTGTGATCTTGATATGGTTGTTATCTTTGGCAAGTATCGTTGTGTTGTGATTATGGAAGCTGACAATTCCAAAGTCTTCGAAGGCTTTAGGAGAGGAGACTTGTATATTGTTGACTTCTCTACAGGACCACAACCAGCCGTGTGTCTACTTGCAAAAGCTTCAGAAGGCTGGCTATGGCATCGGCGACTTGGTCACGCAGGCATGAGGAATTTGCACACGCTTGCAAAGAAGAAGCATGTCATTGGCATTGAGAATGTCAAATTCCTCAAGGATCACTTGTGCGGAGCCTGTGAAGCTGGAAAAATGACCAAGGCCAAGCATCCAGCGAAGACTATCATGACCACGACTCGTCCCTTCGAATTGCTTCACATGGACCTCTTTGGTCCCAATCATTACTCAGCTGTCGTGAATGATGCATCTCTATATGGCTTTGTTATTGTTGATGATTACTCTCGTTACACATGGGTACACATTGTTACTTACAAAAATCAAGTGCAGGAAGTCTTCAAACGATTTTCCTCGAGGGCTTCAACCAACTTTGGTGTGAAGATCAAACACATCAGGAGTGACAATGGAACTGAGTTCAAGAATTCCGGTTGTGATGCCTATCTTGATGAACTTGGTATTACTCATGAGTTATCTGCTCCTTATACTCCTCAGCAAAATGGCGTCGTGGAGCGCAAGAACAGAACTCTTGTTGAGATGGCTCGCACTATGCTTGATGAATACAAAACGCCTACTCGTTTTTGGATTGATGCAATAGATACTGCGTGCCACATCATTAACAGAGTATATCTTCACAAATTCTTCAAGAAGACTGCCTATGAACTCTTCACTGACAAGAAACCCAATGTAAGTTATTTCAAAGTCTTCGGTGCAAAATGTTGGATTAGAGATCCTCATCACAATTCTAAATTTGCACCGAAAGCACATGAAGGTTTTATGCTTGGTTATGGAAAGGACTCGCACACCTACAGAGTCTTCAACATCACTCTTCACAAGATTGTTGACACTATAGATGTGCGGTTCGATGAAACTAATGGCTCGCAAAGAGAGCACCTACCTTCGTGTTAGATGAACCAGCACCGAGGATTCTATCAAGTTCAAGGCAACCGAGGATGTCATTCCCATCAAGAATCTGCTGAAGAATTCATTCCTCAGACGTGAAGAACGCCGAGCTGATGCACCAAGATAATGTCAAGACAATGGTGCCGAGGAAAATGATCAAATTCCTCGATGACAACCAGCTCATCCTCGCGTTGCAAAAGAAGTGCAAGTTGACAAGATCATCAATGACATTAAAGCGCCAGTCCTCTCACACGCTCAAAAGCTTCACATTTATCTAACTTTGTGGGCACTATGCTTTTGTCTCTATCACAGAGCCCACTAAGGTAGATGAAGCATTTCGAACCCGAGTGGATTCAGGCCATGCAAGAAGAATTACATCAGTTCGAGCTCAACAATGTCGGGAACTGGTCAAACGCCCAGATCCTCGCAAGCATAATATCATTGGCACAAAGTGGATCTACCGCAACAAGCAAGATGAAAATGGTCTTGTGGTGAGGAATAAGGCACGACTAGTAGCTCAAGGCTACACCAGGTTGAAGGAATTGATTTCGATGAAACTTTTGCACCTGTTGCTAGACTTGAGTCTATTCAAGATATTACTCGCCTATGCTAACCATCACAATATCACTTTATATCAAAGTATGTGAAAAGTGCATTCCTCAATGGTAAGCTTGAGGAAGAAGTATATGTTGCTCAACCCCCAGGTTTTGAAGATCCAAAGAATCCTGACAAAGTCTTCAGACTCAACAAGGCCCTCTATGGCCTCAAGCAAGCCCCTCGGGCGTGGTATGATACATTGAAGGAATTCTTCGTGAAGAACGGCTTCACACTCGGTTCACTCGACCCTACTCTCTTTACTAAATCTTATGATGGTGAACTGTTTGTGTGCCAAATATATGTTGATGATATTATCTTTGGCTGTACTGACCAACGTTATAGTGATGAATTTGCCTATATGATGAGTGAAGAATATCAAATGTCTATGATGGGAGAGTTGAAATTCTTCTTAGGTCTTCAAATTCATCAACAACACAATGGCATATTCATTTCTCAGAGAAATACCTCAAAGATGTCCTCAAGAAATTCGCATGCAAGATTGCAAAGGCGCTAAAATTCCTATGCCCACAAATGGCCATCTATGCAATCGATGAAAATGGTATTGACTTCGATCACAAGGTATACCGCTCCATGATTGGTTCTTTATTGTACTTATGTGCATCTAGGCCAGATATAATGCTTAGTGTTTGCATGTGTGCCCGATTTCAAGCTACACCAAGGAATCACACCATAAGGCTGTGAAGCATATTCTTCGATATCTAGCTCACACACCAACACTAGGATTATGGTACCCCAAGGGCTCTACTTTTGATCTCATTGATATTCTCGACTCGACTATGCTGGTGATCGTGTGGACTGCAAGTCAACTTCGGCACTTGTCATTTCCTCGGACGATCTTTGGTCTGTTGGTCCTCGAAGAAATGAATTGCGATCACCGCTCATCGCGGAAGCTGAATACATTGCTGCTGGCTCGTGTTGTGTACAATTGCTGTGGATGAAGCAAACTCTCAAGGACTACGGCATCAACGTGAAGAATGTGCCTCTCATCGTGACAATGAGAGTGCCATCAAGATTGCTCACAACCCAGTTCAGCACTCAAAGACAAAGCACATTCAAATTCGCCATCATTTTCTTCGTGATCATGTGTTGAAGGGCGACATCTTCATCGAGCACGTGAAGACTGAAGAACAGCTAGCTGATATCTTCACTAAGCCCTTGGATGAGAAGAGATTTAGCAAGTTGCGGTGTGAGCTAAATATCTTAGAATCTTCGAACGTTCTTTGAAAAAGACACACATCCTAACACTTATGCAAAATTGATGACTTAGATGTGCAACACATGAAGAAACGTTTTTCTTCAATCAATGAAGAATAACACTCTAAGTGTGAAGAAATTAATGAAGAATTTGATTCTTAGAACCCTACGACAATTGTACGCGGTGTCTGAAATCATCTTTCTTATACGGTGGGTCGCGCCACCACCAAAGTCGAAAATCCTCAAGTTGAAATTTTCCTCAGTTTTTGAAATTCTTCAGCTTTTCAAATTCTTCAACTTTGCAAAATCTTCACTATTTCCGTCGTCTTTCTTCATTGACTATATATATATATATATATATATATATATATATATATATATATATATATATATATATATATATATATGTGTGTGTGTGTGTGTGTGTTTATGTCCTCTACAAGATTCACTTATGGCTATTTCTTCAAGTCGCTTTTTCGCTAAGTGAATGTGATCGGACCCTTCCCTCTATGCTATACTCAACCCAATCTATTCACAAATTCTTCATGTGCGTTCTATTTGGAACTCGTTCAAAATCTTCCCTAAGTCCTTGTCAGCTGAAGAAATTGCGAACAAAACTTTAAAACTGATCTTATCCAAACTTTCGGTTTTGCCATTAAACCGCTCCGCATCCCATGATGCATTATTTAACTCACCCACGATCGTACACGATCTCCACTACACAAGACGTGGGTGACACATGTCGTGAGAAGGAGAATGGTCAGGCACGCTCGTCTCTAAATCTTCGGCGAACCGCTTTTCACCGTGTCTATAAATACCCTCTCCCTTCCTCACTTCTTTTACTCCGCCGACCTCTCTCTCCGCCGAGCTCCTCAAACCCTAGCGCCGCCGCTACTCCATCGTCAGCCCGTGAGGAAGAGCTTCACTGCCTCGACCTCTTCGCCGACGTACTCGCTACCGATCATGGAAATCCTCACTCCGCCGCCGCCGTAGCTGTCTTCCTCCGCCGAGTTAGGGCAAGGAAGATCTAACCTGACGAACTTCCCATCCGTTCTTCTCAGTTCGTCGTGTTCTTCATTTCAGGTAATTAAAAGTTACTTTTATTACTCTCTTTGATTCTCAAGCCTTCCTAAAAATCTTCAAAGGTGTTTTATTGTTCAAATCCTCACACACAAACACCTCACAAGTTATATGCTCTTGATTCATTTCTCTAAGCAATCATTTTCTTCAAGATTCCTAAATTGTGTGGATCCTCGATCTGTACAACTCTGGAACCTAAGACAAAGAACGCTTAGTGAAATTCTTCAAGGCTCATCCGTCAAAATCCTCAAAACTTGTTCTTTTGAAAACCTCCGAGAACGATATGACCTCTATAAATTCCTCGCACTATACTCTGTTCACAGTACTCATGTCCGCTGCGAATCATTAGGTTCTCATCAACTTAACTCATTTGCAGCGTTCCTCGAAGAAAAACTGCATACTTCTTCAGAGAACTCAATTGTTCAAATTCCTCAACTGAAGAATATGGCAGACGGTAAGAAGCCACAGAATGGAGGAAAGAAACCTGAGGTTATGACTTCTTTCGAGATCCCTGAGGAAATTTATACTGACTATTGCACACCTGATGAAGAAAACAAAAATCAGCGCAAGGTGCGTATTCAGAAGATTGAACGGAGATGGGCAAGGGAATGGAGGGAATACAGATATGTGACTCCAAAGTACATGAAGAAATTCGCTCTCGATCCTCCATGCCCAAGAGCTCCATTGGCACCTGGCCAAGTAGCTGATCCCACAAGCATCAAACGTGGTGAGGACTTTCCTGAAGAATGGGCTAAGCGCCAAGCTAAATTGGCAAGACAAGCCAAGGAGGCAGTGAAGAAATTCAATGAGGATTCTGCCATCGCTATCAAGCATCGAGGTCTCGGTCAAACCGAGGAAATCCATGCCAAAGAAGCCTGCTCATAAGCCAAGTGCTTCACCATCAGGCGCGCCTCACGGCCAAGTTCCTCGCCAGCCGCCTCAAGGCAAATTCTCACACTGCTACAGCTCCACCAAAGTCCTCAACAGCTCCATCAAAGTCCCTCGCCTGTGCATCCGCTACATGTCAAAGGACTGCTGGCTTCTCGATTGCCTCAGTGTTTCGCAAGTTCCTCAAGAGCACCAATTTCATCATCCGCCCGACTGATGAAGACCAAAGCAACAGCTGGACGAGGTCTTCGGCCTAGTCCAAACAAGAAACAGGTTGCATTCCATGTGCCTTCTGATGATGAAGCTTAAGATGATGAACTTGCGGAAATCATCAGAGATCGCCAAGAAAGGGCCGCTAGAGCCAAAGGCACATTTGTGCCACTGCTGTTGGATCCGAAGAAAATCCTCGATAATATTGATCTCTAGCACAAGGATCCAAACACCCCTATGCCTGACTTTCATCTGACCCCTGGACAAAGTCATATGTTGACCCATTTCATCGCTGAAGAGAAATGGAAGTTTGAAAAGGCAAGAGAGATCAAGAAGGCTCAATACGTAAAGGAGAAGTTCTCAAGAAAACGTTGTCAAAATGACACCGAGGAACTTCTCAAGGTCCAGACTGAAATTCAAGACCTCAAAGAAAACTTCGATTCTTACTATGCTGATTGGCAAGGAGCAAAGGTCGATTCACAACTCGACGAAGAAATTCACCAATGTTGCTGCCCCAACGCAACATGAAATTCCTCAGTGAAGCCTCACCGCCAACCGAAGAACATGCCAGCACCACCGATGAAGTTCCGCTGCCGATGAAAATGCTAGTTCCGTGGCTGATGATCCCATTCCAGCCACCAAGAAATTGCCAGGCATCCACTAGTGGTGCGCCTCAAGAAATGAAGAAGTCAGGCAATCGCATCGATTGCGCTGAAGAAATTCAACCAGATTCCTCAGGTCCTTCTGCGCCAACACCAACTCAAATTCTTCCATCTGCCTCTGATGTGAAGAAAACCAAGGCTGCAGAACGAGCTGCAGTGAAGAAAAGGAAGGCATTAGCTGTGTCAGATTCTTCGGCTGCGAAGAAAATGAAGCCAATGAGCAGTTCATTCGAAAATCCAATTGATGCTGTTCCGATTTCCTCCATGCCATCAAAGGACCTTGTTTCTTTTGGAGAAGACTATGAGATCCCAATCAGATCTGTTGAAGAACATCATTCTGCTGCTTCGTCAGAGCAGATTGATGGAGAAATTGAAGTGGACGCAATCCCTTCAACCCCAGTAATTTCCTCACCTATGCCTCAGTTCGTTGAGGAAGTTGAAGATGAAGATGTGGATATAGGGTGCACCACACCAGTGATGAATGATGACTTTTGGGAAAGTCTGCATCCCAATACTCCTCTCTTCACCCCGCTCCAACAGATTCCTCAGTCCCCTGCACAAACAGTCCAAATGGACTCTGAAGAAACACAACCAACTTGCTCTATGCATGAAGAAATTCCAGCCACTAGTGCTGATGAACCTGCTGCTGATCCTCAGACTGCACCTGTTGAGGAACAAGAAATTCCTCACCAAGAACTGAGCTCATGATTCCGAGGTGGTGATGCAACTCATCGACACCCTCTCGCCCAAGCAAAAGAATCCGTTCTCAAGCAAACAAAAGTTCAAGGCTGATGATTTCTTTGCCGAGCACGATTCTTCATCGACTATAATCCATATGATTCTGCTCGCATTAGGAAGAGGCGCTTCGACTGCCACCAAGTCAACTTCTATTCCTCGGTGCTCTTCAACAAAGACAAAGTATTCGATCATGCTCATATTCCTCATGTGGACATGGAGTCTCCGCCAGGCTTTGAGCCAGTCCTCGGTGTTCTTCACGACGCAGACTTGAATTTCTGCATCGATATTCGTGGATGGAATGAAGAACTCATTCTTCAATTCTATGCAACGCTGCACATCACCGGAGACGCTGAAGACGTGAACTCATGGGTATTAGACTGGATGTCTGGAAATACTCACTACAAGGCACCAGCAACTGAATTGCTTCGTGCTCTACCACTCAGTCCTCCACTTGATATTGCTCGTTGCATGTACAACGAACCAGAACTTTCAAATCACTATATGCAAGTGCTGATGAAGCCTTTGAAGCCACGGCAGGCCCCAAGAACCAAATTCCTCGTCAAGGAATTATTGTATGTGCCTCGGACTGTCTATCAGATTTTGACGAAGACAATGAGTCCTATCAAAGGCCACGACTCGAATGATGAAGAAGTCGTTGGCATCATGAAGAATATGCTTTTCAACATCATCCATGGCGTTCCCGTCAACTTCCATGACTTCTTCATGAGGACTCTGGCAAACATTGCTATGTCACCATTTGAGCTGAAGCCTTATGTGCCTTGGATAATGAGATTCATCAGGACAAGGTCTTCACTCAATTACAAGGCTGATACTCTGAACCACTGCAGCTACTTTCCCCCGATTGAAGTCCTCAAACGGACATTTACCTCAGCTAATGACAAGGGAAAGGCTACTGCTGTGATAGATGAAGGCATTCGTCCATTGGATGGACAGTTTCGCAAAGCAGCATCCTACTCCACCAATGATGACTCTGCCACACATGACTCTGCCGCAAATACCTCAGTCAAGCAAAGTCCTCAAGCTACTACACCCAGGGTGATGACTGATCGTGAGTTACTCCTCGCCTTCATCGAAGGTTGATCGCAATCATAAATGGGTCAAGCGCCGCTTGGTTCAATTCTTCACAACATGACCTCAACACACAATGCAGTGAAGAAAACCACTACTACCTCCATGAAACCTTCAAACGCACCTTGGCTGTTCTTTCACATGTCTACAGTGCGGAAGAACTGACGACAATGGGACTCAAGGAAGAATTTGACTGGTCTGCACCTCCTCCGAAGAAATAGAAGAAGGTCAAAGTTCCTTCCTTGGTGGCCAGCTCCTGTTCTTCATCGCGTGACACTGATGAAAATGAAGACTTGGACGACACCGCGACAGGTCCTACTACGACAACCGACCCCAACAACGCTGGCGCTCCTTCATCAACTTGAAATTCTTCAGGAGCGTTAGTCCTCAGTTTCAATCCTTTTGGTCATTCGATGACAATGGGGGAGAAATTTGAGTTAGTCTTCAAGCGGGTCTATTTTATTGTCCATATATTTATTAAGTTACAACTCCCGTTCTTCTGAAACTTTTATTGGATCGAGTTGTAATCTTAAACCCGATGGTGCTTTGATACTTTTGATGCATTATGCTCTTGCACTATGCTCTGATTCTCTTGAGCTCCTTGAAAATCTTCAAGGCAAGTCTATTTGAGCTCTGATACTCTTGATGCGTTATTTTGCATGCTTGTTCCTCATAAATGTTATCGCACGCATGCTGAATTACATCAAGCACCATATTTCATCATGCATTTCAAATTCTTCATATTATATGTCAAATGCGTGTATGAATTACAAGATATAGGGGGAGATCTCCATGATTCAACTCTTCAAATGTGCATTGCCTCAAAAGCAAATTCCTCACTATGCACATCTTCAGGGGGAGTTCTTCTATATCTTGCAATCAAATTCCTCATTATCAGTATTTACACTTCATATGTTTATCCCCGTTGAAAACTTAACCTATATTGTCATCAATCACCAAAAAGGGGGAGATTGTAAGTGCATCTAGTGCCCCTTAGTGATTTTGGTGGATTGAAGACTTATAGGTTAAGGAACTAATGTGTTTGTGAGTGTACACAGGTCTATAAGTCTATGAGGAGTTTGATATTTACAGAGAAAGTCGACCCCTAAAAATGAAGTTCTTCGACTGAAGACTTTGATATTCTGAAGACTTTCTGAAGACTTTGAAAGTGAAGAAATTGGTGTGACCTTGAAGACTTGGTATTCATTTGAGGAACATGAAGCGTGAAGACTTTTGTTTTCGTAGTTTCGTTTTTCTTTCTTGAGTCAAAGGAAACACCGATCGTTAAAGGGGGTCGAGGAAATACTAAGGAAAAATTTCCATGTGATGCTCAACTCAAAATCCTACACCTACCAATCCCTTCGAGTGAAGCCTTTGAAATCTCATACAGTTCACTCAATTTCTTCAAAGGATGTGAGACGAAGTTCTTCCGGTCACGAGGAATTTGTTCGACCGAGGAGTTAGGAATTCGCCAAGTCGGATTGCCTACACAAAGGAGGAACATGATAGCCCCGAGGAATTTGATATTCAAATTTCCGATCGCTTCTTTGTCTTGCGCGCCACCTGTCCCAAAATATCTTATCCACCTAACGGTCATATCATTGAAGGGCATTTATGTCTTATCATGTCGGGCTGCTCCCTAGGCTATAAATAGCCGCCCCCAACAACCACTAGCTGGTTGGCTGCTCCGGGAGAACTTGACACTTGTCATTTGAGAGCAACCCATCCTCCGAGGACGTTGAGCGAAAATCATCGAGTGAGGAAAAACCCAAAAACCAAACCCTTACAAACCCAAAGTGATTGAGCATCACTGAAGAAATTGATCCCGCGTGGATCCGACGCTTGTTACCTTTGAAGACTGTGCTTCTTCCAGACGAGTAGGCGTCAAGGTCTAGAGCATCCAAGAGGAATTGTGGATTGCTGAGTGACCAAGTCTGTGAAGGTTTGGAAATCGCCTGAAGACTTACCACGAGTGATTGGACGAGGTCTGTGTGACCTTAGTTCAAGGAGAATACGGTGAGGACTTGGTGTCCTGAGCTGCGTGCTCAGCGATCGGGTGTCCGGACTGTGTGTCCTCGAGTTTAAATACTCACCGCTCCAACCAGACGCATAACCGAGACAACAGTTGGAACTGGACTACCAAATCATTGTCTTCACCAACCTAATCTGGTTCTATTTCCTCAACCCCTTCATTTCCTCATTATCGTGTTGAGTGTTTGTTCATATCTGTGTTTGAAGACTTTGATCAAGACTTTCTCAATTTCCTCGTTCAATTTCTTCACTGCTTTGTCTTTATCTTGTGTTATCCTGTGATTACGCTTTTCAGACTCTGTGCTAGTCTTCATTTCATCATGATGACCATGCGTATCCTGTTATGCTTACTTCGAGTACTTATTCGCTGCAAGTAGTTCTTCGCTAAGGAATTTCCTCACCGGCAAATTCCTCAGTGAAGAATTCATAAAAATCGCCTATTCACCCCCCCCCCCTCTAGTCGATATAACGCACTTTCAATACTCAAGTTTATGCTTGTTGTACGGACGAAGATGTGTCCAATACGCACAACCAAACACTCTGAGGAAGGAGTAATATGGAGTTTCATGAAGCAACACCTCGAGAGGAGACTCCATACGAAGAAGTCTTGTGGGAGTCCTGTTTATCAAAAAACAAGCAGTGACAAAAGCATCGCTCCACAACCTAAAAGGAACAGAGGCATGTGCAAGAAGGGTTAGACCAGTTTCAACTATGTGACGATGCTTGCGCTCAGCTGCACCGTTCTGCTGATGTGTATGAGGACAAGACACATGCACTACTAGGAAAAAGCCTAGTAGTAGCGCGGGTTAAAAGCTAGTAGTAGCGCCGGTACCTGCGCTACTACTACGGCGCTACAGCTAACTAGTAGTAGTAGCGCGGTGCATCCCGTGCTACTAGTACGTGTGTTAGTAGTAGCGCGTGTCTGTGACCCGCGCTACTACTATTAATTTGAAAAACCAACAAAAATATCTCGACCCCATGACGCGCGCACGTTGGCTAGGAGCAGGGAGATCTCGGCCATGACGCGTGCCTCGTGAAAGCCGTCGAGGGCGGCCGCAGAGGCCAGCCCGGCGTGGGCCGGGAGCTGGAGGACCTGCATCTTGGCATCGTGCATGGGGAGCAGCACCTCACAGCGGCCGTCACCATTGAGGTCGGCGACGAGCAGCGGCGGGAGGTGGTCCACGTCTCCCGGAACAAGAAGTCGCCCTCGTGCTGCCGGAGGAGAAGGGGGATGGGTCAGCTAGCGTTCCGGATCGAATCAGAGAGGGTTGATGAGGAGGCCTGACCTGGAGCAAGAAGAAGACGGTGAAGGTGGCGAGGAGGAGGATGCTGAGGTCGCGCTTCCGCATCTTGGCGGCGGCGAGGAGCTCCGGCGACCGCCCACCGGTGGGATCTCGGAGAGGGAGGGGGGAAGAAAGCAGAGTGTACCAGCGGCGGCCACAGCTGGAGTATGAGGGAGAGACAAGGAAAGTGAGAGAGGGGGAAAGTGAGGGAGAGAGGAGGGATTCGGCTGAGGATACGGGGATTTCACCTACCTCGTACTTAGTAGTAGTGAGGGGTTTAAAACCGCGCTACTACTATCAACTTAGTAGTAGCGCGGGTTTGTACCCCTCACTACTACTATGGCATGCCCAGGAGGGCACAGTAGAGACTGCTTAGTAGTAGCGAGGGTTAAAACCCGCTACTAGTATCAACTTAGTAGTAGCGAGGGTAAAACGCGCTACTAGTAAGTAGCAGTAGCGAGGGTTATAAACCCTCGCTACTAGTAAGCGTCTGCCTATAAGCTTTTCCCTAGTAGTGATGGTGTGAGATGCCATGCTTCTGAAAGAAGGTGTTGAGATTACGATATTCACCCCCCCAGTCGGATTGAACATTGATAATTTTGTGCTTAAGCAACCGCTCAACATGCAATTGAAATTGCATAAAGACATGAAACACATCAGATTTGCACTTAATAAGATAAATCCAAGTAAAGCGACCAAAAGCATCGATGAAACTGACATAATAGTTGTGACCACTGACAGAAGTTTGGACATAGCCCCACACATCTAAAAACACAAGTTCGAGAGGAGCCTTGACAACACGACTCGATACAGAAAAAGGCAACTGATGACTCTTGCCTTGTTGACAGGCATCACACACTAGAAACTCCTTATTACTCGACTCGACAGGAAGACTATGACGATGAAGCACATGGCGCACAATGGGAGTGGCAGGACGACCAAGGCGAGAATGCCACTGCGACGATGACACCCGAACACCACTGAAAACTTGAGGAACTCGTGCATGGACTCGTGGCACATCAAGCGCATATAATCCGTCGCGAGCTCGACCACTAAGTAGAACGTCCCGCGTGTCCCGGTCCTTAACAAAAAAATGGAAAGGGTGAAACTCAACAAACACATTGTTGTCACGAGTTAACTTAGGAACCGAGAGTAAACTGCGTGTGTGTCAGGACCGGATTTTCGGGATGTAGAATTCCAGAAAATGGCCCTTGTGCTCACCAGCCCCAGGATTACTGTTAGCTGATGAGGCACCAACTTGATACAGAACTTCCAAGCAAAAAGAAAAATATGTAGTACAAGACCATTCTGGCCTATGAGTACAACAAATGGTTTCTAGTGGTTGATGGCGGAAGCGGTTTGTGGATCATCAGCGTCTATGGGGCTCCATTTCCCACAGGAACAGCTAACCAGGATAACTCCTATCTTCGCAAGGCTGCTATCATCATTGCGTAGGTTCCGGGGCTTTCATCGCATCTCTCCTCTCCATGCAAGAAATCTGGCCAAGACAATAGCAAGGGACAAGCCAGTGAGTACTTTGAATGTACTCGCAAACATTATGAACACGGGTATAATATAACAAACGATAATCATGCTCTGAAATATTATATGGTCACAAGGTCGGTCACAAAAAATAAAATCCATGATGCATGTAAGTAGGTTATTCTCGTAAAACGTAAATGATGCACTTAGGGAGTAGAAATAGGATGCCTCAGTCGGGCGTCTGAGCGACACCACATACAGGGCTTATAAAGTAAATAAACAACAGGCATGCCACAGTCGGGCGTCTTAGCGCCACCACATAAAGGGCTTATATAGTAAATACATAACAAGCATGCCACAGTCGGGCGTCTTAGCGACACCACATAAAGGGCTTATATATATTAAATAAATAACAGGCATGCCATAGTCGGGTGTCTATGCGACACCACATAAAGGGCTTATATATATTAGATAATAACAAGCATGCCACAGTCGGGCGTCTATGCGACACCACAAAAAGGGGTTATAAATAAACAAAGTGAATATCCAGGAGGTAGAACCATCCCAGGGATATTTGATAATTCAAATAATATAACGGGTTAGTCCATAACAAATAATAATCGTGATCATCACAAGTCACAAGTCATGATCCAAGTTCTGGTTTAACAGTTTCTCCTCCGAAGACCGACACTAAGACCGACACTTGACTCATCCCAGACTGTAGTCCTTAACCATGGACACGGCTATTCGAATAGATTTAACCTCTGCAGAGGGTGTACTATTTACCCACGAGTAACGGATTCCTTTAGTCCATCGGGACTAATTCCGCTTCACGGCCTTTTAATTGAAAACACACCTATCCGCACACACCAGCCTAACTTACCGTGTCCGAATCACCCACGACACCCGCTGCTTAAACTCTAAGTGGGAGGCTACAACCTCAACTTAGCATGGGATCACAAAATTTATACCACAAAACTAGGGGAGCTACCCTTCGGCTACAACCAAACACCCATGCCCCTGCACCAGGTGGCATGCCTACCGAATGCCTCGGTATCTTCCACCATGGCCTCTCTGTATGGTGTGTGCTAGAAAGGGTTGACAACTTATCGACTGCATTTCGCCCACGGCAGGACAAGTGGTAGTCTGTAAACAAGTATGGGGTTACCGAACAAGACTCAATCTATGTTCGACTCAGAGGCTTAAATATTCCTGCATGAATTAGCAAAACAATATATATCTCAATGCATGTAATCACCACTCGACTTACCTCACCATGCCGTACCGGACACAACCGTCTCGACAGAGGACTAGGGAAAAACCCGTGTCTACTCAAGACAGAGGCTTCCCGGGATCCCTTCCGGTATTCATGAAAGGCATTCGACGGTGATTATTATCACAAACATATCTAACTCCAATAGCATGCACTCATCAACATGCACTCATGAGTAGAAAAGTTTTATCACATGAAATAACGGATACTCCGTGTCGAGGTGGTGTTGTAACCGTGTAAATAACACACACAATATTATGCCATGGTTCAAAATGCTTGCCTTCGAGTTGTGGGGAGGCAGGGTGCATTCCAAAACTTTGAAAGTTTTCTTCCCTCTCCGACAATCCTATTTTTGAAAATATTTGAATTAACACATAGTTTAAAAGTGGTACCAAAAAGTTGTTTGAAAATTTTCAAATAAATCTGAAAATAAACTAGACAATATTTGAGAGAGGTTGGAAAAAGAATCAACTCATTTGGAGTTATATTTAAAAAGTTATAGTCAGTCAAAGTTTTGGTCAAATCCTGTTTTTTTAAAATAAAACAGAAAAAAAGAAAAACGTTTCGAACTAACCACGTCGAAGGCGTATTCTGGTGTTTACGCCTCCACTTATCTAGCGTGGACGGTGCGTGGGTCGCTGACAGTGGGTCCAGGGGACCCACTGGTCAGGTTTGACCAGTCGTCCTTCCCTCCTCTTCCTCTGCCCGAGTGGGGGGCGGGACTCCGGCGATCGCCACCAGCGATTGGCGGCTCCTTGCGGTGTTCCGAGGGCGGGGATGGATCCGCCAGACCGGGGCAGTCCTCCCGGTGGTTGTTGGGTTGTCGGGGGCGGAGGGAGCCGCCGGTGACGAGCTTCGCGGCGGCCGGCGGCTTCGGGAGCAAAGTGGGTTTGGGGCTACGGTGGCTCTCCGTCGCAGCCGGGGGTTTGGGCGGCTCCGCAAGACGAAGGGCAGTAGGTTGGTGGTGTTGGATGGACGGGAGGGGCTCTGTTTGTGACGCAATGGACCGGGACGTGGTGGCGGCCGAGTCGACCGGAGATGGGGAAGACGACCTCCCCTGGTCGATTGCGAGCTAGGGGAGCTCTAGGAGGGTGGTTTGCGGCTGCCTGAGGGTTCAGAGAGGCTCGGGGCTCCTTTAAATAGGTGGCCGGGGTCGGTTTCCGTGGCGGTGGATAAGGTCGCCAGCGAACCGCCTCTCTGTTGCTGCAGAAGGACGTGGCGGCGACAAGCGCTTGCAGATGAGCGAGGGGATGAGACCGGACTGCTCCAGAGGGCAGCTGGCGCGCGGCGGTGGCTCGGGCGGCGCCGTCCGTGGCAGAGCCCACTGTGGCCGGCCGCTAGCCGCCGTGGCCGTCCTGACGGCGGCGTTGTAGGGTGCCAGGGGCGTCTCTGTGGCGAGGGAGGAGGCGGCCGTGCTGGCTGCGAGAGGCCAAGGGCCAGAACGGGCGCGGGGTGGGTGGCAGCGAGACGCGGCGGCTCGGTGCACACGCATTCAAAACGTGCGCTCTGGGCGCGCCCAGAGCACGCGCACCAGGTGCTCGGCGAAATGCCAGTGCATGCCACAGGACTTGGGTGAGGCTGGCAATTAGCAGACCTAGGTTATGAGTAGCTAGGAGCTTAGTGGACAAGGTTGCTGGGTTAGTGGATCAAGTTCATATTGCAAACAAAAATCCATGTCAAAACTGGTCATGCACACAAGGCGTTTGGCAAAATGCTAGAGGCATCTAGGTAGCTCTTGGAGTGGCCAAAACCTCCAGATCCTAGTCTCCTTGGGTGTAGGTGATGGTGGCAGGGTTAGTTGGCCAAAGCTAGAAACTTGCTAGTGCAAAGATTTGAGAAAACCAAATCTGGTCAGAAAGAAAAGGATATGGTTTCATGGACCAAAAATATTCCAATGGGTTAATGCTCCTGGACTTAAGGGTTTTGTAGGAAGGACTACAAGCAAGAAAAAGAATCATGGGCAAAGGAGCAAGTAAAAATGTGGTTGCTGTACAAATCATCAAGTTGGACCAGAATGAAACTGAGGTTGATTCACTCAAATTTTTTAAAGAATATAACTGGGTTTTTGCATAAAGTTGAATAATATACTCCTATTAACATCCCATAATTTTGGTGGAAGTTTTAAAGAAATATTTAAATAGGTTGTAGTGCAAATTTGCCCACTGGACCAGATTTGAAAATTTGGTTTAGAGCTCAAAATCTCCAATGAACAGAAGATATTTTTGCATAAAAGTGATGTAAAAACATCTCATGACATCTCCAAATTTTGGTTGGAATTTTAGATAAATTTATCAAATGGTTGTAGTTCAAATAGGGCTTCAAACTAATGAAAAAATCACTTTAAGGAATAAAGCTCAGAGAGCAAAATTTTATGCATATAAATCCAATGATAATATAAATGTTTTTCCAGTCCAATAAAATAATTGGCAAGTTTTCACTTGGGGTAAAAACTCCATAAAAAAAATAAAGGACGGAAAGGTTCTGAAATCAAAAGAAAATCTAGAAAACAAAAGTTTAAGTTTCGTGGCAAAATTTTAATTAATAAAACAAGTTTAAAATTTTGGGGTGTCACAACACTACCCCCCTTAAGAAAAAATCTCGTCCTCGAGATTTGCTAAGGATTGTTTTTGAAAATAATACCTTTTTCGTATCAAAAAAATAACCACTTTACTTATGTATTAAAAAGCGGCTACAGGGAGAGGGCAATAAGTGGTGTAAAACTACAGTGTGGGACACTATCGCTGCGTGGAGAAATCCACGGTTGAGAGATTTCTACGTTGGTTGCCGTAAATTGAAAAAATTCTAAATTTCTAAAATACGCTGGTCGTACCCGAGAGCACAGTGCTCCCTCTGGCTGACAGGTGGACCCGGGGCCCACTTTCAGTCTCTTCTTCTACCTCTCGCTCTCTCTTCTTCCTCTCTTCCGCGCTTTTCCGCTTTTCCACCGGGCGATGCCTAGCGCCAGAGGGCATCTAGGCCGATCTTGATAGTCTTGCGGCGTGTTAGCTGCCCGGCGCAGCATGCACTCACCTTGCGGGCCAGTGCGCTGTCGGCACTGCTCGCGGATTCGCCTCCGAACACCGGCGATCGGGCGACGAGCGGCGCTGGTGGACTTCTCTCACCGTACACCGATCTCGAGCTATTAAATGGCCGAGGTGCTCCTCTCTTCTCCTTCACACCTAGCCTCGCCTCTCCTTCTCCTTCCTTGTCCTCCATTTCTGCTTACAGAAGCTCGTGACGAGGATCTAATGGCAGAGGTGGTGCTGGACTGGTACGTGATCCTGGTGTGCGGAGGGCTGGCGGCCGTGCTGGGGCTCTCGGTGCTCCTGTGCGCGATAATCCTCGATGATCGTCGCGATGCTGCCGCTCGAGTGTTGGCTCTCCGCGGTGGCGGTGATCACGAGGATTAGGTGTGATGCCGAGTGCCAACTGTTGTTGCTGTGCCGGAGGTAACTTGTACCCGGATGATTATCCACTAATCTCTCCTTCGGAGACTGTGGTGCGTTTAGGGAGGTGGTCGGTGAGATGCAACACTGTTACGTGTTTTTGCAAGCAGTGTATGTGTTCGAGTGGTTGTGGTTGTGAGTCTGCTGCCGTGGTGCTGCGTGAATAAAAATCCCATGTCGTGATAAGATATACGATGCAGCAACTCAGGGAAAAGAAATCTCACTCCAGGATTTTTCGCGAGAGAAATCAGTTAATTTAAATAGAAACAACCTACTCGTATTAATAGAAACTAAATAATTGACTCGTCGCACAAACTCAGGGTACAACGCATAGGTTACAACATATAAATAAATGTTGCAATAATAAACACAGCAGTGACGTCTATAATGCAAAAGGTAACTGGACGGGGTCCCGAGAAAACGTCTCTGGTACTGGGACACACTCCTCTTCTATCGGGGGAAGCGGATTGACTAGCCGATGAATGTGTCTCTCCTGGTCGGGCCTCAGTGGTCTGCCGATGGCGATCTGAGGATTTAAATCAGCGAGACTCTGGAGATAACCCATTACTCGCTGGGTCAACCGTTCTTGAGTGATGACGATCGACCAGGTTGGCCAAGATCTGGTCTCTCTCAATTCGCCCACCGGGAAACGATGTTACTTCTCCGGGTGCTGCACGGCTCGGAAAGTAATAATACCCTCGTTCACTGGCATAGGTACCGCGAATCGAAGGCGGACAAGCGCTTCGTGTGCAGCCGCTTCTATGGCCATTTGTGGAGCTGGCATAGATTTCCCCACGAAGGAGACTTCCGTTGGGTCTTGGTTTGAGTTTACGGGAGGGATGTGCACTACTGCCCAATATTTCGAGGTGGATGAGGTGATTCTCGACTTGAGAAGCTCGTACTGGGGTGGCTGGGTAGAACCCATGGTACTGCAGGTAAAGTCCCACAATATTTTGACAAAGCTACCCGGGGTTGCATCTGGAGTTCTCAGATAAATACTAGGGCTCGGCATGGCAAGAAATGGTTTGTGAGGGCAGTGCACAAGGTGAGGGGTGCTTGGCAAGGTCACGAGGTGGCCTTTTTATATAGCATCCGGGCTGGGTTATATACCGCGGTGAGGGGGACTAGTTTGTCGGTTCTGCTCTCATGGGGTCGGGGTCAAATCCACAGATACACATATCTCACAAAGGTGACGTGTTACTGTGGGTGTTGTCGGAGTTGGTTCTTGGTAGCTACGCCCGGAATTAAAAAATGCAGCCGTACACCAACACACTTATGTATGGCTACAATTTAAAATAGGGACGCACAAGCAGACAACATTATATTATGGCGGTGCATGACCACATAATTACAGGGCGCAGGGTATACTAAGACTCGGTACTACTCGAGTGACTTAGTCTACCTCGTTTATATCCAAGCGGGCGTGCCTTGTGGACGTCGAGGCTTCTCCACGGGTTTCACCGTCGGGATTAGCCGGAGGGGGTTGAGGGGCTGCAGGGTCGGGGTAGCGATGATGACCATCGCGGGGATTGTTGGCCACAATCCCGTTGGAGCGTGTTCCTAAAAGGCGACGAAGCACTTCTGGGGTCATCAAAGCACCTTGGTCGATGGCTGGGGCAGACCTCAGGGACTCGATCGGTTGTCCAAACAGCACGACTGGGTTGTCAGCGTTGGGCTCATCCTCCCCTCTAGCCGGGGCTCGGCGAACCAGCTCTCCACGAGCTGCAATCAGATCAAGGGTGATTTGGTCGAACATATCCTCTAGTGCACTTACATAGCGCACCAGATGCAATAATGCAGGATCTGTCTCGTGATCCCCGTTGGCAACTTGGGGTGGTCTACCATACCCTTCACGGCTGGGGTAGTAGTAGAACGAGCGATAGTTAACTCTGGGCGACAAGTGCCGGAGTTGAACTATAGCCTCTTGAGCAGCTAGTTGGATGGCTTGCGGCTCAAAGGAAGTTGTCCTTCCGGTGAACCAGTAAGGCGTTTCCGCGATAGACCTCACCGTAGATGTGCACAGTGGCCCAGAATTGATGGCTCTTACCGCTCATGGGTCCTTGGTACACAACATATTCTGGGGGCTCTTCTAACGCATAGGCATGACGGGTGAGGTTTGCGAGTATGGTCACAAAACCTCCAAGGTTGGTTGCTGTGGTCTCATTGTGCATGACGGGGCCAGGCATTATGGCTTGGTTTGGGGTAGAGGCTATGCTGTGCTGGGTTGAGGCTAGCGTGCCCTTTTTATAGAAAAAGGGGGACGAAGTCTTCCTTCGCGTGCTTGCGAATGAGATATTTTAGGCGTCGGTCATTGGCGCGTGATCGACAGGCTAGGTTGATAGGTTGGGCACCGACTGTCAAAAGGCGTCAGGCTCACCGTGTGGCTATCTTGCACGGGAAGCTTGGCCGAGGTTAGGTTATGGTCTGGTGGTTTGATTTACCTAGGTTTTTCGACCTGGCTAAGATAGGATTAGCCAATGGTCAGCCTGGTTCTGATACCAAGTTTGTCAGGACTGGATTTTCGGGATGTAGAATTCCAGAAAATGGCCCTTGTGCTCACCAGCCCCAGGATTACTGTTAGCTGATGAGGCACCAACTTGATAAAGAAATTCCAAGCAAAAAGCAAAATATGTAGTACAAGACCATTCTGGCCTATGAGTACAACAAATGGTTTCTAGTGGTTGATGGCGGAAGCGGTTTGTGGATCATCAGCGTCTATGGGGCTCCATTTCCCACAAGAACAGCTGACCAGGATAACTCCTATCTTCGTGAGGCTGCTATCATCATTGCGTAGGTTCCGGGGCTGTCATCGCATTGCTCCTCTCCATGCAAGAAATCTGGCCAAGACAATAGCCAGGGACAAGCCAGTGAGTACTTTGAATGTACTCGCAAACATTATGAACACGGGTATAATATAACAAACGATAATCATGCTCTGAAATATTCTATGGTCACAAGGTCAGTCACAAAAATAAAATCCATGATGCACGTAAGTAGGTTATTCTCGTAAAACATAAATGATGCACTTAGGGAGTAGAAATAGGATGCCTTAGTCGGGCGTCTGAGCGACACCACATACAGGGCTTATAAAGTAAATAAACAACAGGCATGCCACAGTCGGGCGTCTTAGCGACACCACATAAAGGGCTTATATAGTAAACTAATCATCAACCCGTGCACCAGCACGGGCTAGCGAATGTTTACTATTTGTAATTTATGGAACTGAAGGGATGAAATATCAGGGCAATAATAATAATGATATAAACATGAAATTTTTTCAATGATCCCGGGAATAGAGTATTACAATTGTTTGATCACCGTGTTATTAGATGGTTTGCATGAATTTTTCCTTTTTAGTCATCCCATCTCTCATAATTTTCAAATATGATATTTATTTGACATGAATATGAAGGCGGTATTGATGGTCCACATAGTTCCAAATATGTAGTTCGTTTTATGTAAATTTTCTTCTAACGATCTAAAATTTTGAAATATAAAATTTGTGGGAATCTATGTTTACTTGCAACAGATTGTGAGGTGCGAGAATATACACAATTTACAAAAATATGCTAATCTTATATTTATTGATGCTTCTTCATGAAATGACATTCTGTTAGCCACAAATCTGTTGAATATGTTTTTTCTTGATTCCTGCAAAGGCATATTGTTGTATCAAGATGAGAGGGCTATCATCTGCTTTCACGTTTTGGTCACCGAGAACAAATGCATGCACATTGTCCTACTGGTAATACATGCAATTCCCATAACCATACAAAACACATTTGCCTACATTATCATCGGTACACGGCCAATCTATTCCATTAAAAATGAATAGTTACCCTAACATTATTTCTACCAATACTGAAGCCGAATGACACTAAATTAAATGTATGCCTTTTCTCTTTGTTATATCGTCTTTTATTTAAATAAATGTTGATGCCTTGAATTTATTATTTATGCCCTCAGTTAATCCTCGGTTTATTTATAGAAATTATATATTGAACTGGGGATCTCTAAATATTTTTGTGCAAGACGTACATTTTTGTCACGGAACTCCTAACTATACAAATATCTATATGTATACTCAGGTAATATGAGAACATTGTTACGCATCGTCCATACGGATAGCTGATTGATTTTTCTTCTTTGTACGTATACAAATTTCTGGATTTAACGATGCTGTCAGTTCTGAACAATGAGTTGTTCCATGCACATACATATTGTATGAACCATTTTTCCAAAAAAAGCTAATTAAATAGAAACATTAGCCAAGAATACATCGTCATTGCCTTGGTTGCCTTGAGAAATTAATAATCAAATATTACTATGCGCTACTCCAGTCTAGACTACATGATACCATTGTTGCTTGCATGGCTCAAAGGCTGCATGCTGTAACACTAATAGCTGTCATCAAGGCCTTTACGCTGTCGTTGATCGACCACTGATTAAAATATCTTTTGCTGAAGATAATCTCACAATGCAATCATGAGGACTATTATTAATACCCAGCCACTCATGTCAAAAGAAAGAGAGAGAACGTGATGTCTTTCCCAAAGATAGTAGAGTAGTATTATATATATGCAGAGTAGCCTAACTGAAAATATGCGATAATTTGCTAACTACTATGATGACTTGTTTGCAGCATTGCATCTTCTCCAGAACATTGCCGCTTTCTTAATTCAGTACGCATAGAGGGCAAGAGCTTGAGAGATAAAGAAACTAACATCACGTATGTCTCCAAACATAGTTATTACTAAGATGAGATTGATCGTTGGACTTCCAATCAAAGTAATTCATAGGATCCACACATGAAGATTTCAGTAAATATTTTCATTGTCTTTGACTGATCACAAACATATTTCTGTCTATCTGCATGAAGCCCATTCCTATAATCCATTGGGAATTATTAGAAAAGCATGTGCGCAGATCAAGAAAACATCAAACAAAGAAAAAACATAATTATTTCATATTTTTATCCTGCCTACCAAATCTATTGTCTATTGATCTGCATCACGCCATCTATTTATTTCCCTTGGGGAGTCAGGTGAGGAAACATCCATTAGAACCAAGACAACGAAAGCAAGAGAAAGCCAACCTGTACTACAGATGATAGCCAAGCAAGACATGCAGGATCTTGACAGCAGGGATTGATGGAGGAGTTGTTGGGGAACGTTGCAGAAAATTAAAATTTTTCCTACGGTTTCACCAAGATCCATCTATGAGTTCTACTAAGCAACGAGTTACTAGAGAGAGTTTGCATCTACATACCACTTGTAGATCGAGTACGGAAGCGTTCGAGGGAGTGGTGATGATGAAGACGTTCCCAACGTGATTCCGATCACCGATGACCAAAGTGCTGAAAGGACAGCACCTCCGTGTTCAACACACGTACGGGACGATGGCGTCTCCTCCGTCTTGATCCAGCAAGGAGGAAGGAGAGGTTGAGGAAGATCACTCCAATGGCAGCACGACGGCGTGATGCAGATGGAGGGATCAGACTCGGCAGGGCTTCGCCAAGCTCACGCGGAGGAGGAGAGGTGTTGGGAGGGGGGCTGCGCCTTCAATGGTGTATGCAGCCTCCCCCACCCCTCTATTTATAGGAGGAGAGGGCAAGGGGGCCGGCCATCTAGGGAAACCCTAGATGGGGCGGCCCAAAGGGAGGAGGGAGGGTGGCTTGCCCCCAAGCCAGGGGGCGCCTTTAGGGTTTCCCTCCCCATGCCCTAGCCGCATGGGCCTAAGGGGAGGTGTGCCCAGCCCAGGGGCTGGCTCCTCTCCCACTTAGCCCATGTGGCCTCCCGGAGGGGTGGCCCTCCGGTGGACCTCCGAACCCTCCCGTGGCCCCGGTACATTACAGTATACCCCAAACTTTCCGGAGTCCGCTTAACCACTTTCCATATATAAATCTTTACCTCCGGACCATTCCGAACTCCTCGTGACGTCCGGGATCTCATCCGGACTCAACAACATTCGTAATCACATACTTGTCTTCCTATTAACCCTAGCGCCACCGAACCTTATGTGTAGACCCTACGGGTTCGGGAGACATGCAGACATGACCGAGACTACCTCAAGTCAATAACCAACAGCGGGATCTGGATACCCATGTTGGCTCCCACATGCTCCTCGATGTTGTCATCGGATGAACCACGATGTCAAGGGTTCAAGCAACCCCGTATTCTATTCCCTTTGTCTGACGGTATGTTACTTGCCCGAGACTCGATCGTCGGTATCCCAATACCTCGTTTAGTCTCGTTACCGGCAAGTCACTTTACTCGCATCAGAATGCATGATCCCGTGACCAGACACTTGGTCACTTTGAGCTCATTATGATGATGCACTACCGAGTGGGCCAGTGATACCTCTCCGTAATACGGAGTGACAAATCCCAGTCTCGATCCGTGTCAACCCAATGGTCACTTTCGGAGATACCTGTAGTGCACCTTTATAGTCACCCAGTTACGTTGTGACGTTTGATACACCCAAAGCACTCCTACGGTATCCGGGAATTGCACGATCTCATGGTCTAAGGAAGAGATACTTGACATTGGAAAAGCTCTAGCAAAACAAACTACACGATCTTGTGCTATGCTTAGGATTGGGTCTTGTCCATCACGTCATTCTCCTAATGACGTGATCCCGTTGTCAATGACATCCGATGTCCATAGTCAGAAACCATGACTATCTGCTGACCAACGAGCTAGTCTACTAGAGGCTTACTAGGACGATTGTAGTCTATGTATTCACACGTGTATTACGATTTCCGGATAATACAGCTTATAGCATGAATAAAAGACAATTATCATGAACAAGGAAATATAATAATAATGCTTTTATTATTGCCTCTAGGGCATATTTCCAACAGTCTCCCACTTGCACTAGAGTCAATAATCTAGTTTACATTGTGATGAATCGAACACCCATAGAGTTCTGGTGTTGATCATGTTTTGCCCAGGAAGAGGTTTAGTCAACGGATCTGCGACATTCAGATCCGTATGCACTTTACAAATTTCTATGTCTCCATCCTGAACATTTTCACGGATGGAGTTGAAGCGACGCTTGATGTGCCTGGTCTTCTTGTGAAACCTGGGCTCCTTGGCAAGTGCAATAGCTCCAGTGTTGTCACAGAAGAGTTTGATCGGCCCCGACGCATTGGGTATGACTCCTAGGTCGGTGATGAACTCCTTCACCCAAATTGCTTCATGCGCTGCCTCCGAGGCTGCCATGTACTCCGCTTCACATGTAGATCCCGCCACGATGCTCGCTTGCAGCTGCACAGCAGCCATCGCTCCACCATTCAACATATACACGATCCGGTTTGTGACTTGAGTCATCCAGATCTGTGTCGAAGCTAGCGCCGACGTAACCCTTACGACGAGCTCTTCGTCACCTCCATAAACGAGAAACATGTCCTTTGTCCTTTGAGGTACTTCAGGATATTCTTGACCGCTGTCCAGTGTTCCTTGTCGGGATTACTTTGGTACCTTCCTACCAAACTTACGGCAAGGTTTACATCAGGTCCGGTACACAGCATGGCATACATAATAGATCCTATGGCTGAAGCATAGGGATGACACTCATCTCTTCTTTATCTTTTGTCGTGGTCGGGCATTGAGCTGAGCTCAATCTCACACCTTGCAAAATAGGCAAGAACCCTTCTTGACTGATCCATTTTGAACTTCTTCAAAATCTTATCAAGGTATGTGCTTTGTGAAAGACCTATGAGGCGCCTCGATCTATCTCTATAGATCTTGATGCCTAATATATAAGCAGCTTCTCCAAGGTCCTTCATTGAAAACACATATTCAAGTAGGCCTTAATGTTGTCCAAGAATTCTATATCATTTCCCATCAAGTATGTCATCTACATATAATATGAGAAATGCTACTGAGCTCCCACTCACTTTCTTGTAAACGCAGGCTTCTCCATAAGTCAAGATAAACCCAAACGCTTTGATCATCTCATCAAAGCGAATGTTCCAACTCCGAGATGCTTGCACTAGTCCATAAATGGATCGCTGGAGCTTGCATACTTTGTCAGCATTCTTAGGATCGACAAAACCTTCTGGCTGTATCATATACAGCTCTTCCTTAAGATAACCGTTAAGGAACGCTGTTTTGACGTCCATCTGCCATATCTCATAATCATAGTATGCGGCAATTGCTAACATGATTCGGACGGACTTAAGCTTCACTACGGGAGAGAAAGTCTCATCGTAGTCAATCCCTTGAACTTGCCGATAACCCTTAGCGACAAGTCGAGCTTTATAAATGGTGACATTACCATCCGCGTCCTTCTTCCTCTTAAAGATCCATTTGTTTTCTATCGCTCGCCGATCATCGGGCAAGTCAGTCAAAGTCCACACTTTGTTTTCATACATGGATTTTATCTCGGACTTCATGGCTTCTAGCCATTTGTTGGAATCTGGCCCGCCATCGCTTCTTCATAGTTCAAGGTTCATTGTTGTCTAACAACATGATTTCCAAGACAGGGTTGCCGCACCACTGGTGCGGAACGTGTCCTAGTGGACCCACTGAGTTCAAGAGCAACTTGATCCAAGTACCTTGATCATCATCATGAATTTCCTCTTGGTTGGTGTAGGCATCACAGAACATTTTCCGAGCTGCATCACTATCCCGCTCAAGAGGTAGTACTTCATCGAAGTTCTACTTTCCTCCCACTTACTCCTTTCGAGAGAAACTCTTTTTCCAGAAAGGTTCCGTTCTGGCAACAAAGATCTTGCCTTCGGATCTAAGTAGAAGGTATACCCAAAGGTTTCCTTAGGGTATCCTATGAAGACGATTTTTCCGACTTGGGTTCGAGCTTTTCAGGTTGAAGTTTCTTAACATAAGCATCGATCCCCAAACTTTTAGAAACGACAGCTTAGGTTTCTTCCCAAACCATAATTCATACGGTGTCGTCTCAACGGATTTAGACGGTGCCCTATTTAAAGTGAATGTAGCTGTCTCTAGAGCATATCCCCAAAATGATAGCGGTAAATCGGTAAGAGACATCATAGACCGCACCATATCCAATAGAGTGCGACACGACGCTCGGACACACCGTTACGCTGAGGTGTTCGGCGGCGTTAGTTGTGAAACGATTCCACATTTTCTTAAGTGTGTACCAAATTCGTGACTTAAATATTCTCCTCCACGATCCGATCGAAGAATTTTATCTTTCGGTCACGTTGATTCTCTACTTCATTCTGAAATTCCTTGAACTTTTGAAAGGTCTCGACATGTGTTTCATCAAGTAGACATACCCATATCTACTCAAGTCATCTGTGAGAGTGAGAACATAACGATATCCTCCATGAGCCTCAACGCCATTGGACCGCACACATCGGTATGTATGATTTCCAACAAGTTGGTTGCTCGCTCCATTGTTCCAGAGAATGGAGTCTTGGTCATTTTGCCCATGAGGCATGGTTCGCATGTGTCAAATGATTCATAATCAAGAGACTCCAAAAGTCCATCAGCATGGAGCTTCTTCATGCGCTTGACACCAATGTGACCAAGGCGGCAGTGCCACAAGTATGTGGGACTATCGTTATCAACTTTACATCTTTTGGTATTCACACTATGAACATGTGTAACATTACGTTCGAGATTCATTAAGAATAAACCATTGACCATCGGAGCATGACCATAAAACATATCTCTCATATAAATAGAACAACCATTATTCTCGGATTTAAATGAGTAGCCATCTCGCATTAAACGAGATCCAGATACAATATTCATGCTCAAACTTGGCACCAAATAACAATTATTAAGGTTCATAACTAATCCCGTGGGTAAATGAAGAGGTAGCGTGTCGACGGCGATCACATCGACTCGAACCATTCCCGACGCGATCGTCACCTCGCCCTTCGCCATCTCCGCTTATTCGCAGCTCTGCTGTGAGTTACAAATATGAGCAACGGCACCGTATCAAATACCCAGGAGTTACTACGACATCGGTAAGGTACACATCAATTACATGTATATCAAATATACCTTTGGTGTTGCCGGCCTTCTTATCCGCTAAGTACTTGGGGCAGTTCCGCTTCAAAGGACCCCTCCCTTGCAATAAAAGCACTCGGTCTCGGGTTTGGGTCCATTCTTCTTCCCGCAACTTGCTTACGGGCGGCAATCTCCTTGCCGTCCTTCTTGAAGTTCTTCTTACCCTTGCCCTTCTTGAACTTAGTGGTCTTATTGACCATCAACACTTGATGTTCTTTCTTGATTTCAACCTCGGCTGACTTCAGATAGAGAACACTTCAGAATGGTCTTTACCATCCCCTGCATGTTGTAGTTCATCACAAAGCTCTTGTAGCTTGGTGGGAGCGATCGAGGATTCTGTCAATGACCGCCTCATCGGGGAGGTTAATATTCAGCTGGGTCATACGGTTGTGCAACCTGCACATCTTCGTAATGTGCTCACCGATGTAACTGTTTTCCTCCATCTTACAACTATAGAACTTGTCGGAGATGTCATATCTCTCGACCCGGCGTGAGCTTGAAAACCAGTTTCAGCTCTTGAAAATCTCATATGCTCCGTGATGCTCAAAACGCTTTTGGAGCCCCGGTTCTAAGCTGTAAAGCATGCCGCACTCGAACGAGGGAGTAATCATCAAGACAAGACTGCCAAGCATTCATAATGTCTTGGTTCTTCAGAGACGGAGCGTCACCTAGCGGTCCTTCTAGGACGATTGTTTCTGGCAGCTATGAGGATGATCTCGTGTTCGGACCCAGTCCGTATAGTTGCTGCCGCCATCTTTCAGCTTGGTTTTCTAGGAACGCTGAAGTTCAAGTTGACATGAGCGTTGGCCATTTGATCTACAAGACATATCATGTAAAAGATTTTAGACTATTGTTCATGATAATAAAGTTCATCTAATCAAATTATTAATGAACTCCCACTTAGATTAGACATCCCTCTAGTCATCTAACTGTTACACGATCCGAGTCGACTAGGCCGTGTCCGATCAACACGTGAGACGGACTAGTCTGCGCCGGTGAACATTCTCATGTTGATCGTATCTTCCATACGACTCGTGTTCGACCTTTCGGTCTCCGTGTTCCGAGGCCATGTCTGTACATGCTAGGCTCGCAAGTTAACCCTAAGTGTTTCTGCGTGTGTAAATCTTTCTTACACCCGCTGTATGTGAACGTAAGAATCCATCACACCCGATTAACACGTGGTGCTTAGAAGCTTACTTAACTGTAGCAACGGTGCACGATTAGGGAGAACACTTCTTGAAATTGTTCTAAGGATCATCTTATTTACTACCGTCGTTCTAAGTAAACAAGATGTATAAACATAATAAACATCACATGCAATTATAAAGTAGTGACATGATATGGCCAATATCATATAGCTCCTTGATCTTCATCTTCGGGCTCCATGATCATCCTGTCACCGCATGACACCATGATCTCCATCATCATGATCTCCATCATCGTGTCTTCATGAAGTTGTCACGCCAACGACTACTTCTACTTCTATGGCTAACGGTTTAGCAATAAAGTAAAGTGAGTTACATGGCGTATTTCAATGACACGCAGGTCATACAAAATAAAGACAACTCCTATGGCTCCTGCCGTTGTCATACTCATCGACATGCAAGTCGTGATTGCTATTACAAGAACATGATCTCATACATCACAATATATCATCATTCATCACAACTTGGCCATATCACGTCACATGACAATTGCTGCAAAAACAAGTTAGACGTCCTCTAATTGTTGTTGCATCTTTTACGTGGCTCCAATTGGGTTCTAGCAAGAACGTTTTCTTACCTACGAATAACCACAACGTGATCTTGTCAACTTCTATTTACCCTTCATAAGGACCCTGTTCATCGAATCCGCTCCAACTAAAGTAGGAGAGACAGACACCCGCCAGCCACCTTATGCAACTAGTGCATGTTAGTCGGTGGAACCGGTCTCACGAAGAGTACGTAAGGTTGGTCCGGGCCGCTTCATCCCACAATACCGCTGGAAGCAAGAAACGACTAGTAACGGCAAGTAAGTTGACAAGATCCACGCCCACAACAAAATTGTGTTCTACTCGTGCAAAGAGAACTACGATAGACCTAGCTCATGATGCCACTGTTGGGGAACGCTGCAGAAAATTAAAATTTTCCTACGGTTTCACCAAGATCCATCTATGAGTTCTACTAAGAAACGAGTTACTAGAGAGAGTTTGCATCTACATACCACTTGTAGATCGAGTACGGAAGCTGCTCGAGGGAGTGGTGATGATGAAGACGCTCCCAACGTGATTCCGATCACCGATGACCAAAGTGCTGAAAGGACAGCACCTCCGTGTTCAACACACGACGGGACGATGGCGTCTCCTCCGCCTTGATCCAGCAAGGAGGAAGGAGAGGTTGAGGAAGATCACTCCAATGGCAGCACGACGGCGTGATGCAGATGGAGGGATCAGATCTCGGCAGGGCTTCGCCAAGCTCACGCGGAGGAGGAGAGGTGTTGGGAGGGAGGGCTGCGCCTTCAATGGTGTATGCAGCCCTCCCCCACCCCTCTATTTATAGGAGGAGAGGGCAGGGGGCCGCCATCTAGGGAAACCCTAGATGGGGCGGCGGCCCAAAGGGAGGAGGGAGGGTGGCTTGCCCCCAAGCCAGGGGCGCCTTTAGGTTTCCTCCCATGCCCTAGCCGCATGGGCCTAAGGGGAGGTGCGCCCAGCCCACCAGGGGCTGGATCCTCTCCCACTTAGCCCATGTGGCCCCCGGAGGGGTGGCCCCTCCGGTGGACCTCCGAACCTCCCGTGGCCCCGGTACATTACCGTATACCCCAAACTTTCCGGAGTCCGCTTAACCACTTTCCATATATAAATCTTTACCTCCGGACCATTCCGAACTCCTCGTGATGTCCGGGATCTCATCCGGACTCCAACAACATTCGGTAATCACATACTTGTCTTCCTATTAACCCTAGCGCCACCGAACCTTATGTGTAGACCCTACGGGTTCGGGAGACATGCGACATGACCGAGACTACCTCAAGTCAATAACCAACAGCGGATCTGGATACCCATGTTGGCTCCTACATGCTCCTCGATGTTGTCATCGGATGAACCACGATGTCAAGGGTTCAAGCAACCCCGTATTCTATTCCCTTTGTCGACGGTATGTTACTTGCCCGAGACTCGATCGTCGGTATCCCAATACCTCGCTTAGTCTCGTTACCGACAAGTCACTTTACTCGCACCGTAATGCATGATCCCGTGACCAGACACTTGGTCACTTTGAGCTCATTATGATGATGCACTACCGAAAGTGGGCCCAAGTGATACCTCTCCGTAATACGGAGTGACAAATCCCAGCCTCGATCCGTGTCAACCCAATGGTCACTTTCGGAGATACCGTAGTGCACCTTTATAGTCACCCGATTACGTTGTGACGTTTGATACACCCAAAGCACTCCTACGGTATCCGGAATTGCACGATCTCATGGTCTAAGGAAGAGATACTTGACATTGGAAAAGCTCTAGCAAAACAAACTACACGATCTTGTGCTATGCTTAGGATTGTCTTGTCCATCACGCCATTCTCCTAATGACGTGATCCCGTTGTCAATGACATCTGATGTCCATAGTCAGGAAACCATGACTATCTGTTGACCAACGAGCTAGTCTACTAGAGGCTTACTAGGGACGTATTGTAGTCTATGTATTCACACGTGTATTACGATTTCCGGATAATACAGTTATAGCATGAATAAAAGACAATTATCATGAACAAGGAAATATAATAATAATGCTTTTATTATTGCCTCTAGGGCATATTTCCAACAGGAGTTGGGTGATTCATGCCCGTGCTACCAACGGAACCCGACCAAACGTGGTCATCATCGGAAAGATGCTCGTACAGACCACCCCTGCTGGTTCTCCTCCCCTCCCTCCAATATATAATCTGGTAAAGAGAAGTGATGCAAGATGGACATGGAAAAGGCCGATGTTTCTTGATCAGATATTATAGATCCACTCAAATTTGATTTGGAGTGTTATACTTGTGTGCCGCCACCACTCTAACGTAATCCCTCCACTCTCGGGTGCCTCAACTATCCATGTCGCCCTCGTTTCTTCAAATTATCGTGCATACAAATCCTCATCCCATGCATCAGCTATCTTGAATTGCAAAACTTGGAATATAGATAAGATTTAAGGTTAGACGGGAGGGGATAAATCGATTGAGACATGTTCTTCTTGATGGATGCAATAAGGATGGAAGGTTGAAGTCGAATATGACATTAAAATACGGGATGGAGAGATAGAGCATGCTCGAACTGGTCACGTGGAACCCCAGCCGCCGGCGCAGCTCCCACATGACACGCCCATCTGCAGCATCAACTGGGTCGGCTGCCGCCAATTTTCTTGGATGAGATTTGGATCGTGATTTTATTGGACACAAGAAAATAGGAGGAGCTACTATGTATTGTGGTTGTGGGAAAAGGCATGGCAGGAGCGCACCAGATTGAATCCATACGTGGATGAAGAGGAACGTGGTGATGCTAAATTTTTTTTGAGGGAAACATGGTGATGGTCTTGATTTAGGATAAAACGTGGTGATGGTCCTTTTTCTTGTGAGATGTGGACTCCTATAACCTTGTTTTTTTTTGGTTGAGATCTCAACTCCCATGACGTTGTTAATTTAGGTGAATATAGACTGGTTTTTTTTCAGACGTTAGTTATGTGCAGGTTGGGTCAGGTTTACGTCTAGATTGAATATTTTTTCCACTATATGGGTAACGTAAATCGTAGGATTTAGATTGATCAATTACATAGATCTAATGATTAAGAATGATTAAGATATTTTTAATGATGTGGATTAACGTGGAGCTTAGTATGATGCCTCCAATTAGTAAATATAAGATATAAGATACATAACAAGCATGCCACAGTCGGACGTCTTAGCGACACCACATAAAGGGCTTATATATATTAAATAAATAACAAGCATGACATAGTCGGGCGTCTATGCGACACCACATAAAGGGCTTATAAATAAACACAGTGAATATCCAGGAGGTAGAACCATCCCAGGGATATTTGATAATTCAAATAATATAACGGGTTAGTCCATAACAAATAATAATCGTGATCATCACAAGTCACAAGTCATGATCCAAGTTCTAGTTTAACAGTTTCTCCTCTGAAGACCGACACTAAGACCGACACTTGACCCATCCCAGACTGTAGTCCTTAACCATGGACACGGCTATTCGAATAGATTTAACCTCTGCAGAGGGTGTACTCTTTACCCACGAGTAACGGATTCCTTTAGTCCATCGGGACTAATTCCGTCTACGACCTTTTAATTACCCTTCCCATTGTTCCCAATGCCAAGGAAATCACGTTTGAAGCGATGATGACAGCGAGACGCTAAGTGCCCCTCAATGCCACAAAGCTGACACTCAACCCCACCCCCACATGCCTCACAGTGTAGCCGCTTGCAGCCATCCGTCAGAGGAGGTGGAGCAGGAGGACGGGGCTGGTTGCCTGTGGACGGCGGCCCCTTCTGCTTGGCACCATGGGCACCCCCGCGGAGAGCAGCGTTCGCAGAGGGACCCTCCGTGTAGACACCGACGGAGCGACGGGTAGCAAGCCGCTATTCGGTGTTGAGGAGGCGCGCGTAGAGATCGCGAGGCGGCATCGGGGTGTCACGTCCGTTGATGTTTTCAACAAGAGAATCATAGTCCTCATCAAGCCCATTAAGAATGAACGAAGTAAAGTCCTCATCACGAAGAGGCTTCCCAATAGATGACAGTGTTTCGGCCAGACTTTTGACCTTGTTGAAGAAGGCCGTGACGGAGAGATCATTTTTCTTGACCTCACCCAGCTGGTTACGAATGGCAGAAGAACGTGCCAGCGACTGCGATGAGAAGCTGGAATCGAGGGTGGCCCATGCATCCCTCGACGTCGCGGCAAAGACCACCATGCCAGCCACGAAAGGAGTGAGCGAGGACTGAATGGCACCCAGAATAGCCTGATCCTGAGCGATCCACCGACGATGAGCAGGGTTGGTCACCATGACAGAGCCAACATCGGCCGAGGGCACCGGAACCATGCCCGGGGGACACGGCAATTACCGTCGACATACCCCTCAAGGTAGTGACTACGCATCAGTGACAACACCTGAGCGCGCCACATGAGGTAGTTATCAGTAGAGAGCTTCACCGTTACCAGATGAGCGAAGTGGAACGGTCTTGGTTCAGCCACCGGTGCGGAGAGCTGCGAGTCGAGCGTCGGAGGAGCACTATACGGAATCAGCGCATCGGCCGACAGAAGCACATGGTAGTGTTGGTGATGACCGTAGGACGCCGTAGGAGGTACGCCGTAGGGCTGCAGTGACGCGGCATAAGGCACAGAGGTCGCGTAGGGCGCGCTGTACGGCGCCTCGTAGGGCACCGCGGAGGACGAAGCATACGGCACCGGCGCGACGTACAGCGACGGCGACGGCGCGACGTACGGTGCTGGATACGGCCCGCCGTAGGGGACCTGAACGGGAGCACCAGGGGGCCGGAGGCCGGCGCCGCAGCATGCGCTTGAGTCCCGATGTAGGGCGACGCAGCATGGGGCTGATTCCCGGCGTAGATCAGTCGCACAGGAGCGCCAGAGGAATCGTGAGACGGCCATGCAGAGACGCCAGATGCATTGGGGCCGGATGGATTCGCTAGTGCAGTAGATGGATCACGAGGCGGCCATGCAGCTACACCAATTGAATCGCGAGGCGGCCTTGCAGGGACTCCAGACGCATCGCGGGCCGGCCATACAGGAGCGCCTGATGCATCGGGGCCCGATTGGATCGCTGGCGTTCGGGGCACGGGCGATCGGGGCGCAGGCGGGTGCGACCCCGAGGCACCCGGGCGAGCCCAGGCGAGGGGTGCAGACGCCATGAACGGCGAATCCATCGCGAGGGTTGACGGAGGCGACACGGCGGCGGAGGCCGACGCGGCGGCGTCAGAGGAGGTGGAAGCACGGCGTGGATCGAACACGTCGTCTGATACCATGTTAAACAAACTAGGGTTTGGAACAATGCTCGATGCCCTTGTTGGGCATGGCTGTCATATATTTATAAGAGGGAACCACACAAATACAGGTTATGTTACAACACGTATATCTACTATATACTTAGCCTAACAGGCGAAGACGGCCAGAAGGGTAATGGACTCAGGCCCGAGATGCATCATGTGGATGTGATAGTGGGAGAGCACCGCATTGAAGAAAGCGGAAAAGGGGGGAAGCAGACCCGCCCACAGGGCATCAGCGAAGAACCGGACCTCCGTGACAATCATGTCGGGGGAAGCATGGGACGCAGGCCATGCCGTGGTCCTGCCGCACTCGTTGAAGATGGTGGCAAAAGCAGAGCGGACCTTGCCCAAGGCCTCGGGGTTGAGTATGATAGATCGATCGACGGCGGGGGCCACCGCAGGAGGTGAGCGGGACGAAGACGCGGGCTTCTTCCCCTTTTCCTTCTTTGTTGGCGCCATGACGACAGGAAGGGTGAGAGTCCGAGTTGGATTGAGGGAAGAAGTTGGAGCCGGAGGAAGAAGGAAGAACTGGGAGTGCGCGGGCAGCGAAAGGGGAATGGCTGTGTGCGACCCCGGGTCCGCTTAGCCGGGCGTGTAATGAGGCATCATGGGGAAGTGGAGACGCCTACGACCAATCAATCGCCACGCGGTGCCCAAGGGCGCAGGCTGTTGGGGCCCGCGGCGCTTCCCACTTGCCCCTTCGCTTCTCAGCTAAGCCAAGTCCGGGCGCGCCTTGGGCCCGGGGGCTACTGTCGGCCTTATGGGAACGGGGGTCCCCAGACTTGCCTGCCTGCGGCTTGCGGCGTGGCTCAAGTGGGGGCCCAGCGCGGCCCAGCTTCATCAGCTCAAGCTCAAGACCCTCGCGAGGGGCCAAGCCTCACGGGACGGACGACAAGAACCTCCCTCAGGAGCAGCCTTATCAGGCAGGCTCGCGAGGAGGCGGAGAGATCAAGGCAGGGTACCTCACGAGGGTGCCCTGTGACGGAAGCCATGACGATCGAGACCAGGCGGACGCCAGGCGGGCGCCAGCCCGCGCAGTGTCCTCATTTCCCCTTTGGTGCAAAGGAGGCAAGCACAGGCCAAGGCATCAGGCAAAGGTTGCCGCTTCGGTGCAACAAGACCAAGACCAGCAGAACGGCAGGATGGAGGTCATCGTGGGGCCCAGGACGGCGTCACAGTCAGAGCCTTTGGCAGTCAAAGACAAACTTTAGTCAGGATAAGTGTACTAGATGTTCCCCTTCAAAATGGCCAATTGTTGGCGCCCTTCCCGCTCATTATTTGGGAAGAGGCCCAGGGCCTCCCACTATAAATAGGGATAGCCACCACAGAGTAGAGGCATCTAGAAGAGACCTATCAGATAGAGCCCTAGCAGAGAGAAAGAGAGGCGATCGAACTCACCCAAGCAGTTCATCGCACCAGCTCAAGAACAGCCCCTCGCGAGGCTGTTCTCCCTTTGTATTGTTCATCATCAGCCCCTGAGGCAATCCACCACACCACACACTGGAGTAGGGTATTACACCACATCGGTGGCCCGAACCAGTATAAACCTCGTGTCTCTGTGTTGTTCATCGTTCATAGTTTAGATCCCTCGCTAACCGTTCACGCATGAACTGGTAGGGGAAAGCTCTCCGCGCGCACCCCAGTGTTTGAACTTTAAGGGTCTGCCGGAACCCGAAATCCGACAGCTCCAAAACCCTCCACTGCTTTCTCACATCTACATATGTCCAAAACCAGAACTCCAACTCGGCCCCACCGATTCTTTCTATCCGGAGCCACCGAGTTCAGTTGACATAGCCACTGCCAGAAACCCTAGTCTTTTCGGTCTCACCAGTAGGGATCTCAGTCTCACCGAGATGGGATTGCAAATTCTCTATTTCCCTTCGTAACGTTTTGGTCAAACCGAGATGAGCGATCGGTCCCACCGAGATTGCAATGCAAACACTCTGTTTTCTTTTCGTAACGTTTCGGTCCAACCGAGATGAGCGAATCGGTCCCACCGAGTTTGCCTGACCAACTCTCTGTTTGACTATTACCAAAATCGGTCTCACCGAGTTTGTGTAATCGGTCTCACCGAGTTTGTGTAATCGGTCTCACCGAGATTACGTTATTCCCTAACCCTAATGACATCGGATCACCGAGTTGACATGTTAGTCCCACCGAAATGCCTAACGGTCACATTATGAACCAAATCGGTCTGACCGAGTTCTTTGAATTGGTCCCACCGAGTTTGGTGATTTGTGTGTAACGGTTAGATTTTGTGTGGAGGCTATATATATATCCCTCCACCCACTCTTCATTCCTGGAGAGAGCCATCAGAACATGCATACACTTCCAACACATATTTTCTGAGAGAGAACCACCTACACTTGTGTTGAGGTCAAGATATTCCACTCCAACCATATAAATCTTGATCTCCAGCCTTCCCCAAGTTGCTTTCCACTCAATTCCTCTTTCCACCAAATCCAATCCTATGAGAGAGAGTTGAGTGTTGGGGAGACTATCATTTGAAGCACAAGAGCAAGGAGTTCATCATCGACACACCATTTGTTACTTCTTGGAGAGTGGTGTCTCCTAGATTGGCTAGGTGTCACTTGGGAGCGTCCGTCAAGATTGTGGAGTTGAACCAAGGAAATTGTAAGGGCAAGGAGATCGCCTACTTCGTGAAGATCTACCCTAGTGAGGCAAGTCCTTCGTGGGCGACGACCCTGGTGGGATAGACAAGGTTGCTTCTTCGTGGACCCTTCATGGGTGGAGCCCTCCGTGGACTCGCGCAACCGTTACCCTTCGTGGGTTGAAGTCTCCATCAACGTGGGTGTACGATAGCACCACCTATCGGAACCACGGATAAAAAATCTCCATGTCAACATTGCGTTTGCTCCCTCAAACTCCTCCCTTCACCTTCATATGCAATTGTTTTAGATTCCGCTGCTATACTCTTAGAATTGCATGTGTAGGTTGATTGCTTTACTTGTGCTAAGTTGCTAAAATCTGCCAAGAACTAAAATTGGGAAAAGGCTAGATTTTTATTTGGTCAAGTAGTCTAATCACCCCCCCTCTAGACATACTTTCGATCCTACAAGTGGTATCAGAACTTTGGTCTCCATTTGCTTTGATTTCCATAGCTTTTGGTGGTCATAGCCTTGGTTTCACAACCTAGGAGAGTATGGCGTCTAGCGATGGAAATTACCACCGTAGAGGTCCTTACTTTGATGGTAAAATTTTTGCTAGTTGGAAGCATAAGATGAAAATGCATATTCTTGGACATAACCCCATCATTTGGGCTATTGTGTGTATTGGCTTGCAAGGTGAATTCTTCGATGGGAAAGAACTAAACCGTGAAGCTACCGTGGAAGAGTTGAAGATGCTAAAATACAATGCTCAAGCTTGTGGTATTCTCTTCAATGGACTGTGCCCCGAAGAATTCAACAAAATCAGCCGTCTTGAGAATGCAAAGGAAATTTGGGATACTTTGATTGATATACACGAAGGTACCGACTCCGTCAAGGAATCCAAATTGGATGTGCTTCAAAGTGGAAATGACAAGTTCAAAATGAAGGATGGTGAAGGTGTCGCTGAAATGTACTCTAGGCTTGGCTTAGGAAGTGAAGAGATGACCGACAAATTCATCATCAAGAAGATCTTAAGAGCCTTGGATGGAAAATATGATACCGTGTGCACATTGATCCAAATGATGCCCAATTACAAAGATCTCAAACCAACGGAAGTCGTTGGAAGAATTTTTGCTCATGAGATGTCACTCAAGGATAAGGAAGAGCTTCACAACAAGTCAACTGGTGCTTACAAAGCCTCATGTGATGCTCCCACATAATCAAGTGAGAAGCAAACCTTCAATGAAGAATTGAGCCTAATGGTAAAGAACTTCAACAAGTTCTACAAGAGTAGAAGCAAGGAAAGAAGCTCCAAGTCAAGGTCCTACAATGAAAAAAGATCTTCTAGTCGTGAGCGAAATTGCTACAATTGTGGAAGACCCGGACACTACTCCAATGAGTGTACGGTCCCCTACAAAAGAAGAGAAGATTCTCACAAAATAAGAAGTAGAAGAGAAGAATCACCACCAAGAGAAAGGAGGAGTAGAGATGATCGTTATGAACGAAAACTGAGGGAGTCCTGGATTAGGGGGTGTCCGGATGGCCGGACTATGACCTTTGGCCGGACTCCTGGACTATGAAGATACAAGATTTAAGACTTCGTCCCGTGTCTGGATAGGACTCTCCTTGGCATGGAAGGCAATCTTGGCGATACGGATATGTAGATCTCCTCCCATTTGTAACCGACTCTATGTAACCCTAAACCTCTCCGGTGTCTATATAAACTGGAGGGTTTTAGTCCGTAGGACGAACAACAATCATACCATAGGCTAGCTTCTAGGGTTTAGCCTCTCTGATCTCGTGGTAGATCTACTCTTGTACTACCCATATCATCAATATTAATCAAGCAGGAGTAGGGTTTTACCTCCATCGAGAGGGCCCGAACCTGGGTAAAAACATCGTGTCCCTTGTCTCCTGTTACCATCCGCCTAGACGCACAGTTCGGGAGCCCCTACCCAAGATCCGCCGGTTTTGACATCGACATTGGTGCTTTCATTGAGAGTTCCTCTGTGTCGTCATCTTTAGGCCCGATGGCTCCTCGGATCTTCAACAATGATGCGGTCCAGGGCGAGACGTTTCTCCCCGGACAGATCTTCGTATTTGGCGGCTTTGCACTACGGGCCAATTCGCATGGCCATATGGAGCAGATCGAAAGCTACGCCACTGGCATCAGGTCTGATTTGGAAGTTTGAACTATACGGCCGACGTCCGCGGAGACTTGATCTTCGATGGGTTCGAGCCACAGCCAAGCGCGCCGCACTGTCACGATGGGCATGATCTAGCTCTGCCGCCGAACAGTGTCCTGGAGGCCGCACCAGTGTCCGCTCCGACCATTAGCTCGGAGCCGACTGCGCCAATCGAGGACGGATGGCTGGCCGCCGCCTCGGGGGCTCCAATCTCTACGGCGATCGAGCCGAACACCATACCTATCCTTTGCGAAGCTCGTGACTCCAAGGTGCCGGACTCCTCTCCGGACCAACCTTCATACCGCCAATCGAATCCGACAGGCCGATCATGGAGTTCACCGTCATGACATCTTTCAGCACTCGCCTTTCGGCGACATTCTGAATTCACTAAAATCTCTCTCTTTATCAGGAGAGCCCTAGCCGGACAATGGTCAGCAAGGTTGGGATGCGGACGATGAAGAAATTCAAAGCCCACCCACCACCCACTTCGTATCCACTGTCAATGATTTAACCGACATGCTCAACTTCGACTCCGAAGACATCGACGGTATAGACGCCGATGCAGGAGACGACCAAGAACCAGCGCCTACAGGGCACTGGAAGGTC
The DNA here is from genome assembly GCA_021605205.1 of Aegilops longissima. Taxonomy (NCBI): domain Eukaryota; kingdom Viridiplantae; phylum Streptophyta; class Magnoliopsida; order Poales; family Poaceae; genus Aegilops; species Aegilops longissima. The sequence continues at coordinate 720,406,840 of CM038678.1, read as the reverse complement.
ACCTCGTCGTATGACATATACATGGTGGACACCCTAAAAGAAGGGAACGGCGATGGGACAACGGAGGATGACCCCTCCAAGAAACAGCCTAAGCGCCCGGCATCAAGGGCGCCATTTAAATCCCGCCACAAAGAAAAACGGCGATTCCGCACAGAGATAATAACACCCCGGACAAGGTCAAGACAACCCCTCCAAAGAGGATTCGAACAGGAGGATGGAGAAGCCAGCCTCATGAGAGAGCGGCAGAGCATGAGAGGTAGAGGACGATAATTACATGCCTCCTCTGAAGACGAGGCAAGCCTCGACGATGACAAATTTGTCGTGCCTGAGGATCCCGTCGAACAAGAGAGTTTCTAACGCAGGCTTATGGCCACGGCGAGCAGCCTCAAGAAAAAACAGCAACAGCTTAGAGCCGACCAAGACTTGCTAGCCGATGATGGACTGATGTCCTTGCGGTCAAGAGTACGAACTCAACGCCTCCAAGAGCTACCTAAAACGCAGGCTGCTACCCCGATTAGAGGAGGAAGCACCTAGACCTACATCACCAGCGCATGATGCGGCCGACCGCCACCTCATGTCCATGATGAGAGGCCTCTCGCCTCGAATCAAGCGCACTCGCCGCCGCCAAAGAATACCAAGGCACGGGAAATGCGCCGGACCTGCGAGGTATATTGGAGGACAGGGCAAGGCAAACAAGATCAATCTATGGATCGCGGGCGCCCCACCACACGTGATTTATAACCGTCATGCCGGATATGGTAATCCAGCCGGGCCAAACACAAGAGACAAAGCTCATTTGAGCTACGCCGTGATATAGCCCAATACGAGGCGCCAAGACACCCACCGTGCTTCACAGATGAAGTAATGGATCATCAAATCCCCGAGGGTTTCAAACCCGTAAACATCGAATCATACGATGGCACAACAGATCCGGCGGTATGGATCGAGGATTATATCTTCATATCCACATGGCCCGCGGCGATGATCTACACGCCATCAAATACCTCCCACTCAAGCGTAAAGGACCAGCTCGGCATTGGCTTAACAGCTTGCCAGCAGAATCAATTGGTTGTCGGGAGGACCTGGAAGCCGCATTCCTCGACAACTTCCAGGGCACCTATGTGCGACCACCAGACGCAGATGACCTAAGCCACATAATTCAGGAGCGAGAGGAATCGGCCAGACAATTCTGGACACGGTTCCTAACCAAGAAAAATCAAATAGTCAACTGTCCGGACGCAGAGGCCCTTCCAGCCTTCAAGCATAACATCCGTGACGAGTGGCTTGCCCGGCACCTAGGACAGGAAAAGCCGAAATCCATGGAAGCCCTGACAACACTCATGACCCGCTTTTGCACGGGAGAAGACAGCTGGCTAGCTCGTAGTAATAACATGACCAAGAGCCCTGGTAATTCGGATACCAAGGACAACATTGGCAGGTCGCGTTGCAACAAGCAAAAGCGCCGCATTAAGAGCGACAATGCTGAGGATACGACAGTTAATACCGGATTCAGAGGCTCTAAACCCGGTCAGCGGAAAAAGCCATTCAAAAGAAATACTCCAGGCCCGTCCAATTTGGACCGGATACTCGATCGCTCGTGCCAGATACACGGCACCCCCGAAAAACCAGCCAACAACACCAACAGGGATTGTTGGGTGTTCAAGCAGGCAGGCAAGTTAAACATCGAAAACAATGACAAGGGGCTGCATAGCAATGACGAGGAGGAGCCCCGGCCACCGAACAATAGGGGACAGAAGGGCTTCCCCCCACAAGTGCGGACGGTGAACATGATATACGCAACCCACATACCCAAAAGGGAGCGGAAGCATGCACTCAGGGACGTATATGCGTTTGAGCCAGTCGCCCCAAAGTTCAACCCATGGGCCTCTTGCCCGATCACCTTTGATCGAAGGGACCACCCCACTAGCATCCACCATGGTGGATTCGCCACATTGGTTCTAGACCCAATCATTGACGGATTTCACCTCACTAGAGTCCTTATGGACGGCGGCAGCAGCCTGAACCTGCTTTATTAGGATACAGTGCGAAAAATGGGCATAGATCCCTCAAGGATTAAACCCACAAATACGACCTTTAAAGGCATCATACCAGGTGTAGAGCCAACTGTACAGGCTCAGTTACACTTGAGGTGGTCTTCGGATCCCCGGATAATTTCCGAAGCGAGGAGTTAATCTTCGACATAGTCCCGTTCCGCAGTGGCTATCACGCACTGCTCGGACGAACCGCATTTGCAAAGTTCAATGCGGTGCCGCACTACGCATACCTCAAGCTCAAGATTCCAGGCCCTCGAGGAGTCATTACGGTCAATGGAAACACCGAACGCTCTCTCCGAACGGAGGAGCATACAGCGGCCCTCGCGGCGGAAGTACCAAGCAGCCTCTCAAGGCAATTCTCCAGTCCAGCCATTAAACGTCCGGACATCGTCAAGCGCGCGTGGAGTAACCTACAACAAGACCGTCTGGCACGTTCCGAGCACGCCAGAGTAACGCGCCCCAACCCCACCGCCGCGAAACTGCTAAACCAGACTACGCATACATAACTACACTCTGGAAATACCATGGGCATAGGGGGAGGGGCACGACCACGGCATGCCCAAAATGCGGCTCAACCGCACCAGGGGCTCCCGATTTAGTCATTCCTTTTTTTTCTTACTTTCAGGACTCCACTTTCCGGAAGGCCTGTACGGCAGTATAATAGCCGAACACACGATGCAACAGTCAGGGAGGCAGAAAGCTACGTCGAGTGTCCAGGTGGTCTCTATAACGAGCAGTATACTTGTTTCACATATCATCCCGCAGCTCGTCCCTGGAGGGGGACATGTCAAATAGTCCCACCTCTTGCTTATCGCACTTTTTGTGTCGTTCTGCTTTTTACCGCAGCCTTTTCGAATAAACAATACATAGCTTTTGTCTATTATTGCATTCCTTTTTTATAAAAATATGTTCAGTTATGACATTATGCAACCAGACACTTTAGTACGGACAATACACCGAGGGCTTACGTACCCAGAATATGGTGTGAGAAGTCCGAACACTCTCATGAGTGCGGCACCGATCTTATAGCATTATATGCATCGGTTCAATCATGTCTTGGGTCAATAGTTGGGTTTGCCGGCTCCCATGTTTTGGTACCTTACGCTCCATTATATCAGCTAAGGTAGACCGGGAGAACCACCGTGATTGTGCCCTGCTGAGCTGGGCTAAGCACCTCAATGGAGAAAGCTAAACTGACCATCATGATAGGGCGAGAGCTGGTCGCTGTTCGAGAGGTTTTCGAGTCCCTAAAGACTTATGCCGCTTAGAGCGAGGAGTCGGCTTTGTCCGCCTAGGCGTGATAGCGCCTCAACTCGGTCTTCCGAATACTAGGGCTTCACCAAATTTAAAATTATAGAATTCTATGGCTAAGGAGAGTGTTCAAGCATTATAGTCCGATTGCCTTGTTCGTTGTGTTGAGCGCCTCCCTCAAGGACCCAATAACGGGAAAAAGAGCGCCAAGTTTATCCGAACACCCCAAGACTTTCATGCATGGGGGCGGTTTACCACTCGCCATCTCTCAATTTTAATAAACGGCTGCACAGAAGGTAATGTTTTAAATTCAAAAGCGTTGCTTAGTGCATATGAACAAGTTTTCAGCGTATAGGATCACAAATGCGAGTTTACTAAAAAATTACATATTTGGAGCACTCATCCGCTATACGGAGGGCACCCTTTAAAAGACGCCCTCATAATACATCTCGGGCTTGCGATGCTCCTTGCCCAGCGGTGGTCCGTCCGTCACAAGCTTCTCAGCGTCCATCTTGCCGCAGTGCACTTTAGCACGGGCAAGGGCCCTACGGGCAGCTTCGATGCATACAGAGCGCTTGATGACTTCAAGCCTTGGACAGGCATCCACCAGCCGCCTTACCAGCCCGAAGTAGTTCCCAGGCATGGCTTCCCCAGGCCACAGCCGGACTACGAGACCCTTCATGGCCTGTTCGGCCACCTTATGGAGCTCGACCAGCTGCTTCACTTGTCGCTCAAGGGCACTGGTGTCCGCCTCAAGATATCGAGACCAGAACACCTTCTCCGCCGAGCTCCCTCTTCGGCTCGGTAGAATGCGGCAGCATCGGACACACTCCGGGGAAGATCTGCGAATGCTCCTGGAGAGCTTCGGACTCGGGTAAGTAACAAGTAATTCACTTTCGTGTGCTTGCTTCGCATAAAAGAATGCCTTACCCGCCGCTATCTTCTTCATCGCCTCAATTTCCTGGAGGGCTTTTTGGGCTTCGACCTTGGCAGATTTGGCATTCTCAAGCGCCGAGGCAAGCTCGGACACTCGAGTCTTTGAGTCAAGCTCTAAACTCTCGTGTTTTTCCATGAGAGCCTGGAGCTCTTGCTGCACCTCTGCCACCCGCGCCTCCTGCTTCTCTCGCTCGGTGTGCTCCACGGCCGCATTGTTTTCGGCCTTGGACAATGCTTCCTTCAGGGTCGCCACCTCGGTTGTGGCCCCTGCAATACTCACGTTGGTCCTGTCATTTTTTGCAACCACATCTTTTTTTTATATACTTACATAAGGTATTACTTACCTTCCTTATCCTCGAGCTGCTTCTTGGGAAGGCCGAGCTCGTTCTCGGACCGCCGAGGCTCGCTTCAATGCATCGACCTCCATGATCCAAGGCGGCAGAGGTCGAGAGCGCAGCCTGCATTCCCATATTGACATACTTATGTTAGACTCTGCAGATATCTTTTGATCCTCGCCTCGCTTTTCTTTCCAACACCAAACTGAGCATCGAGGGCTACCGTCTATGCGATAATATTTTTACATATCTTAAATACATACCTCAAAGCCTGTTAGAAGGCTGGCACAGGCTTCAGTCAGCCCGCTCATGGCGGACTAAACCTTCTGGATCACCACACGCATAATAGTGCGGTGCTCCTCATCGATGGAGGCGCCGTTAAGCACCTCCAGCAAATTATCCGGTGCCTCCGGTTGGACGGAGGTCACCGGCATCGTAGGCTTGCCCTTCTTATGTGGGGCCTGCCTGCCGGACTCCGAAACCACTGAAGGTTCCGGTGCGGAGTCTGGCCCAGGGCCGGACTTAGAGCCCTTTGGGGTTTTATCCCCTTTGCGCCTGGAGTCCGGTAGGTCGCCTTGCGGCGCCACCAGGACCACCCCCTCCTGGCTCGGACCCTTTTGGGACTCCACCTTGGCATCGTCCGTAGGACGAGGGGAGGTAGCAGTCGGAAGTGAAAGCTATTCACATCCGACGAATGCAGGGATCCGCTCGACGAAGCGTCGAGCTGGGCCGCGGGTGAACTGCATGATTACATTCGGCGTTAGAAGATACTGTGCAGTAAAGGAACGCCATGAGTTATTCTGGTATCCGGATACTTACGTTTTTGCCAGGGGCTTGGCCCTGGATGGCCACTCCTCTTCACCGTCGTCGGCGTTGGTGGAGTAGTCCGGAGGAAGGGTCCTTCCCTTCTTGGACCCTCCGCCCCCCAGTTGGGGCGGCCTTCCTTTTCATTCCTCCCCCTGCTGGAGGGGGAGAGGCTTCTTCTTCCTCCTCCTCGTCTTCGGAGGAGGAGTGCGCCTCCGAGTCATCGACGATGAATCCGGCACCACCGGGCGCCGGGAACTCTTTCGAGTTCCCGTGGCCTTCTTCTTGGCCTTCTTCTCCGCACCACGAAGGTGCCGGACCAGCAGCCCCGCCAAGTGGGCGTCTGCTGATCTTTTGGCAAAGAAGCCGGACAATGATCTGTCCGGTCTTCTTCTGCCATTCTCAGAAAAGGAACGGGAGCTTAGATCCCGCACAGAGTTAAACTATGAAAAACAAGTATCCCGTAAAGGGTAAAATAAGCTTACTACGCTGGCTTGGCGCTTCGCGCGGAATCCGCGATCCTCGGTGATGGAAGGGGGAACCTCGGCGCCCTTGAATAGCACCTTTCCAGGCATCCTCGTGCGTTGTGTCAAAGAGCCTGGTCAGAGTTTGGTGCTGGGCCGGGTTGAACTCCCATAAGTTAAAAGCCCGTCGTTGACACGGGAGGATCCGGCGGATGAGCATGACCTAGACTACGTTGACGAGTTTAACCTCTTTGTCCACCAGGTCTCGGACGCAGGTTTGGAGTCCGGTCCGCTCTTCCGAATTACCCCACGACAGGCCCTTCTCTTTCCAGGAGGTGAGCCGTGTGGGGATGCCAAATCGGAATTCGGGGGCCGCTGCCCATTCAGGGTCACGCGGCTCGGTGATGTAGAACCACCCCGATTGCCACCCCTTTATGGTCTCCACGAAGGAGCCCTCGAGCCATGTAACGTTGGGCATCTTGCCCACCATGGCGCCTCCGCACTCCGCTTGCTGGCCGCCCACTACCTTCGGCTTGACATTGAAGGTCTTCAGCGATAAGCTGAACTGGGGCTTGATGCGGAGGAAAGCCTCGCACACGATCGACGATAAACGCCGAGATGTTGAGGATGAAGTTTGGGGCCAGATCGTGGAAATCCAGGCCGTAGTAGAACATGCGGGAAACCTAGTACGCAGAGGAAGTGGGTGAGGAACACCACCCTCTCATGGGGCCTGGGGGTGGGGATGAGCTGCCCCTTGTCGGGAAGCCGGTGTGCGATGTCATTGGACAAGTATCCGGCCTTCTCAGCTTTTTAGTGTGCCCCTCTGTGACGGAGGAGACCATCCACTTGCCTCCCGCTCCAGACATGGCTGGAGAAGGTTGAGGCGGGATGTGCGGACTTGGGCGCTGGAGCTCGAGTGCGTGAAAATGGATAAGCGAAGGAGGAAGAAGGCGTAGATGGAAAATGTGGATCCTTATCCCCTTATATGGGCGGACGAAACTATGTGCCCCCACCAGCCTGGTAAAACTCGCTTATCTCCCAAGCGCCGTAAATTAATGGCACGGTTGGGCTACCCACGCCCGTATTGATGAGAATCCCGGAATAAGGGGACACGATCTCTGCTTCAACAAGACATGTCAAGGAAACCGCCTCGCTAAGTGCGCAGAGGTGGGATAGTAAAAACCATTCGAATAAAGGCTTGGCCGCGGTGTCACGCTGCGAAATACGTCAGCAGATTGGATTTGTGTAAATATTATTCTCTCTACAGTGGTATGTGGAAATTATTTTGCAGAGCCGGACACTATCCTTGTGTTCAAAATCTTCTATGAAGTACTCGGAGGAGGAACCCGCCTTTCAATGCCGAAGACAATCTGCTACCGGACTCGTCATCATTGAAGCCTGGTTCAAAGCTCCGAGGAGTCTGGATTAGGGGTTGTCCGGATGGCCGAACTATGACCTTTGGTCGGACTCCTGAACTATGAAGATACAAGATTGAAGACTTCGTCCCATGTCCGGATGGGACTTTCCTTGGCGTGGAAGGCAAGCTTGGCAATACGGATATGTAGATCTCCTCCCATTTGTAACCGACTCTACATAACCCTAACCCTCTCCGGTGTCTATATAAACCGGAGGGTTTTAGTCCGTAGGACGAACAACAATCATACCATAGGCTAGCTTCTAGGGTTTAGCCTCTCTGATCTCGTGGTAGATCTACTCTTGTACTACCCATATCATCAATATTAATCAAGAAGGAGTAGGGTTTTACCTCCATCGAGAGGGCCCGAACCTGGGTAAAAACATCATGTCCCTTGTCTCCTGTTACCATCCGCCTAGGCGCACAGTTCGGGACCCCCTACCCGAGATCCGCCGGTTTTGACACCGACAAAAACCCTCTCGGAGAAGCAAGGACTCGGAAAGGAAAGAAAAGTCATCAAGGAGCTACACAAAAAGAAGACATCAAGCTCATGCTGGTGAATGGGTATCCGGCTCCGACTCCGACAATCACTCTGAAAGAAGTTATCACTCCGACTCCGAATATACTCAAGATGAAGGTGTTGCCGGTCTAGCACTTGTGTCAACCAACTCCTACGACATATTTGACTGACCAAATGAAGGAATTGGAAGATGTTTCATGGCCAAAGGTCCAAAGGTAACACATCCCGAGTATGTTGATTTCAATAGTGATGAAGATGATTTCCTAGGTGATGATGATTTACTTGTTGACAACTCTAGTGATGAAGACTATGATGAAACGTCAATTAATCATGCTAATCAAGATAAAACGAATGATGATGATAAGAAGGAGATTGAGCGTCTATCTAAAGAACTAAACACTCTTAAGTTAGCTCATGAAACTACCTTGGAAGATCATCGAGAACTTTTAAAGACTCATGATAAGATAAACTTTGAAAAGCTCAACCTTGAGCAAGAGCATGAGCTTTTAAAGGCAATCAATGATGATCTTTGCAAGAAAAGTTCTTCTTACATTGCCAAGCGTTTACTCTTGTCTACTTACATGCCACAAGTTAAATCTAGCAACAAGAACAAGAAAGATGCTTCATCTAGTAGTAACAACAATCATGCTAAATCCAATGTTGTTGCTTCTAGTAGTTCTCTTGATTCCACTAATTATTCTATTAGCCAAGTTACACTTGAGCAAGAAAATAGCTTATTTAAGGGAATTATAGAGAAAGGTGTTCACAAGAGCCTTGCCGGAAGTAAGCAATTTGAGGAAATTGTACGCAAGCAAGGAAGACACCTGAAGAATCAAGGAGTTGGTTTTGAACGAAAGTTCAATGCCAATGGAGTTGAGTGGGAAGAAGATCAATACCCCAAGACGAAGTTTGTTCCTCAACAAGAGAAGTATGATCCTACTTCTTCCAAAGGGACACTAGCTCAAGATGATCTTCCACCACAAGACCACAAGAAAAAAAGGCAAGGACAAGCTTCAAGAGGAAATTGATGCATTTGAAGAAGCACCTAAGGCCTTGGTCAAGTGGGTTCCCAAGACTACATCAAGTTCTACTTCATCAAGTACAGCTACAACTCCAAGGATTCCCGTCAAGATGGTGTGGATCCAGAAGAAGAACTAGAGAGTTCTTGAGGGTGACTCTGCCAACATACTTCACTCTTATCATTTTGGCGAGGACAAGTGCAAACAACTTCAATATCTTGTACTAGTTCAAGGAGTCACAAACCCTCTTGTTGGTAAGACAAGGGAAAAGGTAACCTAATGCTTTCATGGACATCATCTTGTGTATGCATCACTCTATGTCTATGGATATCCTTGTTTGTTCCTTGTGGGACTAACCCATGTAGGCATTGAAAGTGCAACTCACTCCAAAGGACTGCTCCAAATGATCTACATCAACATTGAGCATCTACATCTTCAACACCTACATGAAGTCACCATCGACAAAACCCAAGGTTAGTTCATCCCTCTTAGGGGGGATATCACATCTAGGGGGAGCTTTACTCTAATCAATTAAGCTAAACAACTCTAATGGTGTGAACACAACAATGCTTTAGGTAAAAGGGGTAACCCCACTTGTGCTTAAACGATGAGTATGACCTATGATCAAATGTTCTCGTTTGACTCCTAAGTCAATATACTCATATATAGATGACCTAGTCATCGCCAAATTGCTTGATAGATGCTAGAGTATTTGTGCATGCTTTGTCACATATTTCATTTGCCATTTTAATTGTGTGAGCATGTTGAATGCATATTTTACTCATTCGAGGACATCAATTTGTTGTTTTGATTGTTTGGCTTATTCTCTTTTACCAAATGGATGGAAAAGAATGCCTAAGAACTCCCTCTAGCTATCTATGCTTTCCTCGTCTCAAACTCTATTCCTGCTACATCACAAAGTTTGATCAAGTCAGATTCGAACCACTCTCTGTGAGGAGCACTTGGAGTTCCCGATTCGTCATAGACTTAAACCTCCAAAACCTCTTTGTGCATCTCGGTCTGACCGATTCATCCCTTTTGGTCCTACCGAGTCACTAAGTTGATCTAGGGTTTTCAATCTCGGTGCAACCGATTAGAACCTTTCGGTCACACCGAGTTGGAGTAACTGCTTGCAGTTTTGCATCTCGGTGCCACCGAGTCGTTCCACTCGGTCACATCGACAGGGTCAGGTTATATATACCGACGGGCCAAATTTTGGAATTTTTTTCTGACCTCCTCGCCCGCGCGTAACCTGCTCTGCCTCTTCGGGTCTCCGGATCATCCTCTCGTCGCCAGCGACCTCCCGCCGCTGGTCTCCGCCGCCGTCAATGGCAATCTGCCCCGCCATTGCCGCCGTAGCAAGTTCGCCGCCGAACTAGGGTACAAACTTTAACTTTGTGCTAATCCTTAACTCTGATTCTTAGCACATTGCTTCGCCATGATTCTTGCCATGATTGAAATCATCCTGTCCAGCGAAAACATCCCTTAGATTAGTTTTGATTTGAAAATTTTGGGTTAGGTCTCCGCCGAATTCATCTCGGACCGACCGAGAGTCTAACCGATTTGGCTTAGGCCAGAGCACATGCGGTTTCGGTCTGACCGAAGATTGCAAATCAGTGTGACCGAGTTCGATTCTTTGTGAAACCCTAGCAGTCTCAGTACCACCGAACTGTGACTCTGTCTGACCTAGTTCACCAGTTTAGGTTCCAAAAGCTGCTTCGGTATCACCGAGTTTACAAACGGTAGATCCGAAATGCTTTCTGTGAAGAACTAAAACTAAGTTTTTAAGTCATCTATTTTGCAAAACTCCTGTACTTTGTGATGCTCATCTCTCTACCTCATCTATAATCTATTCACAGGGTCTGCTAACTGCTTGCCAGCAAGATCTCTGACTAGAGTGACAACCAGAACAAGTTTGAACAGCAGGTGCCGTTGAGTGAGGGTTCAGATCCCTCTAGCAGTTATGATGAGGGGAGCAGGAGCACACCAAGCAACCCGCCAAAGGCTGCTTCCAGGACAAGGAAGAAGAGAACTTCTGACTCTGAGGATGAAGACTATGTGGCTATTGAAGATGAAGCCACTTCAAAGAAAAAGGTGCTGAAGAAAGAGTATGGCACAACTGCTGCAACAAAGCCTGGTCTGAAAACAAAGATGCCAGCAAGAAGACAGCCCATGTCTAAGCCAAGAAAAGTTGCCATAGGTGAAACTATGAAGTTCACCATTGAATCTGAAGAAGAAGAAGCTGGTGAGGATAAGAAGAAGAAGAGGGCTAGAACCACTACTGCCAGAGTTCTTGGCAAGCCCTCAATGAGGAAAGATTCCGAAGAGGAAGAGGAAGAGGATGCTGCACCAGCACCCAAAGCACAAAATCTTATGGAGGATGCTATCAAATCAGGGGCTGCTCCATCAAAGCCCAAAGATGCTCCCAAGGCTGCTGCTCCAGCTCCAAAACCAAAACCCAATAGAAGCACTAGGAACATACCTGCTGAAGAGAAGAACAAGGCCCCAGTGCCTGAAGCTGCTGAAGAAGAAGGAGATGATTCTGTTGTTTTGAGGAAGCTGAAGCCCAAGATCCCTGACCACACTGATGCACACCCAGTTGCAGAGAACATAAAGATCAGGAAGGATGCAGGATTGAGATTATGGAGACAGTCTGATCCATATGCTATCAGGAGAAGGACTGCTATGGACTACATATTTCACACTAAGGAACAACATGACTTCTATGAGACAATTCTGCTTGACAAGAAGCCCATTGTGTGTGACATGAGATGGGTTGACTGGGAGTTTATTGAGGAGAATGAGGATCAGTTCCCTGGTGTGCTTGATAGCTTCAAGGCTTGTGGAGTTGATACTTTTGTTGCCCAGAAGCTCACCAAGTGGAATGATGAGCTAATCATGCAATTCTACCCCACTGCCCACTTCTATCCAGATGGAAGGATAGTATGGATGTTTGAAGGTACTAGGTACCAGTCTACAGTTTAGGAATGGGCCAAGCTTATCAATGCTCCTGAGGAACATGAGGATGACTTGGATATCTATGCAGAGAAGAAGAAAGTCCACAACACTATGGCCAACATGTACAAAGAGATCCCAAATGCTGCCTTGGATACACATAAGTTTGGATCTGTTCACTACTTGTTGTCTGGTCTGCCAACTATCAACTGGATCTTAAGGCACACACTGCTACCCAAGTCAGGTGATCACAAGATGATCATAGGACATGCCATCAAATTGCTGCATATATTTGATGTCCCACAGAAGTTCAAGGTCATGAGTTTGATTGTTGAGACAATCAAGAGGACTATTGCTGACCAGAAGAGGAGTTGTGGGTATGCCCCACACATTCAGGACCTCATCAACTCAAAGATGGGCAAAGGAAAATACATTTTGGATAAGGAGCACCTGCCCATCTACCTTGAATTTGAAGATAACACAATAGTGATGAATGAGAATGAACCATCTTCAGCTCAAGCACATGAGAAGAGAGAAAATGCTAAGGCAGAGAAGGCTGCAAAGATGCCAACAGTAGAGGAGGCATCTCACGTATTCTTGAAGAGCAAGCAAGACCAGCTTGGATATCTGATCCAATCCACCCTGAGGATTGAGAAGGGCCTGGCCACCCTGACCAAGAACCAGGAGAGTCTGGAGAGGATCATTGAGACAAAATTCTATGACCTTGATGTCAAGATTACAGAGATCCAAACTGCAGTTGAGCAGCTCCAGGAGGAAGCTGTGGAGAAGAAGGGCAAGTCGACCACAGATGCTTTTGCCAGAGTGCACAGAGGACAGAGATCTGCTGCAGTGCCAGTGACAGACACCAGAGCAACAACATCAGCACCAGCAGCTACATCTCCAGTTCCACCTCCAGCAGCTACTCCACCAGCTCCAACTACTTCATCTGAAGCCTTCGTCCTTGGAGTTCTCTCAACACGACCTCCCGAAGATCAAGCCCGAGAGTCGTTTAGCACTATGCATTTTTGAACTTTTTGGTAACTTGTTACCAAAGGGGGAGAAACATGTATAGATCATAGTCTTCGAGAGAGAGTGTTGCTTTTTTGTTCTCTCTTGCTATTTTAGGCTTCGAGAGAGAGTGTCGCTTTTTTATTCTCTCTTGCTATTTTGGTTGAAACTTTATTGTGTGCTTGTGTGAGATACTACTTTATGTCCTTGTGAGATACTTGTTTGATCATGTGTTTGATCATATTCTACTCTTAATGCTTGTTAGATGATATTATCTCTTATATCCTTATGATCATTCACTTTGCTTGGTGATGAGTGTATGTGTTTTAATTTCTATCATTTTGAGCGCTCCACCAAGATGTATGTGACATGGAAGAGTAACCCATGATCCTAATCGATTGTGCATTTGCATTCAAAAGCAAATTTAAATAATGCACAAATTTAGGGGGAGCTCTTGCTTATCACATACCTCTCAAAGCGACGATGTTTTTCAATCTTACTTATCATTTGTCGAAGCTTTGATCTATATGTTGTCATCAATTACCAAAAAGGGGGAGATTGAAAGTGCAACTATCCCTGGGTGGTTTTGGTAATTCCTAACAACATATAGCTCACTGAGCTAATGCTATTCCAAGATGAATATTTTAGGAAAGCTCAATGGTTGGCATGGCATGGACTAGAAAGTGGACCCTTCAAAATGCTAAAGACAAAAGATTGGCTAAAGCTCAAAGCACAAGACTCTACATTTTCTATTTTAGTGATCCAGGATCATATTGAGTCTATAGGAAAAGTCAATACTATTAAGAAGGGATGAGGTGTTGCTTAATGAGGTTCTTGCACAAAATGCTTAGTGATATGCTCCAAAACCCTCCACTGCTTTCTCACATCAACATATGTCCCAAACCAAAACTCCAACTCGGCCCCGCCGATTCTTTCTATCCGGAGCCACCGAGTTCAGTTGACATAGCCACTGCCAGAAACCCTAGTCTTTTCGGTCTCACCGAGATGGGATTGCAAACTCTCTGTTTCCCTTCGTAACGTTTCGGTCAAACCAAGATGAGTGATCGGTCCCACCAAGATTGCAATGCAAACACTCTGTTTCCTTTTCGTAACGTTTCGGTCCAACCGAGATGAGCGAATCGGTCCCATCGAGTTTGCCTGACCAACTCTCTATTTGACTATTACCAAAATCGGTCTCACCGAGTTTGTGTAATCGGTCTCACCGAGATTACGTTATGCCCTAACCCTAATGACATCGGTCTCACTGATTTGACATGTCAGTCCCACCAAAATGCCTAACGATCACATTATGAACCAAATCAGTCTGACCGAGTTCTTTGAATCGGTCCCACCGAGTTTGGTGATTTGTGTGTAACGGTTAGATTTTGTGTGTAGGCTATATATACCCTCCACCCACTCTTCATTGGTGGAGAGAGCCATCAGAACATGCCTACACTTCCAACACATATGTTTTGAGAGAGAACCCCCTACACTTGTGTTGAGGTCAAGATATTCCACTCCAACCATATAAATCTTGATCTCTAGCCTTCGCCAAGTTGCTTTCCACTCAATTCCTCTTTCCACCAAGTCCAATCCTATGAGAGAGAGTTGAGTGTTGGGGAGACTATCATTTGAAGCACAAGAGCAGGGAGTTCATCACCAACACACCATTTGTTACTTCTTGGAGAGTGGTGTCTCCTAGATTGGCTAGGTGTCACTTGGGAGCCTCCGTCAAGATTGTGGAGTTGAACCAAGGAGTTTGTAAGGGCAAGGAGATCGCCTACTTCTTGAAGATCTACCCTAGTGAGGCAAGTCCTTCGTGGGCGACGACCATGGTGGGATAGACAAGGTTGCTTCTTCGTGGACCCTTCATGGGTGGAGCCCTCAGTGGACTCGCGCAATCGTTACCCTTCGTGGGTTGAAGTCTCCATCAACGTGGATGTACGATAGCACCACCTATCGGAACCACGGATAAATAATCTCCGTGTCAACATTGCGTTTGCTCCCTCAAACTCCTCCCTTTACCTTCATATGCAATTGTTTTACATTCCGCTGCTGTACTCTTATAATTGCATGTGTAGGTTGATTGCTTGAATTGTGCTAAGTTGCTAAAATCTGCCAAGAACTAAAATTGGGAAAAGGCTAGATTTTTATTTGTTCAAGTAGTCTAATCACCCCCCCTGTAGACATACTTTTGATCCTACAGTTGGCCACCAGATCCGGCGCACACGCAAGCTCGATGGGGAGCAGCTGTGTGAGAGCTTGGATGTCGTGGTGGCTCACCTCTTCCTCGTCCATTCTGTGTTGGCAGCCATGCTGTCGAGGAAGAGGGAGGCAAAGCGGGTTACGAAACTAACTAGCTAGGCGATAGAAGCATGGGGTGAGATCGAGGCATACATACCTGTTCGATAGTGTCATGTGGTGCGGCGGTGACGACGACGACAACATCAGCAGCGGTGGTGGGGTCCCCACCAGCTAAGTGGCACGCCTTGCCACACATTGCCTGTCTGAGCGTCATGACCCAACATGTATAAATCTTGCGCATCCAAAGAAAATTATGACTCTTTCAGGACTAAGGAGTATAGAGCGCAAACAATAGAGATATACCAAAAGCATGGTAAGCTGAGGATAGTAAGTCGATAGGATAATTAATTTGCAAGCACATGACCAAATATATTCCAAAAAGCCGGAGTGGCAGTGCCAGATAAGACAAACTGTTTGCATCAAATTTAGATGAAAGAAACAAAGATTCAAGATACCAAAATCCTGAATGTTAATCTTCAAATTCCAGAACGGTGCTACGCCTCCCCCGAGCTTGAGCCCCTCGTTGGCCAAGGCATACCTTAATCTGCTGTTGTTGTGGAGTTTGGTTTGTATTTGAGAACAACTTATGATATTGTTGAAGGATAGTGGGAAAGATAAACTAAAAATAATAGTATTCTGGTGACAGAAATATCATTTGTCCAAATCGCAAATAAGTACTCCCTCCGTCCCACAATGTAAGCCATTTTTGCAAACTAACATAGCTTGCAGAAACATCTTACTTTATGGAATGGAGGTAGTACAAACTATTAATGGGAAGATAGAAAAGTACAATGAGGTCTAGTGAATCAAAGATCACCGACTCTGTATAAGATTTTACAAAATTGCAGAGCATGTTGCCATCATTGATAATTCATAGCAAGAGTTTAGTTTTGGTCAGACATAACCAGCGGCTTGTAATTAAAGAAGCACATGCACGAAATAGGGCCCGTTCCAACAAAGAAATATGAAATATCTTATCAGAATAAATTTGGAAGGAAAAAATGAACCATCCGTACCTACTTTATTGATCTAGCTATAATCACCCTGGCCATTAAAAGCAGAGCGCCAAAAACTGGCAAACAAAATTTGTTAGATAATAGAAATTTAGAATCATCAAGGGACATAATACCACCATGCTATAAAGAAGGAACATGGAAACATTTTGGCATAATGGGATTTCTACATTTGGATTAGCTTAGTTTATAAGCCTTGAAGTTGAACAATTAATATAACAGCTTAGGAAACCAATGCAAATGTATTACCTCAGACTTGAGTTCGTCATATAAAAGAAACATAAAACAAGCATGTCTCAAATCTAGCCAATGGTCTGTGTTTTAAAAATAACTTGGACACAGTATGTCAGGAAAGACGTTAATAATGAATACATAAATTTTAGTGCAAAGCTTATGGACACACCCATAGTTTAGGTTGATATTGTGGAAGCAAATTCCATGGCACCGAGTGCTCTCGAGAGCTCCAGCTTGGCAAAACAAATAAAATTAAACCCAACATATAGTTCTATATCATGAATATACCAAAAGTAATCAAGGTATAGTCAATAGTACATGGAACTATGGATCAAGGTAATCAAGGTACCAAAAGTAATCAAGGCTACTTTATGCTATTTACCATTACAACTACACTTAAGCACAGCAGTTCTGAAACCAGATGTCGATACAACACAATCTAATCCCTGTAAAATAATAAATCTTATTTTGTGCTAACCAATTTCTATGCCACTTTCATAAGGAATTAACATCTAAACCACCCTAGATGTTGAATGCTCATACTCTAGGAAGAACATATATAGACTTCCTATGAACAGAGGATCACAACACATGCAATGCATGAGCTAAATTGAAAATGAAAATAAATATGTCGCTTTCCCAAGGAACATACATCCAAACCACCCTAGATGGGGAACTCTCACAGCCTAGAAACCATAGAAAAAAATTCTCTAAGAAAACATCAAGCAATAACGACTGTAAGAGAAACATAAGCAATGCATGAAACAAACATCTATCTCACGCGTTTGTATGTAAATGCACCACATGCACAGCTTCCTGAAGGTTCAAGTTTAAAACGTGGTTCTCAAAAGAATGCCCCAACTATAGGTCCAAAAAAGCAGATCTCATGCCCAATCACACATAGAGCATAAATACCAATTTGAGTTGATTCATTTAAACACAGAATCAGGATAATCCAAAAAGAAGCAGACCGACAATATACTTATATACCTAGATAGACCCATCCTAACCACCCTGCACTGACTCACTACTCGCCTTTTAGCACCCATATATGAAACAAAAGAATGAAAGCCTCCGCTGCACCTATGTTGCTGCAGAGAATTAAATCAAGCCATTCAACCGATAACTTTCTTGGAGCGAGTCAAAGTGCAACTCACTCTTAACCAGATTAAATCAAAGACCAACAACAAACAATAAAACATCAAGAACAACTTATATGCAATAGGTATGAGAGAGAAGAAATCTTTACATAAGAGGGCTATAAACCCCGGAGCATAAATAAGTAACATCTCTAAATACAAATAAAAATGGTTCAGGGTTCAATGCATAGTGGGCTCAGATTCGCCTTTCCTTGATCATATAACCTACCCCCATCATCTCTTATCACTGCTACCTCTTGAGCACTGCGTTGATTTTTCCCTTGAAGAGGAAAGGGTGATGCAGCAAAGTAGCGTAAGTATTTCCCTTAGTTTTTGAGAACCATGGTATCAATCTAGTAGGAGACCACACACAAGGCGCCTCGTACCTACACAGACAAATAAGAACCTTGCAACCAACGCGATAAAGGGGTTGTCAATCCCTTCACAGCCACTTGCAAAAGTGAGATCTGATAGAGATAATAAGATAAATATTTTTGGTACTTTCATGATATAGATTGAAAGTAAAGATTGCAAAGTAAAATAGATTGGAAACTTATATGATGGAAAATAGACCCGAGGGCCATAGGTTTCACTAGTGGCTTCTCTCAAGATAGCATAATTATTACGGTGGGTGAATAAATTACTGTCGAGCAATTGATAGAAAAGTGCATAGTTATGAGAATATCTAGGCATGATCATGTATATAGGCATCACGTCCGTAACAAGTAGACTGAAACGATTTTGCATCTACTACTATTACTCCACACATCGACCGCTATCCAGGATGCATCTAGAGTATTAAGTTCATAAGAACGGAGTAACACATTAGGCAAGATGACATGATGTAGAGGGATAAACTCAAGCAATATGATATAAACCCCATCTTTTTATCCTTGATGGCAACAATACAACACGTGCCTTGCTGCCCCTGCTGTCACTGGGAAAGGACACCGCAAGATTGAACCCAAAGCTAAGCACTTCTCTCATGGCAAGAAAGATCAATCTAGTAGGCCAAACCAAACTGATAATTCGAAGAGACTTGCAAACATAACAAATCATACATAAAAGAATTCAGAGAAGATTCAAATATTGTTCATAGATAATCTTGATCATAAACCCACAGTTCATCGGATCTTGACAAACACACCGCAAAAAGAGTTACATCGAATAGATCTCCAAGAAGATCAAGGAGAAGTTTGTATTGATATCCAGAGAGAGAGAAGAAGCCATCTAGCTAATAACTATGGACCCGAAGGTCTGTGGTAAACTACTCACACATTGTTGGAGAGGCTATGGTGTTGATGTAGAAGCTCTCAGTGATCGATTCCCCCTCCGGTGGAGAACTGGAAAAGGCCCCAAGATGGGATCTCACGGGTACAGAAGGTTGCGGCGGTGGAAATAGGGTTTTGTGGTGCTCCTGAATGTTTTCGAGGTATATGGGTATATATAGGAGGAAGAAGTAGGTCGGTGGAGCTGCGAGGGGCCCACGAGGGTGGG
The DNA here is from genome assembly GCA_021605205.1 of Aegilops longissima. Lineage (NCBI taxonomy): Eukaryota > Viridiplantae > Streptophyta > Magnoliopsida > Poales > Poaceae > Aegilops > Aegilops longissima. The sequence goes on along the minus strand of CM038678.1, from coordinate 720,387,893 downwards.
GGGCGCGGCCAGGGGGGTAGGCGCGCCTCCCTGCCTCATGGCATCCTCGCTTCTTTTTTTACGTTCACTCCAAGTCCTCTGGATCACGTTTTTTCCAAAAATCACTATCCCAAAGGTTTCATTCCGTTTGGATTCCGTTTGATATGCCTTATCTGCGAAACACTGAAATAGGCAAAAAACAGCAATTTGCACTGGTCCTTCGGTTAATAGGTCAGTCCCAAAAATAATATATAAGTGTATAATAAAGGCCATTAAACATCCAAAACAGATAATATAATAGCATGGAACAATGAAAAATTATAGATACGTTGGAGACGTATCAAGCATCCCCAAGCTTAATTCCAGCTCGTCCTCGAGTAGGTAAATGATAAAAACAGAAATTTTGATGCGGAATGCTACCTAGCATAATTTCTAAGTATTCTCTTTATTGTGGCATGAATGTTCGGATCCGAAAGATTCAAGATAAAAGTTTAATATTGACATAAAAATAATAATAGTTCAAGCATACTAACCAAGCAATTATGTTTTCTCAAAATAACATGGCCAAAGAAAGTTCATCCCTACAAAATCATATAGTTTGGTCATGCTCCATTTTCGTCACACAAGAATGTTCTCTTCATGCACAACACCGATGACAAGCCAAGCAATTGTTTCACACTTTAGTAATCTCAAACTTTTTTCAATTTTCACGCAATACATGAGCGTGAGCCATGGATATAGCACTATAGTTGGAATAGAGTATGATGATGGGGGTTGTGTGGAGAAGACAAAAAAGCAGAAAGTCTCACATTGACGCGGCTAGTCAATGGGCTAGGGAGATGCCCATCAATTGATGTCAATGCAAGGAGCAGGGATTGCCATGCAACGGATGCACTAGAGCTATAAATGTATGAAAGCTCAACAAAAGAAACTAAGTGGGTGTGCATCCAACTTGCTTGCTCATGAAGACCTTGGGCATTTGAGCAAGCCCATTGTTGGAATATACAAGCCAAGTTCTATAATGAAAAATTCCCACTAGTATATGAAAGTGACGAAACAAGAGACTCTCTATCATAAAGATCATGGTGCTACTTTGAAGCACAAGTGTGGAAAAAAGATAGTAGCATTGTCCCCTTTTTATTTCTCTTTTTTTATTTTTTATTTAGCCTTTCTCTTTTTTATTTGGCCTTTCTCTTTTTTTTTCGGGACAATGCTCTATTAATGATAATCATCACACTTCTATTTATTTACAACTCAATGATTACAACTCGATACTAGAACAAAATATGAATCTATCTAAATGCCCCCGGCGGTGTACCGGGATGGGAAATGAATCAAGAGTGACATGTATGAAAAATTATGCACGGCGGCTTTGCCACAAATACGATGTCAACTACATGATCATGCAAGGCAATATGACAATGATGATGCGTGTCATAATAAATGAAACGGTGGAAAGTTGCATGGCAATATATCTCGGAATGGCTATGGAAATGCCATAATAGGTAGGTATGGTGGTTGAGGGAGTTCTGGATTAGGGGGTGTACGAATAGCCGGACTATAACCTTTGGCCGGACTCCTGGACTATGAAGATACAAGATTGAAGACTTCGTCCCGTGTCCGGATGGGACTTTCCTTAGCGTGGAAGGCAAGCTTGGCAATACGGATATGTAGATCTCCTCCCATTGTAACCGACTCTGTGTAACCCTAGCCCTCTCCGGTGTCTATATAAACCGGAGGGTTTTAGTCCGTAAGACGAACAACAATCATACCATAGGCTAGCTTCTAGGGTTTAGCCTCTCTGATCTCATGGTAGATCTACTCTTGTACTACCCATATCATCAATATTAATCAAGCAGGAGTAGGGTTTTACCTCCATCGAGAGGGCCCAAACCTGGGTAAAAACATCGTGTCCCTTGTCTCCTGTTACCATCCACCTAGACGCACAGTTCGGGACCCCCTACCCGAGATCCGCCGGTTTTGACACCGACATTGGTGCTTTCATTGAGAGTTCCTCTGTGTCGTCACCTTTAGGCCAGATGGCTCCTCCGATCATCAACAATGATGCGGTCCAGGTGAGACTTTTCTCCCGGACAGATCTTCAGATTCGGGCGGCTTTGCACTGCGGGCCAATTTGCTTGGCCATCCGGAGCAGATCGAAGCTACGCCCGCCATCGGTCAGATTTGGAAGTTTGAACTACACGGTGACGTCCGCGGAGACTTGATCTTCGACGGGTTCGAGCCACAGCCGAAGCGCCCGCCTTTATCACGATGGGCATGATCTAGCTCGCCGCAGAGCAAAGTGCCACGAAGGCTGCACCAGTGTCCGCCCGACCCTTAGCTCGGAGCCGACCGTGCTAATCGAGGACGGGTGGCTGGACATCGCCTCGGGGCTGCAATCTCTATGGCGATCGAGCGAACACCAGCCTTGTCCTTTGCGGCTCGTGACTCAAGGTGCGGACTCCTCTCCGGACTCCGAACCTTCCGCGCCCCTGCCAATCGAATCCGATTGGGCGCCGATCATGGAGTTCGCCGCTGCGGACATCTTTCAGCACTCGCCCTTCGGCGACATCCTGAATTCACTAAAGTCTCTCTCTTTATCAGGAGAGCCTTTGCCGGACTATGGTCAGCAAGGTTGGGATGCGGACGACGAAGAAATTCAAAGCCCACCCACCACCCACTTCGTAGCCACTGTCGATGATTTAACCGACATGCTCGACTTCGACTCCGAAGACATCGACGGTATGGACGCCGATGCAGGAGACGACCAAGAACCAGCGCCTATAGGGCATTGGAAGGCCACCTCGTCGTATGACATATACATTGTGGACACCCCAAAAGAAGGGAAGGGCGATGGAACAACAGAGGATGACCCCTCCAAGAAGCAGCCTAAGCGCCGGCGTCAGCGGCGCCGCTCTAAATCCCGCCAAAGCAAAAACGGCGATTCCGGCACGGGAGATAATAACACCCCGGACAGTGCCGAAGACAACCCCCTCCAGCAAGATTCACCACAGGAGGATGGAGAAGCCAGCCCTCATGAGAGAGCGGCCGACAGAGAGGTAGAGGACGATAATTACATGCCTCCCTCCGAAGATGAGGCAAGCCTCGACGACAACGAATTTGTCGTGCCTGAGGATCCCGTCGAACAAGAGTGTTTCAAACGCAGGCTTATGGCCACGGCGAGCAGCCACAAGAAAAAACAGCAACAGCTTAGAGCTGACCAAGACTTGCAAGCCGACAGATGGACTGAAGTCCTTGCGGCCGAAGAGTACGAACTCGAACGCCCCTCCAAGAGCTACCCAAAGCGCAGGCTGCTACCCCGATTAGATGAGGAAGCACCTAAACCTACATCACCAGCGGACGACGCGGCCGACCGGCCACCTCTTGGCCGCGACAGAGAGGCCTCTCGGCCCTCCACTCAAGCCGCACCCCGGCGTCGCTCAAAGAATACCAAGGCACGGGGAAATGCGCCAGACCTGCGAGATATATTGGAGGACAAGGCAAGGCAAACAAGATCGATCTACAGATCGCGTGGGCGCCCCACAACGCATGACGATAACCGTCATGCCGGATATGGCAATTCCGGCCGGGCCCAACACAGTAGACAAAGCTCATTTGAGCTACATCGTGATATAGCCCAGTACAGAGGCGCCGCACACCCACTATGCTTCACAGATGAATTAATGGATCATCAAATCCCCAAGGGTTTCAAACCTGTAAACATCGAATCATACGATGGCACAACAGATCCTGCGGTATGGATCGAGGATTATCTCCTTCATATCCACATGGCCCGCAGTGATGATATACACGCCATCAAATACCACCCGCTCAAGCTTAAAGGACCAGCTCGGCATTGGCTTAACAAATTGCCAGCATAGTCAATTGGTTGTTGGGAGGACCTAGAAGCCGCATTCCTCGACAATTTCCAGGGCACCTATGTGCGACTACCAGATGCCGATGACCTAAGCTACATAATTCAGCAGCTATACGAATCGGCCAGACAATTCTGGACACGGTTCCTAACTAAGAAAAATCAAATAGTCGACTGTCCGGACGCAGAGGCCCTCGCAGCCTTCAAACATAACATCTATGACGAGTGGCTTGCCCGGCACCTAGGACAAGAAAAGCCGAAATCCATGGCAGCCCTCACAACACTCATGACCCGCTTTTGCGCGGGAGAAGATAGTTGGCTAGCTCGTAGTAATAACATGACCAAGAGCCCTCGTAATTCGGATACCAAGGATAGCAATGGCAGGTCGCGTCGCAACATGCACAAGTGCCGCATTAACGGCGACAATGCTGAGGATACGGCAGTTAATGCCGGACTGAGAGGCTCTTAACCCGGTCAGTGGAAAAAGCCATTTAAAAGAAATACTCCGGGCCCGTCCAGTTTGGACCGAATACTCGATCGCTCGTGCCAGATACACGGCACCCCCGAAAAACCAGCCAATCACACCAACAGGGATTGTTGGGTGTTCAAGCAGGCAGGCAAGTTAAATGTCGAAAACAGTGACAAGGGGTTGCACAGCGATGACGAGGAGGAGCCCCGACCGCCGAACAATAGGGGACAGAATGGCTTCCCTCCATAAGTGCACACGGTGAACATGATATACGCAACCCACATACCCAAAAGGGAGCGGTAGCGTGCACTCGGGGACGTATATGCATTGGAGCCAGTCACCCCAAAGTTCAACCCGTGGTCCTCCTGCCCGATCACGTTTGATCGAAGGGACCACCCCACTAGCATCCGCCATGGCGGATTCACCGCATTGGTTCTAGACCCAATCATTGACGGATTTCACCTCACTAGAGTCCTTATGGACGGCGGCAGCAGCCTGAACCTGCTTTATCAGGATACAGTGTGAAACCAGTACTACGCGTACATAATTACGCTCTGGAAATACCATGGGCATAGGGGGAGGGGCACGACCACGACATGCCCAAAATGCGGCTCAACCGCACTAGGGGCTCCCGATTTTGTCATTCTTTTTTCTTACTTTCAGAACTCCAGTCTCCGGAAGGCCTGTCCGGCAGTACAATCGCCGAACACACGATGCAACAGCCAGGGAGGCAAAAAGCTACGCCAAATGTCTAGGTGGTCTCTATAACAAGCTAAATACCTGTCTTACATACCATCCCCCAGCTCGCCCCTGGAGGGGGACATGTCAAATAGTCCCATCTCTTGCTTATCGCACTATTTGTATCGTTCTGCTTTTACCGCAGCCTTTTCGAATAAACAATACATAGCTTTTGTCTATTATTGCATTCCTTTTTTATGTGAATATGTTCAGTTATGACATTATACAACCGTACTCTTTGGTACGACCAATACACCAGGGGCTTAAGTACCCCAGAATATGGTGTGAGAAGTCCGAACACTCTCACGAGTGCGGCACCCCGAACTTATAGCATTATATGCATCGGCTCCGAATCATGTCTTGGGTCAATAGTTGGGTTTGCCCGGCTCCTATGTTTTGGTACCTTACGTTTCGTTATATCGGCTAAGGTAGCGCTGGGAGAACTAATGCAATTGTGCCCCGGTTGAGCTGGGTTAAGCACCTCAGTAGAGAAATCTAAAACTGACCGTCATGATAGGGCGAGAGCTGGTCGCTGTTCGAGAGGTTTCGAGTCCCTAAAGACTTATGCCGCTTAGAGCGAGGAGTCGTCTTTGTCCGTCCTAGGCGTGGATAGCGCCCCGAACTCGGTCTTCCGAATACTAGGGGCTTCACCGAAATTTAAAATTATAGAATTCTATGGCTAAGTGAGAGTGATAAAGCATTATAGTCTGATTGCCTTGTTAGTTGTCTGGCGCCGCCTCAAGGACCCAATAATGGGAACAAGAGCGCTCAGGTTTATCCCGAACACCCCAGCACTCGTGGCATGGGGCAGAAGCCGACGACTCACCATCTCTCAGATTTAATAAACGGCCGCACAGAAGGTAATACTTCAAATTCAACAAGTGTTGCCTAGCGTGTATGAACAAGTTTTCAGCGCACAGGATAACACGAGCGAGTTTACTCATAAATTACATCCTTGGAACATTCATCCGCCACAAGGCGGGCACCCTTCAGGACGCCCTCATAATACATCTCGGGCTTGCGATGCTCCTTGCCCTGCGGTGGCCCATCTGTCACCAGCTTCTCAGCATCCATCTTGCCCCAGTGCACTTTAACACGGGCAAGGGACCTACGGGCGCCTTCGATGCATACGGAGCGCTTGATGACCTCAAGTCGTGGACATGCATCCGCCAGCCGCCTCACCAACCCAAAGTAGCTCCCAGGCATGACCTCCCCACGCCATAGCCGGACTATAAGGCCCTTCAGGGCCTATTCGGCCACCTTTAACGTGCTTGATTTGCATAAAGAATGCCTTACCCACCGCTATCTTCTTCATCGCCTCAATTTCCTGGAGGCCTTTTTGGGCTTCGGCCTTGGCAGATTTGGCGCTCTCAAGGGTAGAGGCAAGCTCGGACTCTCGAGTCTTTGAGTCAAGCTCCAAACTCTCGCGTTTTTTCACGAGAGCCTGGACCTCTTGCTGCACCTCCGCCACTCGCGCCTCCTGCTTTTCTCGCTCGATGCGCTCCACGGCCGCATTTTCTTCGGCCTTGGACAGCGCTTTCTTCAGGGTTGCCACCTGGGTTGTGGCCCCTTTAATACTCACGTTGGTCCTGTCATTTTTTGCAACCACATCTTTTTTATATTTTTACATAAGGTATTACTTACCTTCCTTGTCCTCGAGCTACTTCTTGGCAAGGCCGAGCTCGTTCTTGAACCGCTCGAGGCTCTGCTTCAATGCATCGACCTCCGCAGTCAGTGCGGCATATGTCAGCAGCGCGGCCTGCATTCCCATATTGACATACTTATGTTAGACTCCTGCGTATATCTTTTAGATCCTCAGTTCGGCTTTTCTTTCCGAACACCAAACTGAGCATCAGGGGCTACTGTCTATGCGATAATATTTTTACATATCTTAAATACATACCTCAAAGCCTGTTAGAAGGCTGGCACAGGCTTCAGTCAGCCCGCTCATGGCGGACTGAACCTTCTGGATCACCGCACTCATAATAGTACGGTGCTCCTCGTCGATGGAGGTGCCGTTAAGAACCTCCAGCAGATTAACCGGTGCCTCCGGTTGGACGGAGGTCACCGGCGTCGTAGGCTTCCCCTTCTTACTAGTGGGGCGCCTATCGGACTCCGGAACCACTGAAGGTTCCGGTGCAGTGTCCGACCCAGGGCCGGACTTGTAGCCCTTGGGGGTTTTGTCCCCTTTGCGCCTGGAGTCCAGGAGGTCACCTTGCGGCGCCTCCAGGACCACCTCCTCCTGGCTTGGACCCTTTTGGGACTCCACCTCGGCATCATCCGCAGCGCGAGGGGAGGAGGCGGCCGGAAGTGAAGTGCTATTCACATCGAACGAGCTTAAGGAGCCGCTCGACGACACGCCGACCTGGGCTCGGGGCGGATTGCATGATTATATTCGGCGTCAGAAGATAATGTGCAACAAAGGAACACCATGAGTTATTATGGTATCCGGATACTTACGATCTTGCCAGGGGCTTGGTCCTGGATGGCCACTCCTCTTCGCCGTCGTCGGTGTTTGTGGAGTAGTCCGGAGGAAGGGTCCTTCCCTTCTTGGACCCTCCGCCCCCAAGTTGGAGCGGCCTTCCTTTTCTTCTGTCCCCCGCTGGGGGAGAGACCTCTCTTTGCTCCTCCTCGTTTTCGTGGGAGGACTCCACCTCGGAGTCATCGGACGATGAGTCCGACACCACCAGGCGCCGGGAACTCTTTCGAGTTCCTGTGGTCTTCTTCTTGGCCTTCTTCTCCGGCACCACGTAAGGTGCCGGAACCAGCAGCCCTGTCAAGCGGGCGTCCGCTGGGTCTTCGGGCAAGGGGGCCGGACAGTTGATCTGCCCGGACATCTTCTGCCAATCCTGTCAAAGGTAAGGGAGTTTAGACCCCGCATAGAGTCAAACTATGAAAAACAAGTATCCCGTAAAGGGTAAAATAGCTTACCGCGTTGGCTTGATGATGCGTGCTGAATCCGCGATCCTCGGTAGCGGATGCGGGAGCCTCGGCGCCCTTGAACAGCACCTTCCAGGCTTCTTCGTACGTAGTGTCGAAGAGCCTGCTCAGGGTTCGGTGCTGTGCCGGATTAAACTCCCACAAGCTGAAAGCCCGTTGTTGGCACGGGAGGATCCGGCGGATGAGCATGACCTGGACTACGTTGACGAGTTTGAGCTTCTTGCTCACCAGGTTTTGGACGCAGGTTTGGAGTCCGGTCAGCTCTTCCGAATTACCCCACGACAGGCCCTTCTCTTTCCAGGAAGTGAGCCGCGTGGGGATGCCAGATCGGAATTCGGGGGCCGCTGCCCATTCAGGGTCACGCGGCTCGGTGATGTAGAACCACCCCGATTGCCACCCCTTTATGGTCTCTACAAAGGAGCCCTCGAGCCATATGACGTTGGGCATTTTTCCCACCATGGCACCTCCGCACTCCGCTTGGCGGCCGCCCACTACCTTCGGCTTGACATTGAAGGTCTTCATCCATAAGCCGAAGTGGGGCTGGTTGCAGAGGAAGGCCTCGCACACGACGATGAACGCCGAGATATTGAGGATGAAGTTCGGGGCCAGATCGTGGAAATCCAGGCCGTAGTAGAACGTGAGCCCCCGGACAAATGGATGAAGTGGGAAACCTAGTCCGCGGAGGAAATGGGTGAGGAACACGACCCTCTCATGGGGCCTGGGGGTGGGGATGAGCTGCCCGTCATCTGGCAGCCGGTGCACGATGTCGTTGGACAAGTATCCGGCTTTCCTCAACTTTTTGATGTGCCCCTCCGTGACGGAGGAGACCATCCACTTGCCTCCCGCTCCGGACATGGCTGGAGAAGGTTGAGGTGGGATGTGCGGACTTGGGCGCTGGAGCTCGAGTGCGCGAAAATGGATAAGCAAAGGAGGAAGAAGGCGTAGATGAAAAAGGTGGATCCTTATCCCCTTATATGGGCGGACGAAACTATGTGCCACCACCAGCCTGGTAAAACTCGCTTATCTCCCAAGCGCCGTAAATTAATGGCACGATTGGGTTACCCACGCCCGTATAGATGAGAATCCCGGAATAAGGGGACACGATCTCTGCTTCGACAAGACGTGCCGAGGAAACCGCCTCGCTAAACGCGCTGATGTGGGACAGTAAAATGATTCGAATAAAGGCTTGGCCGCGGCGTGGTGTCACGCTGCGGAATACGTCAGGAGATTGGATTTGTGTAAATATTATTCTCTCTACGGTGGTATGTGGAACTTATTTTGCAGAGCCGGACACTATCCTTGTGTTCAAAATCTTCTATGAAGTATTCGGAGGAGGAACACGCCTTGCAATGTCGAAGACAATCTGCGTGCCGGACTCGTCGTCATTGATGCCTGGTTCAGGGGCTACTGAGGGAGTCCTGGATTAGGGGGTCTCCGGATAGCCGGACTATAACCTTTGGCCGGACTCCTGGACTATGAAGATACAAGATTGAAGACTTCGTCCCGTGTCCGGATGGGACTTTCCTTGGCGTGGAAGGCAAGCTTGGTGATACGGATATGTAGATCTCCTCCCGTTGTAACCGACTCTGTGTAAACCTAGCCCTCTCTGGTGTCTATATAAACCGGAGGGTTTTAGTCCGTAGGACGAACAACAATCATACCATAGGCTAGCTTATAGGGTTTAGCCTCTCTGATCTCATGGTAGATCTACTCTTGTACTACCCATATCATCAATATAAATCAAGCAGGAGTAGGGTTTTACCTCCATCGAGAGGGCCCGAACCTGGGTAAAAAAATCGTGTCCCTTGTCTCCTGTTGCCATTCGCCTAGACGCACAGTTCGGGACCCCCTACCCGAGATCCGCCGGTTTTGACACCGACAGTGGTTGTTTTGAGGAAGATATAAGGAGGTTTATGTGTGATAGAGCGTATTGTATCACGGGGTTTGGATGCACCGACGAAGTTTGCACCAACTCTCAAGGTGAGAAAGGGCAATGCACGGCACCGGAGAGGCTAGCAATCATGGAAAGGTTAGAGTGCATATAATCCATGGACTCAACATTAGTCATAAAGAACCCACATATTTATTGCAAAAATCTACAAGTCATCAAAACCAAGCATTACGCGCATGCTCCTAGGGGGATAGATTGGTAGCAAAATACCATTGCTCGTCCGCGACTGCCACTCATAAGGAAGACAATCTAAGAACACCTCATGTTTCAAATTTGTTACACAACGTTTACCATACGTGCGTGCTATGGGACTTGCAAACTTCAACACAAGTATTTCTCAAATTCACAATTACTCAACTAGCACGACTTTAATATTACCATCTTCATATCTCCAAACAATCATCAAGTATCAAACTTCTCATAGTATTCAATGCACTTTTTATGAAATTTTTTATTATACCTATCTTGGATGCCTATCATATTAGGACTAATTTTATAGCCAAAGCAAACTACCATGCTGTTCTAAAAGACTCTCAAAATAATATAAGTGAAGCATGAGAGATCAATAATTTCTATAAAATAAAACCACCACTGATATGTCTCCAACATATCTATAATTTTTGATTGTTCCATGCTATATTATATTCTGTTTTGGATGTTAATGGGCTTTATTATACACTTTTATATTATTTTTGGGACTAACCTATTAACCGGAGGCCCAGCCCAAATTGCTGTTTTTTTGCCTATTTCAGTGTTTCGCAGAAAAAGAATATCAAATGGAGTCCAAATGGAATGAAACATTCGGGAACGTGATTTTCTGAACAAACGTGATCCAGAGGACTTGGACCCTACCTCAAGAAAGCAACCAGGAGGGCACGAGGTAGGGGGGCGCGCCTACCCCACTGGGCGCGCCCTCCACCCTCGTGGGGCCCATGTTGCTCCACCGACGTACTTCTTCCTCCTATATATACCTATGTACCCCCAAACTACCAGATATGGAACCAAAAACCTAATTCCACCGCCGCAACCTTCTGTACCCGTGAGATCCCATCTTGGGGCCTTTTCCAGTGCTCCACCGGACGGGGCATTGATCACGGAGGGCTTCTACATCAACACCATAGCCTCTCTGATGATGTGTGAGTAATTTACCTCAGACCTTCGGGTCCATAGTTATTAGCTAGATGGCTTCTTCTCTCTCTTTGGATCTTAATACAAAGTTCTCCACGATTCTCGTGGAGCTCTATTCGATGTAATCTTCTTTTGCGGTGTGTTTGTTGGGACTGATGAATTGTGGGTTTATGATCAAGTTTATCTATGAACAATATTTGAATCGTCTCTGAATTATTTTACGTATGATTGGTTATCTTTGCAAGTCTATTTGAATTATCAGTTTGGTTTGGCCTACAAGATTGATCTTTCTTGCAATGGGAGAAGTGCTTAGCTTTGGGTTCAATCTTGCGGTGTCCTTTCCCAGTGATAGCAGGGGAAGCAAGGCACGCATTGTATTGTTGCCATCGAGGATAACAAGATGGGGTTTATATCATATTGCATGAGTTTATCCCTGTACATCATGTCATCTTGCTTAAAGCGTTACTCTGTTCTATGAACTTAATACTCCAGATGCATGCTGGATAGCGGTCGACGTGTGGAGTAATAGTAGTAGATGCAGGCAGGAGTCGGTCTACTTATCGCGGACGTGATGCCTATATACATGATCATATCTAGATATTCTCATAACTATGCTCAATTCTATCAATTCCTCAACAGTAATTTGTTCACCCACCGTAATACTTATGCTCTCGAGAGAAGCCACTAGTGAAACCTATGGCCCCCTGGTCTATTCTCCATCATATTAATCTTCCAACACTTAGTTATTGCTTTTTCCTTTTATTTTACTTTGCATCTTTATTTTTCTTTATCATAAAAATACCAAAAATATTATATTATCATATCTATCAGATCTCACTCTCGTAAGTGGCCATTTAGGGATTGACAACCCCTTTATCGTGTTGGTTGCGAGGTTTTTATTTGTTTGTGTAGGTACGAGGGACTCGTGCGTGATCTCCTACTGGATTAATACCTTTGTTCTCAAAAACTGAGGGAAATACTTACGCTACTTTACTGCATCACCCTTTCCTCTTCAAGGGAAAACAAACGCAGTGCTCAAGAGGTAGCAAGAAGGATTTCTGGCGCCGTTGCTGGGGAGATTCGCGCCAAGTCAAGTCAAGACATACCAAGTACCCATCACAAACCCTTATCCCTCACATTACATTATTTGCCATTTGCCTCTCGTTTTCCTCTCCCCACTTCACCCATGCCATTTTATTCGCGCTCCCTTTTCCGTTCACCTCTTTTTCGCTTGCTTCTTGTTTGCTCGTGTGTTGGATTGCTTGCTTGTCACTATGGCTCAAGACAATACCGCTTTGTTGAATCTTGTTATGAAAGATCAATTCGCCAGCCTTCCTAGTGAAGATGCCGCTACCCATCTAAATAGCTTTGTTGATTTGTGTGATATGCAAAAGAAGAAAGATGTGGACAATGATATTGTTAAATTGAAGCTATTTCCTTTTTCGCTTAGAGATCGTGCTAAAGTTTGGTTTTCATCTTTGCCTAAAAATAGTATTGATTCATGGAATAAGTGCAAAGATGCTTTTATCTCTAAGTAATTTCCTCCCGCTAAGATCATCTCTCTTAGAAACGATCTTATGAATTTTAAACAACTTGATCATGAACATGTTGCACAAGCTTGGGAGAGGATGAAATTAATGATACGTAATTGCCCTACACATGGTTTGAACTTGTGGATGATTATACAAAAATTTTATGCCGGATTGAATTTTGCTTCTAGAAATCTTTTAGATTCGGCCGCAGGAGGCACTTTTACGGATATCACTTTAGGAGAAGCTACTAAACTCCTAGATAATATTATGGTTAATTATTCTCAATGACACACCGAAAGATCTAGTAGTAAAAAAGTGCATGCCATAGAAGAAATTAATGTTTTGAGTGGAAAGATGGATGAACTTATGAACTTATTTGCTACTAAGGGTGTTTCTTCTGGTCCTAATGATACGCTTTGTCTACTTTGATTGAGAATAATAATGAATCTATGGATGTGAATTTTGTTGGTAGGAATAATTTTGGTAACAACGCGTATAGAGGAAACATTAATCCTAGGCCGTATCCTAGTCATTCCTCTAATAATTATGGTAATTCCTACAACAACTCTTATGGAAATTTGAATAAGATTCCCTCTGAATTTGAAACTAGTGTTAAAGAATTTATAAATTCGCAAAAGAATTTCAATGCTTTGCTTGAAGAAAAGTTGCCTAAGATTGATGAATTGGCTAGGAACGTTGATAGAATTTCTCTTAATGTTGATTCTTTGAAACCTAGATCTATTCCTCCTAAGCATGATATCAACGAGTCTCTCAAATCGATGAGAATTTCCATTGATGAGTGCAAAGAAAGAACCGCTAGGATGCGTGCTAAGAAAGATTGCTTTGTGAAAGCGTGTTCTTCTAGTTTTTATGAGAATAAAGATGAAGATCTAAAAGTTATTGATGTGTCTCCTATTAAATCTTTGTTTTGCAATATGAATCTTGATAATGATGGGACTGAATATGATCCACCTTTACCTAGAAGGCGTTCCATAAAGTCAGAGTTTTTAGATCTTTATGCTAAAATTGATAAAAGTGCAATTGAAGAAGTTAAAACTTTAGATATCAATGAACCCACTATTTTGGATTTCAAGGAATTTAATTATGATAATTGCTCTTTGATAGATTGTATTTCCTTGTTGCAATCCGTGCTAAATTCTCCTCATGCTTATAGTCAACATAAAGCTTTTACCAAACATATCGTTGATGCTTTGATGCAATCTTATGAAGAAAAACTTGAGTTGGAAGTTTCTATCCCTAGAAAACTTTATGATGAGTGGGAACCTACTATTAAAAATTAAAATTAAAAATCATGAATGCTATGCTTTGTGCGATTTGGGTGCTAGTGTTTCCACGATTCCCAAAACTTTGTGTGATTTGCTAGGATTCCGTGAATTTGATGATTGCTCTTTAAACTTACACCTTGTGGATTCCACTATTAAAAAACCTATGGGAAGAATTAATGATGTTCATATTTTTGCAAATAGGAATTATGTGCCTGTAGATTTTATTGTTCTTGATATAGATTGCAATCCTTCATGTCCTATTATTCTTGGTAGACCTTTCCTTACAATGATTGGTGCAATCACTGATATGAAGGAAGGGAATATTAGATTCCAATTCCCGTTAAGGAAAGGCATGGAACACTTCCCTAGAAAGAAAATAAAATTACCTTATGAATCTATTATGAGAGGCACTTATGGATTGCCTACCAAAGATGGCATGTAACATCCCAAATTTCCCTATTTGGAATGTTTTACAATTATAGATGAGCATCCTATGCATTCTGTTTGAATTTGAATACCATTTGAAGTTTCAGAGAGTTTTGAATTTGAAATTTGAATTCCAAACTTTGGCATGTGGGAAACAATTCCAAAACCAAGCCTGATAAATACTTGATCAAAAGTATGAGAGGAGCAAACATGACACTCCAAAAATATCAGAGGAAACAATGCCAAAAGAATTGGATTCAAATCTGAAATTTTATTTGAATTTGAAAAAAATGGATTTTCATAAAGTTTGGATTTTGGCTTTGGAAAAATGTTCAAATGAAAGGGAATATTCCCCTGATCATTTTGGTATATATATACCCTATATAAAATATTATTAGTTTAGGTTTTATTTTTGTTTTTGGTTTATAAAAAAAAAATAAAAGAAAAAGACTTTTCGGGCGCCAGCCAGGCCACCCAGGCCCAGCCAGCACCACCTCACCTCACCCCCCCCCCATAGAATCGCCCGATAACTGCCCACTAGGCCACAGGCCAGCCCAGCGCACACACCCCGCGCCCCCTCGCCCGAAAACCCCAGGGTCCGGTCACCCGACCGAAAACCCCCTCCCCTCTCTCACTGACCCGTGGCCCCCACCCTCTCTTCTTCCCCCTCGCCCACGTTTCGAACCTCGCCGGAGATTCGCCGGATCCCGAAGGATCCGGGATCCCCAATCACCCCCGATGCCCTTCCGCCCCCCAGCCGAGGCCCTGGCTATATAAGCCAAGCCCCCCGCACCCCATTTCCCCCCTTAGCCACGCCGGAGCCCCACTCCCCCTCTCTCCCGAAGCACGCCGGAGCACCGAGCTCACTTCCGCCGCCAAAACCCTCGCCGTCGCCGCCTGGTGCCCCCGACCTCCCCAACCCCACCGAACCCTTCCCGTGCTCAGACGCACCTCCCGACGTCTCCCAAGCTCGCCGGACGCCGGAGCCCCGAGCACTCTCGCCGCCGCCCCGCCCGGCTGGAGTCCGTGAGTCCCGAATCCCCTCCCGTCCGATCCCAATCGTGTGGTTAGGATTAGAAGCCCGAGGGGTACGTTTTATTAGAAAACCGGCCGGCCGGTGCGGTTTATTTTATTAGTTAGGTTTATTTAGTTAGGCCGGTTCTGTTAGTTAAACCCTAGGCCCATTTAGTCTATCGGCGCCTAGTGCACAGCTTTAGGCCCATTAGGCATTTTTCTTTTATTTAGATTTTCTGTTTTAGCGATTTGTTTCAAACTTCAAAATGTATATCTTTTGTTCTGTTTAATATTTTTAGTGATTCTTTTTTGTTGGATTGCAAATTTTATGTAGTTTCTGAAAAACATATATTTAGCTATGTTAAAAATAATTAAAAATGCTTTAATATTGTTTTAGTCAGAATAGCAAATCTGCTATAGTTTTAGTTAGAAAAATTATTTTTGCATGATTCTTTTGCAATCACTTTATTTTGATATTGCCAAACCCTAGAAATTAACTTTGGTATTTTAGGATTAATAAATAATTAATTCTAGGCAGAATCCTATTAACCCTAATTAATTGATTTGTTCCTGTTTTCTTAATTAATAAATTAGCAAACTAATTTATTTTTAACTTGAGATTAGTTATTCTAGGTTAGTTTCTGTCATTCCATTAGATGAACTTTTATTTATAATTAATAAAAGTTTTAAATTAATTTTCCTAATAGAAATTGGATTAGGCCTAAAATGAGTTTTATAATAGCTTTTAATTAATTCTTTTTGCTCCTAATTGCTTAGTTAATCCTTTTCTGTTAAGTTAACCTAAAACCATGATTAGGTAATGTTGAGGAATTTTTGTTATATAAAAACCATATTTGCTATTGTTTGGAATAGGGAAAAACTTTGAATTTGATTTCTTTGAGTTTTCTTTTTGATTTGGTTTTGATTGTTTTGTTGTGCTATGTTACTTTTGTTATCTTGTGTGATCCTCTTGCTTTGTGCTTATTATGTTGTTGTTTGTCTCGGTAGAGTTCCCGGAGTGCGAAGCTTGCTACTACGACTCTTTAGCTTACGAGGATCATCAGCAAGGCAAGTTTTGATCATGTTATTTCTATACCTATGTTTTTGTGCATTAGTAGTTGTCACCACCCCACCATTGCATGCAGTAGTGATAATCTTGAAGTCATTAAACTTGAGTAGTATCATGTGGTAGGATGAACCAATCCCCTTGTTACCATGGCCCCGGGACGTAGTAGTTATTTTGCTATGCTCGTAGACGGGATTTGGGATGAGTGAAATTCATAAGTAAGATGTGAGAGTCAATGATGATGATGATGACCCCATGGACTACAATGATCAAGATGGACTTCGGAAAATCACTACTGGGTGGAGGACGGTTGACGGGCACCCTGGAGCACCCAGTGGTGGCCGGGATGCATGGAGAAGCGCCATGACATCCTGCGGAAAGCTTCACCCAGCCACGAAGAGAAGGATGGATGCCCCATGACCGGAAGCTTACCTGTGCAGCCGCAAGCCATTATGGGCTCTGGCTGGGTTGACCCTTGTAGTGAAGCTGGCTGGACGGTACTACGAGAAGTAGACGAACGGTAGGGTTGGATGGGTACCGGCAGTGGCCAGAAGAACTCTTTGGAAGACCCTGTTTCATTCGTCCCGTCTTCAAACACCATGAAGTGCGAAGACCTTAAAGGAGGGAATGATTCTTGCGGGGAAAGTGCGCAAACCTCTGCAGAGTGTTATAACCTAATCGATTAGCCGTGTCCCCGGTTACGGACATTTGAGCATCTGGACCCTGGAAGTATTCGGATATCTCAACACTAAAATTAATGGATTAATTTTGATGGGTTTATGACTTAATAATAATTTGGGAACGAGATATTGGTTGGCGGAACCATCTCAATAACTACCAACAATTTGTAGTAATTTGCAAATAAGTCCACTGTAGTAGGATAAAATTGGCTTTACGCAAAAATGATGAAACTTAGAGCTCCACAACCAAATATGCATGTAGAGTTAGTAATTTTATTATTGTTGTTCTTCATAACTTGCCAGCTTATTCCAAAAGCTGACCTACATGGCTGCAACGTATTATGTTGCAGAGATATATTCCGATCAGGAGTGAGGCTACGCTCCGCGCTTGGCGATTGCCCTTTGGAGTCGGATGGACTCGCTTTACCTCGACGCTTCCGCAGCATTTTTAGTTTATTTCTCATGAGTTGGCCTTGAGCCGAATTTATTCCCTTGTAATAAAGACTCTATATGAGAATCGATTAATGATATTCAGGTGTGATTGAACTTTGATTACTTTATCGATGTACTGTGAGTACCAGCATGATCTTGGGATGGTACAGACACAGAGATTTGACCGATTTTGGGTCAGGTCGCTACATGGCAATACCTAGATCTATCCTTGCTTTTATGCCTAGTTAGGGGCGTTAGACAATAGTGCTTGTTGGGAGGCAACCCAATTTTATTTTTAGTCTTTTCCTTTTTTCTTCTGTTTAGGAATAAATATTTGATCCAAACCTCCGTTTATATTTTTTTATGTTTTAGTTAGTGTTTGTGCCAAGTTAAACCTATAGGATCTTCTTGGACGATAGTTATTTGATCTTGCTGAAAATTCCAGAAACTTTCTGTTCACGAAAACAATTGTTAAAAATTATCAGAACGTGATATGATATTGATTACAATTGCAGAAGATCAATAAACAAGTTGTTTAGGGTGTCCTATTTTTTCTGAATTTTTAGACTTCCACAAGTTTGCGTTAGTCAAAGATTACTACAGACTGTTCTCTTTTTGACAGATTCTGTTTTTGTGTGTTATTTGCTTATTTTGATGAATCTATGGCTAGTAAAATAGTTTATAAACCATAGAGAAGTTGGAATACAGTAGGTTTAAAACCAATATAAATAAAGAATGAGTTCATTACAGTACCTTGAAGTGGTCTTTTGTTTTCTTTTGCTAACAGAGCTCACGAGATTTTCTGCCAAGTTTTGTGTTGTGAAGTTTTCAAGTTTTGGGTAAAAGATTTGATGGATTATGGAACAAGGAGTGGCAAGAGCCTAAGCTTGGGGATTCCCGTGGCACCCCAATATAATCTAAGGACACCAAAAAGCCAAAGCTTGGGGATGCCCCGGAAGGCATCCCCTCTTTCGTCTATTTCCATCTGTAACTTTACTTGGAGCTATATTTTTATTTACCACATGATATGTGTTTTACTTGGAGCGTCTTGTATTATTTGAGTATTTATTTGTTAGTTTTCCAAAATTATCCTTTCTGTACACACCTTTTGAGAGAGACACACATGATTTGCAATTTATTAGAATACTCTATGTGCTTCACTTATATCTTTTGAGCTATATAGTTTTTGCTCTAGTGCTTCACTTATATCTTTTAGAGCACAGTGGTGGATTTGTTTTATAGAAACTATTGTTCTCTCATGCTTCACTTATATTATTTTGAGAGTCCTACAAAACATCATGGTAATTTTCTTAAATTGAGAAATTAGTCCTAAAGTAATAGGCATCCAAGATTAGTAAAAATTATCTTATGAGTGTGTTGAATACTATGAGAAGTTTGATGCTTGATAATTGTTTTGAGATATAAAAATGGTGATATTAGAGTCATGCTAGTTGAGTAGTTGTGGATTTGAGGAATACCTGTGTTAAAGTTTTTGATTCCCGTAGCATGCACGTATGGTGAACCGTTATGTGATTAAGTCGGAGCATGATTTATTTATTGATTGTCTTCCTTATGAGTGGCGGTCGGGGACGAGCGATGATCTTTCCTACCAATCTATCCCCCTAGGAGCATGCGCGTAATACTTTTCTTTGATAACTTGTAGATTTTTGCAATAAATATATGAGTTCTTTATGACTAATGTTGAGTCCATGGATTATACGCACTCTCTTCTTTCCAACATTGCTAGCCTCCCTAAATACCGCGCACTTTTCGCCGGTATCATACACGCACCATATACCTTCCTCAAAACAGCCATCATACCTACCTATCATGGCATTTCCATAGCCATTCCGAGATATATTGCTATGCAACTTACCACCATTCCGTTTATTATGACACGCTCCATCATTGTCATATTGCTCCGCATGATCATGTAGTTGACATCGTATTTGTGGCAAAGCCACCGTTCATAATTCTTTCATACATGTCACTCATGATTCATTGCATATCCAGGTACACCGCCAGAGGCATTCACAAAGAGTCATATTTTTTCTAAGTATTGAGTTGTAATTGTTTAGTTCTAAGTAAATAAAAGTGTGATGATCATCATTTTTAGAGCATTGTCCCAAGTGAGGAAAGGATGATGGAGACTATGATTCCCCCACAAGTCGGAATGAGACTCCAGACGAAAAAAAGGCCATAAAAAAGAAAAAAAGAGGCCATATAAAAAAATGATGAGAGAAAAAGAGAGAAGGGACAATGTTACTATCCTTTTACCACACTTGTGCTTCAAAGTAGCACCATGATCTTCATGATAGAGAGTCTTCTATGATATCACTTTCATATACTAGTGGGAATTTTTCATTACAGAACTTGCCTTGTATATTCCAATGATGGGCTTCCTCAAAATTCCCTAGGTCTTCTTGAGCAAGCGAGTTGGATGCACACCCACTTAGTTTCTTTTGTTGAGCTTTCATATACTTATATCTCTAGTGCATCCGTTGCATGGCAATCCCTACTCATTCACATTGGTATCTATTAATGGGCATGTCCATAGCCCGTTGATACGCCTAGTTGATGTGAGACTATCTTCTCCTTTTTTGTCTTCTCCACAACCACCATTCTATTCCACATATAGTGCTATATCCATGGCTCACGCTCATGTATTGCGTGAAGATTGAAGAAGTTCGAGAACACCAAAAGTATGAAACAATTGCTTGGCCTGTCATCGGGGTTGTGCATGATTTAAATACTTTGTGTGGTGAAGATAGAGCATAGCCAGACTATATGATTTTGTAGGGATAACTTTCTTTGGCCATTTTATTTTGTGAAGACATGATTGCTTAGTTAGTATGCTTGAAGTATTATTATTTTTATGTCAATATTAAAATTTTGTCTTGAATCTTTCTGATCTGAATATTCATACAACAATTAAGAGAATTACATTGAAAATTATGCCAAGTAGCATTCCACATCAAAAATTCTGTTTTTATCATTTGCCTACTCGAGGATGAGCAGGAATTAAGCTTGGGGATGCTTGATACGTCTCCAACGTGTCTATAATTTTTGATTGTTCCATGGTATATTATATTCTGTTTTGGATGTTAATGGGCTTTATTATACACTTTTATATTATTTTTGGGACTAACCTATTAACCGGAGGCCCAACCCAAATTGTTGTTTTTTGCCTATTTCAGTGCTTCGCAGAAAAAGAATATCAAACAGAATGAAACCTTCGGGAACGTGATTTTCGGAACAAACGTGATCGAGAGGACTTGGACCCTACGTAAAGAAAGCAACCAGGAGGGCATGAGGTAGGGGGCGCGCCTACCCCCCTTGGCACGCCCACCAACCTCGTGGGGCCCACGTTGCTCCACCGACGTACTTCTTCCTCCTATGTACCTACGTACCCCCAAACTACCAGATACGGAGCCAAAAACCTAATTCCACCGCCACAACCTTCTGTACCCGTAAGATCCCATGTTGGGGCCTTTTCCATCGCTCTGCCGAAGGGGGCATTGATCACGGAGGGCTTCTACATCAACACCATAGCCTCTCCGATGATGTGTGAGTAGTTTACCTCAGACCTTGGGGTCCATAGTTATTAGCTAGATGGCTTCTTCTCTCTCTTTGGATCTCAATACAAAGTTCTCCATGATTCTCGTGGAGATTTATTCGATGTAATCTTCTTTTGCGGTGTGTTTGTTGAGACCGATGAATTGTGGGTTTATGATCAAGTTTATCTATGAAAAATATTTGAATCTTCTCTGAATTCTTTTATTTTATATTGGTTATCTTTGCAAGTCTCTTTGAGTTATAAGTTTGGTTTGGCCTAATAGATTGATCTTTCTTGCAATGGGAGAAGTGCTTAGCTTTGGGTTCAATCTTGCGATGTCCTTTCCCAGTGACAGCAGGGGCAGCAAGGCACGTGTTGTATTGTTGCCCTCGAGGATAACAAGATGGGGTTTATATCATATTGCATGAGTTTATCCCTCTACATCATGTCATCTTGCTTAAAGCGTTACTCTGTTCTTATGAACTTAATACTCTAGATGCATGCTAGATAGCGGTCGACGTGTGGAGTAATAGTAGTAGATGCAGGCAGGAGTCGGTCTACTTGTCGCGGATGTGATGCCTATATACGTGATCATACCTAGATATTCCCATAACTATGCTCAATTCTATCAATTGCTCAACAATAATTTGTTCACCCACCGTAATACTTATGCTGTTGAGAGAAGCCACTAGTGAAACCTATGGTCCCCGGGTCTATTCTCCATCATATTAATATTCCAACACTTAGTTATTTCTTTTTCCTTTTATTTTACTTTGCATCTTTATTTCTATTTATCAACCACCGTGCTCTAAAAGATATAAGTGAAGCACTAGAGAAAAATTATCTAGCTAAACAGATATAAGTGAAGCACATAGAGTATTCTAATAAATTCCGATTCATGTGTGTCTCTCCCAAAAGGTGTGTACAGCAAGTATGATTGTGGTAAAATAAAAGCAAATAATCAAAGCATTCAAGACTCTCCTAGCAAAACACATATCATGTGGTGAATAAAAATATAGCCTCACGTAAAGTTATCGATGGACGAAGAGGAAAGAGGGGATGCCTTCCGGGCCACCCCCAAGCTTAGGCTTTTGGTTGTCCTTGAATTTTACCTTGGGGTGCCTTGGGCATCCCCAAGCTTAGGCTCTTGCCACTCCTTATTCCATAATCCATCAAATCTTTACCCAAAAGTTGAAAACTTCACAACACAAAACTCAACAGAAAAATCTCATGAGCTCCGTTAGCGAAAGAAAACAAACCACCACTTCAAGGTACTATAATGAACTCATTCTTTATTTATATTGGTGTTAAACCTACTGTATTCCAACTTCTCTATGGTTCATACTCTCCGATACTAGTCATAGATTCATCAAAATAAGCAAACAACACATGAAAAACAGAATCTGTCAAAAAACAGAATAGTCTGTAGTAATCTGTATCAAACGTATACTTCTGGAACTCCAAAAATTCTCAAATAAATTTCTTGACGTGAGAAAATTTTATATTATTCCTCTGCAAAATAATCAACTAAATATCACTCTCCAGTAAAAAATGGCAGCTAATCTCGTGAGCGCTAAAGTTTCTGTTTTTTACAGCAAGATCAAAAAGACTTCACCCAAGTCTCCCCAAAGGTTCTACTTGGCACGAACACTAATTAAAACATGAAAACACATCTAAACAGAGGCTAGATGAATTATTTATTACTAAAAAGAACCAAAAAGCAAGAAACAAAAATAAAATTGGGTTGCCTCCCGACAAGCGCTATCGTTTAACACCCCTAGCTAGGCATAAAGGCAAGGATAGATCTAGGTATTGTCATCTTTGGTATGCAATCCATAAGTACCTCTCATAATAGATTCATAAGGTAATTTTATTTTCTTTCTAGGAAAGTTTTCCATGGCTTTCCTTAGTGGAAATTGGAATCTAATATTTCCTTCTTTCATATCAATAATTGCACCGATCGTTCTAAGGAAAGGTCTACCAAGAATAATAGGACATGTAGGTTGCAATCTATATCAAGAAAAATGAAATCTACGGGTACATAATACCTATTTGAAACAATAAGAACATCATTAATTTCTCCAATAGGTTTCTTAATGGTGGAATCCACAAGGTGCAAGTTTAAAGAACAATCATCAAATTCACGGAAACCTAACACATCACACACAGTTTTTGGAATTGTGGAAACACTAGCACCCAAATCCAATAAAGCATAGCATTCATGATATTTAATCTTAATTTTAATAGTAGGTTCCCACTCATCATAAAGTTTTCTAGGGATAGAAACTTCTAATTCAGGTTTTTCTTCATACGATTGCATTAAAGCATCAACGATATGTTTGGTAAAAGCTTTATTTTGACTATAAGCATGAGGAGAATTTAACACGGATTGCAACAAGAAAATACAATTTATTAAAGAACAATTATCATAATTAAATTCCTTGAAATCCAAAAAGTGGCTTCATTGCTATGTAAAGTTTTGACCTCTTCAATCCCACTTTTACCAATTTTTGCATCAAGATCTAAAAACTCCGAATCATTGGGACGCCTTTTAACTAAAGTTGACTCATCTCCAGTCGCATCATTATCAAGATTAATATTGCAAAACAAAGATTTAATAGGGGACACATCAATAACTTTTAGATCTTCATCCCTATTATCATGGAAACTAGAAGAACACGCTTTTACAAATTAATCTTTCTTAGCACGCATCCTAGCGTTTCTTTCTTTGCACTCATCAATGGAAAATTCTCATCGCTTTGAGAGACTCATTGATATCATGCTTAGGAGGAATATATCTAAGTTTCAAAGAATCAACATCAAGGGAAATTCTATCCACGTTCCTAGACAACTCATCAATCTTAGGCAATTTTTCTTCAAGCAAGGCATTGAAATTCTTTTGAGAAATCATAAATTCTTTAACACTAGTCTCAAAATCAGAGGGCATCTTATTATAATTTCAATAAGAGTTGTTGTAGGAATTACCAGAATTATTAGAGGAATTACTAGGATACGGCATAGGATTAAAGTTTCCTCTATAAGCGTTGTTACCAAAATTGTTCCTACCAACAAAATTCACATCCATAGATTCATTATTATTCTCAATCAAAGTAGACAAAGGCATATCATTAGGATCAGAAGAAACACCCTTATTAGCAAACAACTTCATAAGTTCATCCATCTTTCCACTCAAAACATTAATCTCTTCTATTGGATGAACATTTTACTAGTGGATCTTTCGGTGTGCCATTGAGTATAATTAACCATAATATTATCTAGGAGTTTAGTAGCTTATCCTAAAGTGATTTCCATAAAAGTGCTTCCTGCAGCCGAATCTAAAAGATTACTAGAAGCAAAATTCAATCCGGCATAAATTTTTTGTATAATCATCCACAAATTCAATCCATGTGTAGGGCAATTACGTATCATTTATTTCATCCTATCCCAAGATTGTGAAACATGCTCATGATCGAGTTGCTTAAAATTCATAATATCGTTTCTAAGAGAGATGATTTTAGCGGGAGGAAAATACTTAGAGATAAAAGCATCTTTGCACTTATTCCAAGAATCAGTACTATTTTTTGGCAAAGACGAAAACCAAGTTTTAGCACGATCTCTAAGCGAAAACGGAAATAGCTTCAATTTGATAATATCATTATCCACATCTTTCTTCTTTTGCATATCACACAAATCAACAAAGTTGTTTAGATGGGTAGCGGCATCTTCGCTAGGAAGGCCAAAGAATTGATCTTTCATGAAAAGATTCAACAAGGCAACATTAATTTCACAAGATTCAGCATCGGTAATAGGAGCAGTCGGAGTGCTAAGAAAATCATTGTTGTTGGTATTGGAAAAGTCACCCAATTTAGTATTATCTTGAGCCATCGTGACAAACAATCCAACACACAAGCACACAAGAAGCAAGCGAAAAGAGACGAACGAAAAAGGGCGAATAAAACGGCAAGAGTGAAGTGGGGGAGAGGAAAACAAGAGGCAAATGGCAAATAATGTAATGCGAGGGATAAGAGTTGTGATGGGTACTTGGCATGTCTTGACTTTACTTGACTTGGCGTAGATCTCCCCGGCAACGGTGCCAGAAATCCTTCTTGCTACCTCTTGAGCACTGCGTTGGTTTTTTCCTTGAAGAGGAAAGGGTGATGCAGCAAAGTGGCTTGGCGATCTTGGAGAAATTCTCGACAAAGCGGCGACAGTAGCTGGCTAGGCCGAGAAAGCTTCTGACTTGCTTGACAGTCTTAGGAGGGGTCCAGTCAAGAATAGCCTGAACGCGCTCTGGGTTGATGGCAATACCATCCTTGGAGATAACATGACCAAGGTAGGTGACTTCGGGCAACCATAATTCACACTTGGAATACTTGGCATAAAGTTGATGCTCTCGAAGCTTTTCCAGAACAAGACGAAGATGTTCAGCATGTTCTTCTTTATTCTTCGAATATACCAGGATATCATCCAGATAGACTACGACGAACTTGTCGAGGTAATCCATGAATATGTAGTTCATCAGACGAGAGAATGTAGCTGGAGCATTGGTTAAACCGAATGACATGACGGTGTACTCGTAAGAACCATAACGAGTGACGAATGCGGTCTTTGGAATATCCTCTTCACGAACACGGATCTGGTGGTAACCCAACCTCAAGTCGAGTTTAGAGAATATCGATGATCCAGCCAGTTGATCATACAGATCATTGATCCGAGGAAGGGGATATTTGTTCTGAATTGTAGCTTGGTTGATAGGACGATAGTCTTGGACCAAACGGTTCGTACCGTCCTTCTTCTTGACGAAGAGAGAAGGTGCTCCCCAAGCAGAGGAACTTGGACGAATGAAACCACTGCGAAGAGATTTGTCGATTTCCTCCTTCAGTTCAAGGAGCTCATGAGGCGGCATCTTGTAGGGCCGTTTGGCGATAGGAACGGTGCCTGGTTTCAAATCGATGACGAACTCAACAGCCCGGGCAGGGGGTATTCCTGGAAGTTCTTCTGGAAATACGTCTTGGAAGTCGCGAACAACTGGAATCTTTTCAATACCCTCAAGAGGTGCTGCGTTCAACGCATTCAAAGCATAAAGTCGTGCTTCAGCATCCTGAACAAGCTGAGCATGGTAGCTTACTATTTCATTGGAAGGATGTAGGAGGTGAACAACCTTGGTGGCGCAAACGATAGAGGCAGTATGCGCTTTCAACCATTCCATTCCCAGAATGAGGTCAATGTTGGAAGACTCCAGAATAATGGGAGAAACATGAAATTCCAGCCCTTCAATTTCAACGGGGACGTCGCGACCAATCATGGTAGTTCGACACTGACCCGCAGGGGTGCGTACCACTATCGGAGTGTTCATGGGCTCGCATCGAATGTCGTGTGCGTATGCAAAATTTTCTGACATGAATGAATGCGAGGCTCCTGAATCGAATAAAACAGAAGCCGGTACTGAATTAACGAGAAGAGTACCCATCACAGTGGCAGGTTGATCTTGAGCTTCATTCAGATCAACATGATTAGCCTGACCACGACCATAAGGTCTGGCATTGTTGTTATGGGGCTGATTGTTACGACCAGTTGAAGGCAGAGCCAGCTGATCCTGATTCTGAGGGCATTTCCTGGAGCAGTGACCTAGAAGGCCACACTTGAAGCATAGACCATCATTGGGATTGGGAGCAGAAGCTTGGGGTGGTACAGCCCAAAGGGGCTACCTCTGCGGTGGAGGAGGCAGACGAGGTGCAACATAGGACTGTCTTGGTGCAGGTGCAGTTGGATGATACATGCTGTGGGGAATCCATATCCGACGCTTCTGCGCTGACGGGCCCGAAGATGAGCCAATGTCGCGACTACGCCTAAGGGATCCCTGGTGTTCCTGAAGACCAGTCTCAACCTGAATAGCCTTGTTCACCAAGGTGGCAAAGTCGGCAAAGTCATGAAGGAGCAATGCTAGCTTGATATCAGGGTGAAGTCCATCACGAAACTTCTCTTGCTTACGAGCATCAGTTGCAATGTCTTCTTCAGCATAACGTGACAAGTCCAGAAATTCCTGTTGATAAGCATCTACAAACTTGTTGCCTTGGGTGAGGTTGCGGAACTCTCGCTTCTTCCTGTCCATGGTTCCCTGAGGAATGAAATGGGCACGGAAGGCAGCTTGGAAATCCGGCCAAGTAATGACCATTCCAGCAGGTAGGGTACGCCTGTGGGTGTCCCACCATTGAGCAGCAGGACCCTTGAGGAAGAAGGATGCGAAGGTGACATAGCTGGCAGGGACAACACTAGCATACTCCATATCATATGTGATGTCGCGGAGCCAGTTATCAGCATCCAGGGGTTGAGTTGAGCTGCGGTAAATAGTCGGGTTGAGGCGCATGAAGTCCTGCAGAGTTACTGGGGTTGGCTGTTGATTCATGTTCGGACGAGGAAACTGAGCCATCATTCCTTCCATGAACTGGCGGTTCAGCTCAAATTGTTGCATCATTCTAGCAAAGAATTCGGGCGGTGGTGGATCATGGGCACCACGGCCACGACCAGCGGGTCTAACCATCCTGCTAACATGTAACAGGGGGTAGTTCAGCATTGAGCATTTGCAAAGACAAGGATCATTCACGATGAAACATGCATAAGGAAAGATGTACGATGGATTCCACTTCGTAGTCAACACGACAGGTGTGTGTACTATTCAAGAGGCTATTCTAAGTAATAACTATGGCTTTATCCAACTTCGGGGTGAATGTGGTCACGGGATCCTAATGTTAGTAAGTTCTTTTAACCCGAGTAGAAGAGAGTTCAGAGTCCCAGAGTATAGACGAGGAGTAAAAGATGCTAATACCACCCAATGGCGACGTGGGACCGTAAGCCACACAGCCAATGTTAGTAAAAAAAATTCGGTGACTAGACTCAACTTCGGCCAAGGAGTTGGAAAGGGGGCTACCTACAGGCAGTCGGCTCTGATACCAACTTGTGACACCCTCGATTCAATCGTACACTAATCATACACGCAAATGTGTACGATCAAGATCAAGGACTCACGGGAAGATATCACAACACAACTCTAGACACAAATTAAAATAATACAAGCTTTATATTACAAGCCAGGGGCCTCGAGGGCTTGAATACATAAGCTCGAATACACCAGAGTCAGCGAAAGCAACAATATGTGAGTACAAACATAAGTTAGACAAGTTTGCCTTAAGAAGGCTAGCACAAAAGTAGCAACGATCGAAAAGGCAAGGCCTCCTGCCTGAGAGCCTCCTAACTACTCCTGGTCGTCGGCGGTCTTCACGTAGTAGTAGGCATCGACGGTGGCATCTGGATCCTGGGCTCCGTCATCTGGTTGCATCAACCCGAAAGAAGAAGAAAGGGGGAAAAGGGGGAGCAAAGCAACCGTGATTACTCATCCAAAGTACTCGCAAGCAAGGATCTACACTACATATGCAACATTATCGAAGGGAGGATGTATATGTGGACTGGGCTGCAGAAATGCCAGAATAGAGGGAAGGCCTAGTCCTATCTAAGACTAGCATCTTCTGGAAACCACCATCTTGCAGCAACCGGAGGGAGTAGAGTAGCATAAAGTAAGTAGTAGAAGTGTTATCAACCTCGGCTAGAGATTCTTTCTCGACTCCCTGCGAGAAAGGCATCCCAGAGCCATACTATCCGGTTATCATCACAATCAAATCCTCAACACCATCCAGTTCTCATCACAAGTATCCAGTTCTAGTTGTATCGATCGGGATACAACTCCAAGTGTCCGTTACCGTAGGACAGGCTATCGATAGATGTTTTCTTCCCTGCGGGGGTGCACCAACTTACCCACCACGCTCTCTTAACTCCGGCCGGACACACTTTCCAGGGTCATGCCCGGCCTCGACCAAACAATACGCCGCAACCCGACCTAGGCTTAATAGAGAGGCCAGCACGC
Organism: Aegilops longissima; assembly: GCA_021605205.1. Taxonomy (NCBI): domain Eukaryota; kingdom Viridiplantae; phylum Streptophyta; class Magnoliopsida; order Poales; family Poaceae; genus Aegilops; species Aegilops longissima. The sequence goes on along the minus strand of CM038678.1, from coordinate 720,358,904 downwards.
CGGACTAAACCTATGCCCCCAGGGGTCATGGGCCATCTCTGTCGTGGAATTGTCACGGCAGATGTCCTCATGAAAGGACTTAGTCGTAGGGCCATCGCACGGGTTAACCTAGAGGGGTTAAAGCGGACACAAAACACGGGAGTTATACTGGTTCGGCCCCTTCGATGAAGGTAAAAGCCTACGTCCAGTTGTGATGGGATTGATATGATTTCGGCGACTAGGGAGCAATAGCTTTTCCTTAGCCTCGAATCCTCTGTCCTTAATCCGCCGCCGGGTCGTCCCCTTATATACACGGGTTGACGCCGGCCGGTCTACAGAGTCCCGATCCGGCTCATACAAGTGTCCGGCTCGGTCTCTTCCTTCTTAACTTACAACACAAGTTACAACACTAAGGCGGTTCACATAGATGGACCTTAAGTCGCCTCTGGGCTCCGGGCCTCCTCCGTGGGCCTGGATCATGGACGAGGGTAAACCGGCCCCTCCAGGGCGGTTCACACTCGGTAATTGTATCCCCAACATTAGGCCCCAGATTGACTTGAACCGGCTCAGGTTAATCTTCAACATCGTCAGGAAACTCTTGATCCCCTTTCATATTTTGTAAACCGCCATCCGCTTGAACCGCTGTGACGTCATCCTCCGATCTCCGTATCAGGGCACCTTGACGTCATCTTTAATAAAGAAATGCAAACAGAAGATTCCTTCATTTAATGCTATCCCGAAATCGAGGCGGCCGCTGCACCGTCCGCCGCTTTTGACTCCTCGATTCTCGCGCCCGTTGATTGCTCCGGTCCCTTATAAATAGACCAGTCGCCCCTTTCTCTTCTTCTTCTTCCGCTCTTCTTCTTCTTCGCGACGCTCCAGCCCTGAAGCTCCGCCGCCGCGCCCGACCTTCGAACGACGCTTCAACGCCGGGCCGCTGCATCAACCTGATCGTATCAGAGGTTCCCGGCGCTCCTCCGCGGCTTTTCTCATCCGGTAAGGTCCCTTTCAAGCCCTAGATCCCATTTGAAGATCTTGTTCATCTCATAGTTCATATGTGTTCATATCAGCTTCTTCATACCTGCCCTGCCATGGCCGTATAACTCAGCCGCACCATATATCCTGTGCGGGTGACTGCTCCGCCGTCCATCCGACTTCTTATGCATCTTCCCCTTTTTTGTTCAGATCCTTTAGTTTAGCACGCCTGAACCTTCCTGCGCTTATATGAGGCTTGTATAGGTCGAGAAGTTTTTTTCATCAAACTTCGTAGATCTAGATCACTTCCATTCGCGTGTGAAATCTGTTTCGTCCACACTTAGTAGATTTTTCAGTTCTGCCTTTTTGGCGGTTTAACTTTTGATTGCTAATCCGCTACTCCATTAGTCCTCGCTAAACCGAATCGGAAGCCGCTGCTGAATCGCCGGTTTAACAATATCTCGATATGCTCTGAACCGCTTAATGGTGAACCATTTCTTCCTTTCTTTCGCAGCTTAGTCTTCCGGAATGGCTCCTCAATTCTCAGCTTGCAATTGGGTCCGTCCAAAATCACTGAAACGCAACTCAACGGCTATGTCACCATTGGCGGTTTGGCTCCAAAAACGCCCTCCACGGGCGTGTTCCGGATGGCGAAGTTTCCTCCCGAGCCACAACAGGAGAAGTAATTGTGTTTATGCAGCACTTGGACCGGGATTCTGCCCGCCCGTTCAAAATTTTTCCGGACGCCCTTGCAAGTTTGAAACTCCATCCACGGGATATCGCCCGAACTCCGTGTCAAACATATGCAACTTTCAAGTCTTCGTGAAGTCTATCTTCGTGAAGAACCTTCGTGGAGCTGTTCCGGATTTTTTCCACTTGAACCGTCGCATCAATTTTCTCGATGGTCCCAACACGTAGCTGGGTGGCGTTTCAATCCAGAAGAGGAAGGAAGTGGATTTTCCTCACGCCAAACACCACAGCCATCCGGCGATTGAATCAAACCTGGTTCTACCGCCGAACACTGCTCCCGCCAAGAACCCCTTGCCGGGTTACCGTCCTCACCGCTCAAGAACCAGCATCCATCGCTTCTCGCTTAACCGCCATGAACGGAAGAACTTCGCTACCAAATAATCAAGCTCCGGCTCTAATGGCCAATGGCTTAACGGCGTGGACCTTGTGCGGTGTTGGGTTTTTGGGCGTCCTGCCACTAAGCCGCCGCCCGGATTGATGCACGAGTACACCGCAGCCTCAAAGATCCTCAAAGACGCCACGAGCTACCCATAAATGAACTTGAGGTCACAGAGATCGTAAAGAAGATGCTCGATGAGCCAATCTCCGTCTCGCAGCCTAACCGGTTGGCTCCATTTTGTGTTGCCAACAAACCGCCGTGGTAAGCTCTACTCACCGCTTTTCGGGCTCTTAATACTCTGTTGATATACGCTAATCCTTGTTACTTGTCAGGCTGACAGCTCCTTCTGGAAACGTACCAAACCGGTTCGGGCGCCGCGTGTAAAGTCCAAAGCCACCAAGAAAGCAGGCAAGAAGAAGACCGCCGAGTCCTCTGATCCGCCGGAGGACGAAGAATCAGAAGCTGAGGTAAAACTTGACATTCTTACGAGGGAGCCGCCGTAAACCGACTTTCCGCTTTGTGTTTCTTCTTGCGTATGCTTGGCCCCTTTATATTCCTTTTACTGACAATTTTACCTCCCAGGATGATGCTGAAGCCAGCCATGCCGACCCTGTTGAGGTAATCTTTCTTTCTTCCGAATCCGACCTTGCGCCGGTTAAGAGAATTCGTCGCGCCGTCCGGAAAGTGAAAAAATATCATTCCTGTGCTTACTTGAAATCAAACCTTTCCTTGAAGACACAGCAGGCTGAAGAGCGCCGTACGACACGGCATAGTGGCCAACGGATTACTTCATCCGGTTTACCAGACACACCAACCCGGAAGCGTCGTCCAGAGGTGAATTGTTCTCCTGAAAAGCGTTATCCCTTAAAGGGTTTCTTCCGATGCCCTCTCAACCCATCTGACCCAAATTATCAGGCCTCTTCCAACTCGTCCGGCGGTTCATCAACCACGCAACTGCCACCGCTTAAAGTTGCTGCAGGGTACGCAACTGCTGTCCCGTCAATTCGGTTTACCATTGCTTTGGCCAATATGTCTTAATTCAATTCTGAATATTGCAGCACCAAGGCTCGCTTGAGTAAGAAAGCGAAAACCCTTGATCCTACTGCAGATGTTGATCCGGAAAAGACCCCAGAACAAACACACGAAAATCCTGAAGTCGCCAAAGAAAGCTCTGGCGAGTTGTATAAAGACGATACTGCTGATTCGCCAGAAGCCGAACCGGGGGTTCAAGTGGAAACCTCGCATCCTGCTCCACCGAGTCCAACCGCAGAGCGGGTCATAACTATTGAACCGCCGAGCCAGAGTATGAAGGCACCAAGCCCAAAGAAGACTGCCGATCCGGCCAGCCCGGCCAAGAATGATGATGTTGTTGTGACGGGCACTGGCTATACTGCCCCTAGCCAACCGGTCGCTTTAACAAAACACAGTGCCAAGGGAGAATCTGCCACCATGGAGAAAGACAAGGGGAAAACGGATCTGTCAGCTTACGACAATTTTTCTGCCCAAGAACTTCATTCCGGCTTTCTGAACCGGCTCTACACAAGCCGTGACCTTGAAGCCGGTCTGGTAAATCACATGAAGGACCGCTATGAGGTAAGGTTTTATTTCTGTCTTGTACTTTGGCTGCGCAATCGCCCCCAAGGGTCGGTTTAACTTGTCATAGTCAAAGCGGCACTTAACTTCGTAAAACAACCATACACCTTGAACTGCAGTGCTGTAGCCCCCAAGGGTCGGTTTAACTTGTCATAGTTAAACCGGAACTTAATTTCTGTATCCCGTATCGAACTGAGATCAATTAGCCATTAGCCCCCAAGTGCCAAGTTGATTACTTGTATTGAGCGTGGGACTTTATAATAACACCACTAACATGCTTCCTTTGTTATCAGAATGAAATATACCAGCAAACCGTGCAACTCAAGGACCTTCGTGCCAGCTTAGAAACTCAACAAGCCGAGACCACCAAGGCCAAGGATGAACTGAGAACTGCCTTGGCCGCTATGGAACAGCTGAAGGAAGGACATGCGTCCGAGCGGGCCAAATGGGACACCGAAAAAGCCGGTTTGACAAAACGGGCAGAGGATGCCGAATCAGCTCTTAAACCGGTGACCGAAGAGCTTACCAGACTGAAGCGCCAAGTTCATGCCATGACCTCTGCCATCTTTGGTAAGAAAATTTGCACTGAATACACCTGCTTTAACATTGCCGCCGGTTTAACTTGAGCTGTCTGAACCTGGTGCAGGCAAGCGTATTGCTCATCTGGGCTCTGACGTGCGGAAGAAGCTCAAGGCTTCTTACACCCTGATTGAGCAGCTGTATACCGCGCCCAGCGAAGTCATATGCGCCACTCAGACGACAACACGGCGCCGCCCCTCGATCCGAGAGACACCGGACCGCTGTCCATGATTCCGGGCAGCTTGAAGAGTTGAAGCGATCCGCGCCCGGCTGGCACCCTCATCGCTCGACTCGCGCCTAAGGCGTGGATAGCGGATCTTGATCCGCTGATATAGCCAAAGGTTTCCAGCGCCAAGAAAACGGAAGCGGTTTTGATAACGACGCTCAAACGGATAACAAAGGAAATGCGTCCGCTGGCGAGTCAACTGGCAGCTGAGGCCAACCTGGCGGTTCACCGCTCTTTTTATGACGCCAACAACAAGCGGGTGGAGTTTGTCATCCCTGAAGTGCAGAGCCTTGTTCCTCCAATCCGTAAGCACACTTATGCCCCTGACGTTGATCCGGCTGAGCTGATAAGTGAAGAAGCTGTCTTTCAGGCCTTAACCCGGATTGACTGGTCTACTAATGACTTCCGGGCTTTGGGTGAAGAAGAAGAAGAAGTTGAACCGACGACAGGCGCCCCCTCTACCTCACGTCAACCCGGCGAAGAAGCGTAATCCGTCAAGCCGGGTGACGCCTCCGAAGCTTCAATGGCATAACACCACATGAAACACCGGGCCTTAAAAGGCTTTGTAATAGGATAGTCAGCACTTTGTTTTGAACAATGCCTTTACAACCTCGCTCAGAACCTTTTGCATGGTGGTGCTGACATCGTGGAGTGATGAACCTCAACTTATTTTGCCTGCAATCACAAATTTTTAACTCCGCCACGGCGGCTTGTGTCGCCAAACCGGCTTGTGACGCCCATATATTTATATAAGAAAATAGGGATGTATATGATCAAACGTTATGATATAAAAATACCTGCCAGCGTCGGGCATGCAAGTGGCCTAGCCAATCTTAAGGCGGAGGTTTAGAAACCATTACCTGCATAGGAGAAAATAACTCCTGTGCTTTCAAAATGCCGGTTTACCGTGTAAACCGTGTCGGGCATGATAAGCCCCCTGTTACTCCATAATGGGATGTTAACAGAAAAATCAAACCGGAACAAAATCGCCGGATTAAAAATGGACCGAATTCTGATAACCTGAATCTGGTCTAAAGAGGTTTGTCGGTTTAAGAAAGCAAACAAAAGCCAAATGATTGGTATAAAGACCACATGGAAGCAAAAGCAATGATAAAAATCGTTTTGCAAGAAAAGGCTTTACTGAGCCGGATCAGATGGTGTTACCATGGTCGGACAGGACCAAGCTCCCTATAAGGTGTAGCGATGGTTCAAGTCAGCCAGTCCCCAATCGAACTCGTGGCATGATGCCGATCAAGTGGCATTGCAATGGTTCGGTTTGGCCAAAGCCCCAAGTGATTCTATGGCCTTAGGCCGACCAAGAGGCGGACTGGTTCAGACGTGACCATGTCCCTGCGATCTGGTGGCATTTTCGATCCGCCAAGAGGTGTTGCATTGGTTCGACACCACCAAGCCCCCAAGTGACAAAAATTTCTGAAAAGCAAGGCCAAGGGTTAAACCGAGGCCGCTTCACGACAACATCTCCATGTACCCAAACCGACTTTATACGTAACGGATACCCGCTTTGGCCGAGGATCCGGTTTATTGCTTTTATTCATAATATATACATTGTCTTAATATGTACAAAAGTGGAGCCGATGGCTCGTATAATAAGGTCAAGATGAGCTATGTTCCACGGCTCGTTGGTCTCCTCTTCCGACGCGGCGTGAGTCTTTCCGCCTCGAACATCAATCGATAGTATGACCCGTTGTACAGATTCTTCATCGACCACAAAGGGCCCTTCCCAAGGTGGGGATAGCTTGTGCATATCCGTCCGGTCTTGAATGAGCCAAGCACCAAGTCTCCTTCCGAAAGGTTCTTGTTCTAACCCGCCGCTGTGATACCGACGAAGATCTTGCTGGTAAATCGCCGAATGAGCAGCCGCCATATCTCGCTCCTCATCCGCCGATCCAAATCGCCCCTGCCGGGCTGCCTCACTATCGGCCTCAACATAAGCCGCCACGCTGGGCTTAGTCATGACGATATCATAGGGAAGAACCGCCCCGCCCATAGACCATAAAGAACGGCGTGTAACCAAAGTGGATCTGTTTGGTGTAGTATTGATACTCCATATCACGATGGCAGCTCCTCGACCCAACAACCCGGCGCCCTCACTAAAGGGACCATAAGCCGGGTTTAATACCCTCAAGATCTCCTGATTAGCTCGCTCCGCTTGACCATTGGACTGCGGGTGGGCCATCAAGAAACGCTGCCGGATGTGCTCGCTCACAAAACTCCTTCATGGCTCCCTTGGACAAATTGGTGCCATTGTCCGTGATGATACTGTGTGGAAACCCAAACCGGAAAATCACCTTTTTGATGAACTGAACCGCCATGGCCGCATCACACTTAATGACAGGCTCTGCCTCGACCCACTTGGTAAACTTATCAACCGCCACCAACAGGTGGGTTTTCTTGTCTTTGGACCTTTTGAAAGGTCCAACCATATCCAGCCCCCAAGTCACAAACGGCCAAGTAATTGGAATCATCCTCAATTCCTGGGCCGGTACATGAGCACGCCTCGAGAACTTTTGGCAACCATCACATCATCGACCAGATCTTCCGTGATCAGCATGGGCAGTCAACCAATAGAAACCGTGGGTAAACGCTTTGGCCACCAAGGATTTTGAACCGCGTGATGACCACAATCCCTTCATGGATCTCACGCAATATCTCACGGCCTTCCTCGGGGACACACAACGCTGAAACGCCTTGACACGCTGCAATGATGCAACTCGCCTTATGTATGGTCATAGATTTAGACCGCCGAACTATCTGTCGGGCCAGCGCCTCATCTTCCGTAACTCGCCCGGTTCATGTATGCCAAATAAGGAGGGTCCAATCCGAATGACATGCAAGGCCGCCACCAAGTGAGCCTCCGGATCAGGAATAGCTAAATCGACCTCATCAGAAGCTTAATCGACGGATTGTGCAAGACGTCAAGGAAGACATTGCGGGACGGTTTACGTTGAGAACCGAGCCGCTTAAAGCATCCGCCGCCTCGTTCTTCCGGCGATCCACATGGTCCACCCGATAACCTTTAAAGTGTCCTGCAACCATATCCACCTCCCGACGGCACGCAGCCATGAGTGGGTCTTTGAATCCCAAGTACCGACACTTGCCGGGCCACCAAGTCCGAGTCACCAAAGCACTTGACCCGCTTAGATTCATCTCCTTAGCCATCCATAGACCATGGAGCAAAGCTTCATACTCAGCTGCATTGTTAGTACAGGGGAACATTAAGCGAAGAACGTAGCAGAACTTGTCACCTCGTGGGGAAGTTAATACGACTCCAGCCCCCGAGCCCTCCAATTGCCTGGACCCATCAAAGTGGATGGTCCAATAGGTATGATCCGACTTTTCTTCAGGTGCTTGCAACTCCGTCCAATCATTAATGAAATCCACAAGTGCCTGAGACTTTACTGCCGTCCGAGGCACATACCTTAAACCGTATGCCCAAGTTCTATAGCCCACTTAGCAATCCGCCGCCGCTTCCGGTTCTGTATGATATCGCCCAAAGGAGCTGAACTGACCACTGTGATGGGGTGCCCTTGGAAATACTGCTTCAGCTTCCGGCTTGCCATAAAAACTCCATATACCAGCTTCTGCCAATGCGGATATCTTTGTTTGGACTCGATGAGAACCTCGCTGATGTAATAAATCGTCGCTGAACCGGATACTCCTTCCCCGCCTCCTTGCGCCCACCACAATGGCTACACCGACCGCCCCGGCATTAGCAGCAACATATAACAGAGCGCTCCTTGTCAATAGGAGCGGCAAGAACAGGCGGGTTGGCCAGCTGCCGCTTTAAGTCCTCCAATGCCTCATCACGGCTGAGCTCCGCATTTAATTGATCCGCCTTCTTCAAAGATCTCGTACAAAGGAATGGCCTTCTCCTAGGCGATCGATAAACCGCTTAGCGCAGCAATCCGCCTGCCAAACGTTGGACATCGTTGATACACTTTGGCTTAGCCAAGGAGGTGATAGCTGTAATCTTCTCCGGATTAGCCTCAATCCTCGCTGGACACAAGGAAACCCAACAACTTGCCCGCCGAACACCAAAAACGACTTGGCCGGGTTGAGCATCATCTTGTACACCCGCAAGTTGTCAAAAGTTTCCTTTAAATCCTCAATCAACGTTTCCTTCTGCCTTGATTTCACCACGATATCATCCACATAAGCGTGCACGTTACGGCCGATCTGTTCATGCAAACAATTCTGTACGCAACGCTGATAAGTTGCTTGGGCGCTCTTGAGCCCAAAAGGCATAGATACATAGCAGAAGGCTCCAAAAGGTGATAAATGCCGCCTTCTCCTGGTCCTTAACCGCCATCTTAATCTGGTGATAACCGAATACGCATCCAAAAAGCTCAAACGCCACAACCCGCCGTAGCATCAATGATCCGGTCAATGCGGGAGGGCGAAAGGATCTGCCGGACAAGCTTTGTTAAGATCTGTAATCCACACACATGCGCCAAGTGCCATTCTTCTTAAGGACCAACACCGGATTAGCAAGCCACTCGATGAAAGACTTCAACAATAAACCCTGCCGCTAAGAGCCTAGCAACTTCCTCTCCAATGGCCTTGCGCTTTTCCTCATTGAACCGCGAAGAAATTGCTTTACCGGTCTGTACTTGGGGTCAACATTAAGAGTGTGCTCACGAGTTCCTCGGTACACCCGCATGTCGAAGGCTTCCATGCAAAATGTCCCGATTCTCACGGATGAACTCGATGAGCGCGCTTCCTATTTAGGATCCAAGTTGGCACCGATGGTGAACTGCTTGGACGAATCGCCGCACAAAATCAACAAGTTTTGTCTCAGCTGCCGATTTGAACTTTAAACCGGATCGTGCTCAGTAGTTGGCTTCTTCAAAGGGGTCATATCCGCCGGATCAACATTGTCTTTATAATACTTTAACTCTTCCGTGGCACAAACCGACTCTGCATAAGCCGCATCACCTTCCTCACACTCCAAAGCAATCCGCGGCTACCATGAACCGTTATCGCCCTTTGTGACCCGCATTTTCAGCTGCAAATAAACATAACAGGGCGTGCCATAAATTTAGTGATAAGCCGCCGCCCAAAAGGGCGTGGTAAGGACTTTGAATTTTCACCACCTCAAACATCAATGTTTCCGATCCGAGTCATGTTCATCCCCAAAGGTCACCTCCAGAGCTATCTTACCGATCGGGTATGCCGACTTGCTGTGCACCACACCGTGAACATGCGGCTGGACGGCCTAAGATGCCTATCTGTTAACCCCACGCCGGAAGGTCTCATAGTACAGTGATGTTGATGCTGCTTCCTCCATCCATAAGCACCTTGGTAAACTTGTATCCTCCTACCGAGGCGCCACTACCAGGGTTAATCGACCCGGATTGTAAACCCGGGAGGGTGGTCCTCTCGCCCATACGATAGGCTGCTCGACCAGCGAGGTAATGCGGCGCAGCCGGTTCAACAACACCGACCGCCCGCTTCAAGTTTTCGCCTCGTCTGTCCAAGCTGGTGGTAAAGACGTGGTACTCGCCCATCGCTTAACCGCTTTGGATTACTTTGGTAACCCGATCGCTGCTGTTGTTAATTGTAACCCCTTGGTTCGATTGTTTCGATTGTTCGATTGCTCGATTGCTCGATTGCCTTGCCCGCCCGGATTACCACCGAATCCCGGCCGAATTTTCTCCATCGAACCCGGGCGGATCCTGAACCGCCGCCGGCCCTTGATCATACCGAAAGAGTTAGAGTTTTGAACTCGTGCATAATATAACAATCCTTCCAAAGGTGGTTTGTCGGTACCTCCTTCGCCCCATGCTTCGGACAAGGTTGATTCAATATGTAATTCAGAGCGATCCGGATTGTGACCGCCCGGTTTGATTACTTACCCTTGCGCCGCTGACCCTTGTCGCTGCTGGTGTTGGCTACGGCCCATGTTACCGCTTGTTTTACGCTTGTTCCCGCCATTGCCCGACCGATGCTGCTGGCTTCGAATTGCCATTCTGCTTTCCCTTCCCTTCATCGTCATCCCTGCACTCGGATCCTTGGTACTATCGAATCAGCATATTTTACCAAAACGCCCATTAGAGTGCCCATGTCATTGCAAAACGCTTCATGCACTCCAGCTTCAATTTCAACGGTTCAAACCGTAATTGGCTTCAAGGTTAAGATAGTAGAATCAGGGTTGATCCGTCCGAAGAGTGTAAACTTCCGAGACGCGGCGCACTCCAATGGGTTGTGGATTCTCCTCCGCCGACACAAGCCGCTAAATCTACCACAAACATGGGCTGCTTACAGGTGTCTTTGAAATTTTGAATGAACCGGTCCGCGAATCGGGTCCATGAACTGATCGAGTTGGGCGGCAAGTTCTTCAACCAAGTCCGGCCGCATCTTCCAACATCATAGTGAAGTACTTCGCACATGCAGCTTCATCCACATCCAGCATCTCCATGGCCATCTCATAGCTTTCTATCCACGCTTCGAGCCAAATCGGCGGTGTAATTGGGCACCTTGCGGGTCCTTTGAAGTCCTTAGGCAAGCGCACATTGCGAAAGCGGGACGAGACAAGGCACCCCAATGATCCGGACGTGACCCCGGTTTGAAGATGGTTGACGAACCGGCGCGAGCTGATGGTCCTCATGTTGCGCCGCTAACTCGGCCTCCTCGCGTGCTCCCCGCCCGGTCCACCACCACTTGAGCGCCTTCGCCACCAGCCGGGTTGTTGCTCGAGGCGGACCGTGTCGCTGCTGCTTGACACGGCTGGTTCATCTGCTGCGCGGCTATAACTCCGCTCGGGCGGGGGTGGAGTGGATCCGTCCCGATCGTATGAATATGCTTCCCGCCGAGCCAGGCCGCCCCGAGGAGCTCCTTAACCCGGCGTGTCTCTACCGCCGTGGTGAATCACCTTCAATCTGAATCGCCTCCAACCGTGCCGCCGCTGCCACAAGGATATCCATCGGGTTGGAGTAATGACCCGGAGGTGTCTGCACAGTCTGGGGCGCGCCGGTATGATGGCGAGGCAGATCTATCACACGGGCTGAACCGCGCGCTGTCCCTGTGTGCTTCCGCCGGTTTACCACCGGCGGCGGATTATCGTCCCTCGCCTCGGGTATTGAAAAGCTCTTCCTCGAAAACCAAGGTAAACGGACCTGTACTTCCTTTTCATGACTTCATGCGACGCGCTCGATCCAAAGATGAGCCTATAAGTCACAGATCCAAAGCGCCCGCTCGCCGCCATCCTCACGCCCGCGGCTGCCGTGTCCGCTTTAGCTTTAGTGATCTGTTCCTCACCTTTGCAATCTCCGCTGTGCAGGTCCTGATCCGCGGATTAGCCTCTGCCATGAGCACAACCAATGCGTCGAAAAGCTCTGACAAAACTTGAGCCGGCGGGCGCGCAGGGCCTCATTCCCCGGCTGCCATCACCGCTGTTGAACCGGCGACCAGGGGCGCCGCGGTCGAAGAGTGAAGCGCCGCTCACAGCATCGCCATGAAGATCCCAACCCGGTTGGGTAGATCGGAGGGGTCCGGAATACTCTCACCGTCGGAACAGCCCCCGATCTCGCCATCTTGCAGCTAGTACAGAGATTCCGTTTCTCCGGCCGACGACTCGCCGCCAGAGTAGACAACGGTTTCGGCCACGGATGCTGATCCGTCCTCGTAGCCTCCGTGGACGACTCCCACGAAAGCACGCCGACCGCCGGTTTAGCTAGGCGCAGGACTCTTCTCGTCCGCTGAGCCGTCTCGACGAGGTCGGTGCAGATGTCCGCCCAGGCCCTGGCTCGCCGATCTTGCCGATGAACACGCAGTATGCCGCCAAAGGGGACCCGTATCCGACTCAACCGAGCCGCCTCGGGCCCCAGCCTACATCATCGATGTAGAGCTTGCCGCGACGACTCTTAGTCATCCGCCCACAAGATATCCTTCGAGTCCTTCGAACTTGCCCTCTAAGATCATCAAACCGTCGCGCGATAGCCCCACGGTGGGCGCCAACCGTCGTGGAATTGTCACGGCAGATGTCCTCATGAAGGGACTTAGTCGAGGGCCATCGCACGGGTTAACCTAGAGGGGTTAAAGCGACACAAAACACGGAGTTATATCTGGTTCGCCCTTCGATGAAGGTAAAAGCCACGCCCGCCTTGTGATGGGATTGATATGATTTCGCGACTAGGAGCAATAGCTTTTCCTTAGCCTCAATCTCTCGTCGTCCTAATCCGCCGCCGGTCGCCCCTTATATACACGGGTTGACGCCGTCGGTTCACAGAGTCCCGATCCGCTCATACAAGTGTCCGCTCGGTCTCTTCCTTCTTAACTTACAACACAAGTTACAACACTAAGGCGGTTCACATAGATGGACCTTAAGTCGCTCTGGGCTCCGGGCCTCCTCCGTGGGCCTGGATCATGGACGAGGGTAAACCGGCCCCTCCAGGGCGGTTCACACTCGGTAATTGTATCCCCAACAATCTCCCCGGGAACTCCTGCACGTTGCGTGGGCGGCCGGTGAGCAGACCTAACTACCTCCTTCAACAAGGCAGGCACTTACGCAGTCCAACCCGGCGCGCGCCGCTCAGTCACTGACGTCTATTAAGCTTCGGCTGATGTATACGACGCAGAAAGCCCATACTATGCCCACGTGATGGTTAGTGCTATCAGGCCGAGGCCCTCGGATCAAATATCCAAATCATAGTGGATTAGGAACGCGGTAACAAGCAGAGACTCACGAAAGATGTGACCCGTTGCTCCGCCTCGAGGACTTGCGGCAAGGGCTAGGAATGCCCGCCACGCCTCGATTTATCTCGGGCACCCTCCGTGTCAACTCGACTCCACATCACTCGCAATTAAGCTCGCAAGGGTACCCTCGTGGTCAATTCGCCTTTAGTAACATGGCTCAGTGTAAAGTCATAGTAATCGAGTAATCGTGTGTCTAAACATCAAGGGAAAAGCCGAGGAATCACCCCGTGAATTCCACTCGATGTAGTCATCAAGGTGAACATAAGAGGATTCACCCCGAGGTCCACAGCTGAGGGGTTGCACGACTGAGTCGATCGAAGTGGTTAAAGAGGAAATCACCCCGATGACCACGATCGAATAACTATACTACAGGGTTAATATCGAAGTGTTGTAGAGGTTTCACCCTCGGTACTCGATAGTAACCCAAAGAGTGTCGAGCAACTAAGGGAAGTGATGTGCGGTGTCGGGCCTGGTCTTCGATCCCGTTGATCGGGTCTTCTGATTATCCAGCGGGGCAGTCAGGACAAGGCGGGGGTCACTGATGGATCACTATCCAACCTATACTAAGCAGTTTAGGATAAGCAGGTAAGGTAAAACAGTAGGTACAAAAGCAGGCTATGCATCAGAATAGGTGCAAACAATAACAGTAGCAAAATCTAATGCAAGCATGAGAGAATGGAATGGGCGATATCGGGATGATCAAAGGGGGGGCTTGCCTGGTTGCTCTGGCAAGGAGGAGTCGTCGGTGACGTAGTCGATCACCGGGGCATCAGCGGCCTCGGGGTCTACCGGAGAGAAGAGGGGGAAGAAACAGTAAATACTTAGCAAACAGAGGTAACACTAAGCATGACATGACGACACGTAGCGCTAGGCGTGTTTCTAACGCGTACTACACGCTATGCATTTAAGGGGGAAACATCCGAGGGTGAATTTCGACGTTAGGTGGATTAGGACAAAGGAAAAGAGGGGAAAGTTCCATGTTCAGCATGCTAGGGCATGTGATGATGAAGGCGACCACGATTCGATTCGCTGGATTTTTATGAGCAACTTTCATATAGAAAACATTTTCATCCGAGGAACGGTTTAATTTCTATGAAATTTTAAAGATTAAAGTAATTTCTGGAATTATTTATTTACAGAAAAAGATATATGATGTCAGCATGATGTCATAGTGACATCAGCAGGCCAACAGACGGCTGACCAGGTCAAACCTAACATGTGGGTCCAGTGGGACCCACATGTCAGCCTCTCGTTATTTTAACAAAGGAATAAAACTAATCTAGCAGTAGATAGTTAGAGTGTGGGCCCCAAAGGTCGGTGCTCGATTAGAGTTTAACTAATTAGATTTTAATTTGAAACGTGATTAATTAGCCTAACCATCGGGGACCCACACGCCGCCGAGAGGGATGAACAGGAGTCAACGCGTCAAAAGGGCGACGGGCCCACTCGTCGCGATCGTGGGTGGGTCCCATCGCGCGCCAGCTTAGCGGGTTGGCGACTCGCCGGGCGGTGACGCCTTAACGCCGGCGGAGGCCTCGGGAGGTGGTCGGATTCGCCTCTGACGACGGCCGCTTCAAGCGCCGCCGGGTCCGCTCGAACGAAAGCGCATTTAGCACGAGTCGAATCGGGTGGTGGTGGTCGACTCGACCGAATCATCGCCGACGCCGAGCAAGGCGGCAGGGCGCGGGCAAAACCGGGCGCGGCTACACGGTGAACTAGCGCACGCTTTCGGTCGCGTTCGAGACAGAGGGGAGCGCTGCATCGAGTGGAGCTGGCGCGAGGCCGTGGAGGTTGCCGGAAGTGGCCGGACGGTGAGTTCCGATGGCGGACAGAGCACGATGAGGCGGCGAGCTAGCTAGGACGGGGCATGCGACGCGAGGAGAGGAACAGAGAGGGGGAAGGCTCACCGAGCGGCTATGACGAGCCATCGACAGATTAGGAGCGCAGGGTTCACCGGAGACGACGAAGATGGCCGGCGACAGAGGCGGAAGGGGGTGGAGGAGAGCGGCCTCTACAGGGCCTCCTAGCTCCCGCTGATGGTCGAGGACGACAGAGCGAAGGACGACGCTCCTCCCAGCCTCCAGCATGATCGAGGGGGCGTCGGGGACCGCGAGATCGATGGAGGGCGACGACGACGAGCTCTCGGGCAAGGTGGGTAAAAGAGAGAGGCGAGGTGCGTGGGGCAAGTGGGGGGGGCAGCTAGGGTTCGTCCGGGTCGGGGCGACCTAGTAGTCGCCGGGGAGCCGCCGGATGGCCGCCTTGTGGCCATCGGCAGCCACGGACGACGCGCGCGCGTCCACCCAGCCCCCGATGAACAGAGGTAGGGGACGGCAGGGTTAGGTGGGCTGGGTTGCACTGTTGCGCGGCTGGGCCAAGTGCACAGTGCAGCCTGGCCTTTTTCTTTTCTTCTTTTTTTAGCTTTCCCCTTTTTTTTCCAGCAGCTTTTGCCTTTTCTTTTTAGCCAATAAATTATTTGCAAAAAAGTTATGCCACTGGCCAAAACAATCTCAAAGAATTAAAGTGCACTGCCTCAAAAAGGGTGGGAGGCTTTTGGAATAGTTGCCAATTTTATAAATTAAAAAGGGCATTTAATTTATTGCTTAGGTCACTGCTTTAAGTAGCTTAGGCCACTCAAACCTTTTGCAAAAATGTTGGTTCACCACCAATATTAGTTGTGGATTATTTGGCACATGATGAACATTTTTTTGTTCATGTCTGAGCATTTTTAATTTCACTCATAACTTTAAATTGAATTCAACTGGAATTTAAAAGAGAAAGGAGACAATGATGATCGAACACTTATTTAGTAAAATGATTAACTTAACCCCAGGGGTTACTGTAGCATCATTACATTGGGGGTGTTACAACTCTCCTCCTCTAAAAGAAATTCTCGTCCCGAGTATTAAGAGGTAGAATGGAATAGGTCGGGGTATTCAGCACGGAGGTTATCCTCGCGTTCCCAAGTGGCTTCATCCTTAGAATGATTTGACCATTGCACCTTGAGGAACTTGGTAACCTTCTGGCTTGTTCGACATTCAGCTTCTTCAAGAATGCAGATCGGATGCTCCTTGTATGTGAGATCATCTTGAATTTCAGTCAATTCCGGATCCACTTCACGTTCCGAATCCTTGAAGCATCGACGAGGTTTCGACACGTGGAAGACGTCATGAACATGAGAGAACTGAGGTGGCAACTCAAGTTGATAAGCCACCAGCCCACGACGGGCCAGAATGCGGAAAGGACCAATGTAGCGCGGAGCTAGCTTGCCCTTGACTCCGAACCGATGAGTGCATCTCAAAGGAGTGACACGCAGATAAGCTTGTTCACCAGGTTGATAAGTTGAACCCCAGTGTTTCCGGTCATAGTTGCTCTTCTGGCGGGACTGGGCCGCCTTGAGATTATCCCGGACAATGCGAACCTGCTCTTCAGCTTGTTGAATAATGTCTGGACCAATGAGTGCCCGTTCCCCAGTTTCTGACCAATTCAGAGGGGTTCGACACTTACGTCCATAGAGCACTTCGAAGGGTGCCATCTTCAAGCTGGCTTGATAGCTGTTGTTATAAGAGAACTCCGCATAAGGGAGAGATTCTTCCCACTTCTTGCCAAAAGAAATAACACAAGCTCTAAGCATGTCTTCAAGAATTTGATTGACTCGCTCGACTTGGCCTTGGGATTGGGGATGATAAGTAGTGCTCCAGGTAATATGAGTTCCCATTGCCTCTTGGAAACTATCCCAGAACTTTGAAGTGAATAAACTGCCACGGTCTGAACTGATCTCCTTCGGAATGCCATGGAGTGACACAATTCTGGAGATATACAAGTTTGCTAATTGACTAGCAAAGTGATTGTCTCCTTGACCGCGAAAGTGAGCAACTTTCGAGAATTGGTCGATGACAACAAAGATAGCATCGTTACCTTTATGAGACTTGGGAAGGCCTGTGACGAAATCCATTTGGATCTTATCCCACTTCCATTCAGGAATCAGAAGTGGTTGTAGAAGTCCAGCCGGTTTCTGATGTTCTGCTTTGACGCGACGGCAAACGTCACATTCTTCGATATATCATTTTAGACCACCAGTACTTCTGACGGATGTCTAGATACATCTTGGTACTTCCCGGATGAATAGAGAGAGGGGTGTCATGCGCTTCTTTCATCACCTTCTCTGTCATAAGCTCGAACCGGGGTACTACAATGCGATCTCTGAAGTATAAGGTTCCATCTTCACCAAGTGAGAAATCTCTGGATTTCGCTAAGGCAAGATCCTTTTTCATCAAATCCACGTGAGCATCTTTGGCTTGAGCAGACTTAATTGCTTTCAGCAGAGTTGGTTCCAGGACAAGGTTATTTAGAGAACCCTGTGGAACTAGTTGAACGTTCAGCTTGCATAGCTCTTCATAAAGGCGGGGTTGAGCTTTGTAGACCATGTGATTGCTGCAATATGACTTGCGGCTCAGGGCATCGGCCATTACATTAGCCTTACCAGGGGTATAAGATATACCGCAGTTGTAGTCCGCAATAGCTTCCGTCCACCGCTGCTGACGGAGGTTCAGATCTGGTTGAGTAAACAGGTACTTCAGACTCTGATGATCAGTGAAGATCTCGCAACGACATCGAGAAGGTACTGCCGCCATAGCTTCGGTGTAAAGATAACCGCTGCAAGCTCAAGGTCATGAACCGGTAGTTTTCTCGTGAGGACGCACTTGACGGAAGCATAAGCAATCACCCTGCGCTCTTGCATTAGAACACAGCCTAATCCTTGACGTGAAGCGTCACAATAGATGACGAAGTCCTTGCGAGAATCGGGAGGAGCAAGCACTGTGGCAGAAGTCAGCTTGTCCTTGAGTGCCTGGAAACTTTCCTGACATTGGTCTGTCCAGTCGAACTTAACGCCTTTGTGAAGCAGATTAGTCAGTGGCTTGATGATCTTGGAGAAATTCTCGACAAAGCGGCGACAGTAGCTGGCTAGGCTGAGAAAGCTTCTGACTTGCTTGACAGTATTAGGAGGGGTCCAGTCAAGAATAGACTGAACGCGCTCTGGGTTGACGGCAATACCATCCTTGGAGATAACATGACCAAGGTAGGTGACTTCGGGCAACCAGAATTCACATTTGGAATACTTGGCATAAAGTTGATGCTCTCAAGCTTTTCCGTAACAAGACGAAGATGTTCAAGATGTTCTTCTTTATTCTTGAATATACCAGGATATCATCCAGATAGACTACTTATTTAACTTGTCGAGGTAATCCATGAATATGTAGTTCATCGACGAGAGAATGTAGCTGGAGCATTGGTTAAACCGAATGACATGATGGTGTACTCGTAAGAACCATAACGAGTGATTTAATGCGGTCTTTGGAATATCCTCTTCACTTAACACGGATCTGGTGATAACCCAACCTCAAGTCGAAGTTTAGAGAATATCGATGATCCAGCTAGTTGATCATACAGATCATTGATCCGAGGAAGGGATATTTGTTCTGAATTGTAGCTTGGTTGATAGGACGATAGTCTTGGACCAAACGGTTCGCACTGGCCCTTCTACTTGACGAAGAGAGAAGGTGCTCCCCAAGCAGAGGAACTTGGACGAATGAAACCACTGCGAAGAGATTTGTCGATTTCTCCTTCAGTTCAAGGAGCTCATGAGGCGGCATCTTGTAGGGCCGCTTGGCGATAGGAACGGTGCCTGGTTTCAAATCGATGACGAACTCAACAGCCCGGCAGGGGTATTCTGGAAGTTCTTCCGAAATACGCCTTGAAGTAGCAAACAACTGGAATCTTTTCAATTCCCTCAAGAGGTGCTACGTTCGACGCATTCAAAGCATAAAGTCGTGCTTCAGCGTCCTGAACAAGCTGAGCATGGTAGCTTACTATTTCATTGGAAGGATGTACGAGGTGAACAACCTTGGTGGCGCAAACGATAGAGACAGTATGCGCTTTCAACCATTCCATTCCCAGAATGAGGTCAATGTTGGAAGACTCCAGAATAATGGGAGAAACATGAAATTCCAGCCCTTCAATTTCAACGGGGACGTCTGGACCAATCATGGTAGTTCGACACTATCGGAGTGTTCATGGGCTCGCATCGAATGTCGTGTGCGTATGCAAAATTTTCTGACATGAATGAATGCGAGGCTCCTGAATCGAATAAAACAGAAGCCGGTACTGAATTAACGAGAAGAGTACCCATCACAGTCGCAGGTTGATCTTGAGCTTCATTCAGATCAACATGATTAGCCTGACCACGACCATAAGGTCTGGCATTGTTGTTATGGGGCTGATTGTTACGACCAGCTGAAGGCAGAGCCAGCTGATCCTGATTCTGAGGGCATTTCTTGGAGCGGTGACCTGGAAGGTCACACTTGAAGCATAGACCATCATTTGGATTGGGAGCAGAAGCTTGGGGTGGTACAGCCCAAAGGGGCTACCTCTGCGGTGGAGGAGGCAGACGAGGTGCAACATAGGACTGTCTTGGTGCAGGTGCAGTTGGATGATAGATGTTGTGGGGAATCCATATCCGACGCTTCTGCGCTGACGGGCCCGAAGATGAGCCAACGTCGCGACTACGCCTAAGGGATCCCTGGTGTTCCTGAAGACCAGTCTCAACCTGAATAGCCTTGTTCACCAAGGTGGCAAAGTCGGCAAAGTCATGAAGGAGCAATGCTAGCTTGATATCTGGGTGAAGTCCATCACGAAACTTCTCTTGCTTACGAGCATCAGTTGCAATGTCTTCTTCAGCATAACGTGACAAGTCCAGAAATTCCTGTTGATAAGCATCTACAAACTTGTTGCCTTGGGTGAGGTTGCGGAACTCTCGCTTCTTCCTGTCCATGGTTCCCTGAGGAATGAAACGGGCACGGAAGGCAGCTTGGAAATCCGGCCAAGTAATGACCGTTCCAGCAGGTAGGGTACGCCTGTGGCTGTCCCACCATTGAGCAGCAGGACCCTTGAGGAAGAAGGATGCGAAGGTGACATAGCTGGCAGGGGCAACACTAGCAGACTCCATTTCATATGTGATGTCGCGGAGCCAGTCATCAGCATCAAGGGGTTGAGTTGAGCTGCGGTAAATAGTCGGGTTGAGGCGCATGAAGTCCTGCAGAGTTACTGGGGTTGGCTGTTGATTCATGTTCGGACGAGGAAACTGAGCCATCATTCCTTCCATGAACTGGCGGTTCAGCTCAAATTGTTGCATCATTCCAGCAAAGAATTCGGGCGGTGGTGGATCATTGGCACCACGGCCACGACCAGCGGGTCTAACCATCCTGCTAACATGTAACAGGGGGTAGTTCAGCATTGAGCATTTGCAAAGACAAGGATCATTCATGATGAAACATGCATAAGGAAAGATGTACGATGGATTCCACTTCGTAGTCAACACGACAGGTGTGTGTACTATTCAAGAGGCTATTCTAAGGAATAACTATGGCTTTATCCAACTTCGGGGTGAATGTGGTCACGGGATCCTAATGTTAGTAAATTCGCTTAACCCGAGTAGAAGAGAGTTCAGAGTCCCAGAGTATAGACGAGGAGTAAAAGATGCTAATACCACCCAATGGCGACGTGGGACCGTAAGCCACACAGCCAATGTTAGTAAAAGTTTTTCGGTGACTAGACTCAACTTCGGCCAAGGAGTTGGAAAGGGGGCTACCTACAGGCAGTCGGCTCTGATACCAACTTGTGGCACCCTCGATTCAATCGTACACTAATCATACACGCAAATGTGTACGATCAAGATCAAGGACTCACGGGAAGATATCACAACACAACTCTAGACACAAATTAAAATAATACAAGCTTTATATTACAAGCCAGGGGCCTCGAGGGCTTGAATATATAAGCTCGAATACACCAGAGTCAGCGGAAGCAACAATATCTGAGTACAGACATAAGTTAGACAAGTTTGCCTTAAGAAGGCTAGCACAAAAGTGAAGGAAATATGCCCTAGAGGCAATAATAAAGTTATTATTTATTTCCTCATATCATGATAAATGTTTATTATTCATGCTAGAATTGTATTAACCGGAAACATGATACATGTGTGAATACATAGACAAACATATAGTCACTAGTATGCCTCTACTTGACTAGCTCATTAATCAAAGATGGTTATGTTTCCTAACCATAGACATGTGTTGTTATTTGATTAATGGGATCACATCATTAGGAGAATGATGTGATTGACATGACCCATTCCATTAGCCTAGCACTTGATCGTTTAGTATATTGCTATTGCTTTCTTCATGACTTATACATGTTCCTGTAACTATGAGATTATGCAACTCCCGTTTACCGGAGGAACACTTTGGGTGCTACCAAACGTCACAACGTAACTAGGTGATTATAAAGGAGTACTACAGGTGTCTCCAAAGGTACATGTTGGGTTGGCGTATTTCGAGATTAGGTTTTGTCACTCCGATTGTCGGAGAGGTATCTCTGGGCCCTCTCGGTAATGCACATCACTATAAGCCTTGCAAGCAATGTAGCTAATGAGTTAGTTACGGAATGATCCATTACGTAATGAGTAAAGAGACTTTACAGTAACGAGATTGAACTAGGTATTGGATAGCGACGATCAAATCTCAGGCAAGTAACATACCGATGACAAAGGGAACAAAGTATGTTGTTATGCGGTTTGACCGATAAAGATCTTCGTAGAATATGTAGGAGCCAATATGGGCATCCAGGTTCCGCTATTGGTTATTGACCAAGAATAGTTCTAGGTCATGTCTACATAGTTCTCGAACCCGTCGGGTCCGCACGCTTAAGGTTTCGATGACAAATATATTATGAGTTTATGAGTTTTGATGTACCGAAGGAGTTCGGAGTCCCGGATGAGATCGGGGACATGACGAGGAGTCTCGAAATGGTCGAGACGTAAAGATCGATATATTGGACGACTATATTCGGAGTTCGGAAAGGTTCCGAGTGATTCGGGTATTTTTCGGAGTACCGGAGAGTTACGGGAATAAGCCGGGGAGTATATGGGCCTTATTGGGCCATACGGGAATAGAGGAGAGAGGCCAAAAGGAAGGAGGCCTGCGCCCCCCCTCTGGTCCGAATTGGACAAGGGGCGCAGCCCCCCTTTCCTTCTCCCTCTCCCCCTCTTTCCCCTTCTCCTACTCCAACAAGGGAGGTGGAATCCTACTAGGACTAGGGAGTCCTAGTAGGACTCCACACTTGGCGCGCCCCCTCCTAGGGCCGGCCTCCTCCCCCCTTGCTCCTTTATATACGGGGGCAGAGGGGCACCCCAGGACAACACAAGTTGATCTACGGATCGTTCCTTAGCCGTGTGTGGTGCCCCCCTCCACCATATTCCACCTCGGTCATATCGTCGCGGAGTTTAGGCGAAGCCCTGCGCCGGTAGAGCATAATCATCGTCACCACGCCGTCGTGCTGACGGAACTCATCCCCGACACTTTGCTGGATCGGAGTCCGGGATCGCCATCGAGCTGAACGTGTGCTGAACTCGGAGGTGCCGTATGTTCGGTACTTGGATCGGTCGGATCGTGAAGACGTACGACTACATCAACCGCGTTGTCATAACACTTCCGCTTACGGTCTACGAGGGTACGTGGACAATACTCTCCCCTCTCGTTGCTATGCCATCACCATGATCTTGCGTGTGCGTAGGAAATTTTTTGAAATTACTACGTTCCCCAACAGTGTCATCCGAGCCAGGTTTTATGCGTAGATGTCATATGCACGAGTAGAACACAAGTGAGTTGTGGGCGATACAAGTCATACTGCTTACCAGCATGTCATACTTTGGTTCAGCGGTATTGTGAGATGAAGCGGCCCGGACCGACATTACGCGTACGCTTACGCGAGACTGGTTTCACCGCTGCGAGCACTCATTGCTTAAAGGTGACTGGCGGGTGTCTGTCTCTCTCACTTTAGTTGAATCGAGTGTGGCTACGCCCGGTCCTTGCGAAGGTTAAAACAGCACTAACTTGAAGAACTATCGTTGTGGTTTTGATGCGTAGGTAAGAACGGTTCTTGCTCAGCCCGTAGCAGCCACGTAAAATTTGCAACAACAAAGTAGAGGACGTCTAACTTGTTTTTGCAGGGCATGTTGTGATGTGATATGGTCAAGACGTGATGCTATATTTTATTGTATGAGATGATCATGTTTTGTAACCGGTTATCGACAACTGGCAGGAGCCATATGGTTGTCGCTTTATTGTATGAAATGCAAACGCCTGTAATTGCTTTACTTTATCACTAAGCGGTAGCGATAGTCGAGAAGAAAAGATGGCGAACGACAACGATGCTACGATGGAGATCAAGGTGTCGCTACCGGTGACGATGGTGATCACGACGGTGCTTCGAGATGGAGATCACAAGCACAAGATGATGATGGCCATATCATATCACTTATATTGATTGCATGTGATGTTTATCCTTTATGCATCTTATCTTGCTTTGATTGACGGTAGCATTTTAAGATGATCTCTCACTAAAAATTATCAAGACGTGTTCTCCCTGAGTATGCGCCGTTGCCAAAGTTCGTCGTGCCCAGACACCACGTGATGATCGGGTGTGATAAGCTCTATGTCCATCTACAACGGGTGCAAGTTAGTTTTGTACACGCAGAATACTCAGGTTAAACTTGACGAGCCTAGCATATGCAGATATGGCCTCGGAACACGGAGACTGAAAGGTCAAGCGTGAATCATATAGTAGATATGATCAACATAGTGATGTTCACCATTGAAAACTACTCCATCTCACGTGATGATCGGTTATGGTTTAGTTGATATGGATCACGTGATCACTTAGAAGATTAGAGGGATGTCTATCTAAGTGGGAGTTCTTAAGTAATATGATTAATTGAACTTAAATTTATCATGAACTTAGTCCTGGTAGTATTTTGCAAATTATGTTGTAGATCAATAGCTCGCGTTGTTGCTTCCCTATGTTTTTATATGTGTTCCTAGAGAAAATTGTATTGAAAAATGATTAGTAGCAATGTTGCGGATTGGATCTGTGATCTGAGGTTTATCCTCATTGCTGCACAGAAGAATTATGTCCTTAATGCACCGCTAGGTGACAGACCTATTGCAGGAGCAGATGCATACGTTATGAACGTTTGGCTAGCTCAATATGATGACTACTTGATAGTTTAGTGCACCATGCTTAACGGCTTAGAATCGGGACTTCAAAGACGTTTTGAACGTCATGGACCATATGAGATGTTCCAGGAATTGAAGTTAATATTTCAAGCAAATACCCGAGTTGAGAGATATGAAGTCTCCAACAAGTTCTATAGCTAAAAGATGGAGGAGAATCGCTCAACTAGTGAGCATGTGCTCAGATTGTCTGGGTACTTCAATCGCTTGAATCAAGTGGGAGTTAATCTTCCAGATAAGATAGTGATTGACAAAATTCTCTAGTCACCATCACTAAGTTACTAGAACTTTGTGATGAACTATAGTATGCAAGGGATGACGGAAAAGATTCCCGAGCTCTTCGTGATGTTGAAATCGACGAAGGTAGAAATCAAGAAAGAGCATCAAGTGTTGATGATTGACAAGACCACTACTTTCAAGAAAAGGGCAAAGGAAAGAAAGGAAACTTCAAGTAGAATGGCAAACAAGTTGTCACTCCCTGAAGAAGCCCAAAGCTGGACCAAAGCCTGAAACTAAGTGCTTCTACTGCAAAAGAAATGGTCACCGAAGCGGAAATACCCTGAATATTTGGTGGATAAGAAGGATGGCAAAGTGAACAAGAGTATATTTGATATACAGGTTATTGATGTGTGCCTTACTAGTGTTTATAGTAGCCCTGAGTATTTGATACTGTTCGGTTGCTAAGATTAGTAACTCAAACAGGAGTTACAGAATAAACAGAGACTAGTTGAAGGGGAAGTGACAATGAGTGTTGGAAGTAGTTCCAAGATTGATATGATCATCATCACACACTCCCTATACTTTCGGGATTAGTGTTAAATCTAAATAAATGTTATTTGGATTTTGCGTTGAGCATGAATATGATTTGATCATGTTTATTGCAATACGGTTATTCATTTAAAGTCAGAGAATAATTGTTGTTCTGCTTACATGAATAAAACCTTGAATGGTCATACACCCAATGAAAATAGTTTATTGGATCTCGATCGTAGTGATACACATGTTCATAATATTGATGCCAAAAGATGCAAATTTAATAATGATAGTGCAACTTATTTGTGGCACTTCCGTTTGGGTCATATCGGTGTAAAGCGCATGAAGAAACTCCATAAAGATGGATTTTCGGAATCACTTGGTATGAATCATTTGATGCTTGCGAACCGTGCCTTTTGGGCAAGATGACTAAAACTCCGTTCTTCGGAACAATGGAACGAGCAACAAACTTGTTGGAAATAATACATACTGATGTATGCAGACCAATGAGTGTTAAGGCTCGTGGCGGGTATCGTTATTTTCTAACCTTCACAGATAATTTGAGCAGATATGGGTATATCTACTTGATGAAACACAAGTCTGAAATAGTTGAAAGGTTCAAAGAATTTCAGAGTGAAGTGGAAAATCATCGTAACAAGAAAATAAAGTTTCTGCGATCTGATCGTGGAGATGAATATTTGAGTTACGAGTTTGGTCTTCAATTTAAACAATGTGGAATAGTTTCACAACTCACGCCACCTGGAACACCACAACATTATGGTGTGTCCGAATGTCATAACCGTACTTTATTTTGATATGGTGCGATCAATGATGTCTATTACCGATTTACCAATATCGTTTTCGGGTTATGCATTAGAGACAGCTGCATTCACGTTTAATAGGGCACCATCTAAATCTGTTGAGACGACACAATATGAACTATGGTTTAACAGTAAACCTAAGCTGTCGTTTCTTAAAGTTTGGAGTTGTGATGCTTATGTGAAAAAGGTTTTCACCTGATAAGCTCGAACCCAAATCGGAAAAGTGCATCTTCATAGAATACCCAAAGGTAACTATTGGGTACACCTTCTATCACAGATCCGAAGGCAAGTTATTCATTGCTAAGATGGATCCTTTCTAGAGAAGAAGTTTCTCTCGAAAGAAGTGAGTGGGAGGAAAGTAGAACTTGATGAGGTAATTGTACCTTCTCCCTTATTGGAAAGTAGTTCATCACAGAAATCAGTTCCTGTGATTCTTACACCAATCAGTGAGGAAGCTAATAATGATGATCATGAAGCTTTAGATCAAGTTACTACCGAACCTCGTAGGTCTTCTAGAATAAGATCCGCACCAAAGTGGTACGGTAATCCTATTCTAGAAGTCATGTTACTAGACCATGATGAACCTACGAACTATGAGGAAGCAATGATGAGCCCAGATTCCGCGAAATGGCTTGAGGCCATAAAATCTAAGATAGGATCCATATATGAGAACAAAGTGTGGACTTTGGTTGACTTGCTCGATGATCAGCAAGTCAAGTTAAATAAATGGATCTTCAAGAGGAAGACGGACACTGATAGTAGTGTTACTGTCTACAAAGCTCGACTTGTTGCAAAAGGTTTTCGACAAGTTCAAGGTGTTAAATACGATGAGATTTTCTCACTCGTAACGATGCTTAAGTCTGTCCGAATCATGTTAGCAATTGCCACATTTATGAATTTTGGCAAATGGATGTCAAAACTGCATTCCTTAATGGATTTATTAAAGAAGATTTGTATATGATGCAACCAGAAGGTTTTGTCGATCCTAAAGGTGCTAACAAAATGTGCAAGCTCCAGCCATCCAACTATGGACTGGTGCAAGCATCTCGGAGTTGGAATATATGCTTGATGAGTTGATCAAAGCATATGGTTTTATACAGACTTTTGGCGAAGCCTGTATTTACAAGAAAGTGAGTGGGAGCACTACAACATTTCTGATAAGTATATGTGAATAACATATTGTTGATCAGAAATGATGTAGAATTTTTTTCTGGAAAGCATAAAGGAGTATTTGAAAGGAGTTCTTTAAAAGAAAGACCTCAGTAAAGCTACTTACATATTGAGCATCAAGATCTATTGAGATAGATCAAGACGCTTGATAAGTTTTTTTTCAATAAGTACATACCTTGTCAAGATTTTGAAGTAGTTCAAAATGGAACAGTCAAAGAAAAGTTCTTGCCTGTGTTGCAAAGGTGTGAAATTGAGTAAGACTCAAATCCCGACCACGACAGAAATTAGAAAAGAGAATGAAAGTCATTCCCTATGCCTCAGTCATAGGTTCTATAAAGTATGCTATGATATGTACCAGACCTATTGTATACCTTGCTCTGAATTTGGCAAGGAGTACAATAGTGATCTAGGAGTAGATCTTTGGACATTGGTCAAGAACATCCTTAGTGAGGAATAAGGAAATATTTCTCGATTATGGAGGTGATAAAAGAGCCCGTCGTAAAGAGTTACATCGATGCAAGGTTTTTACACTGATCCAGATGACTCTAAGTCTCAATGTGGATACATATTGAAAGTGAGAGCGATTAGCTAGAGTAGCTCCGTGCAGAGCATTGTAGACATAGAATATTTGCAAAATACATACGGCTCTGAATGTGACAGACCCGTTGACTAAGCATCTCTCACGAGCAAAACATGATCATACCTTAGTACTCTTTGGTGTTAATCACATAGCGATGTGAACTAGATTATTGACTATAGTAAACCCTTTGGGTGTTGGTCACATGACGATGTGAAGTATGGGTGTTAATCACATACAGATGTGAATATTGGTGTTGAACCACATGATGATGTGAACTAGATTATTGACTCTAGTGCAAGTGGGAGACTGAAGGAAATATGCCCTAGAGGCAATAATAAATTTATTATTTATTTCCTCATATCATGATAAATGTTTATTATTCATGCTAGAATTGTATTAACCGGAAACATGATACATGTGTGAATACATAGACAAACATATAGTCACTAGTATGCCTCTACTTTACTAGCTCATTAATCAAAGATGGTTATGTTTCCTAACCATAGACATGTGTTGTTATTTGATTAATGGGATCACATCATTAGGAGAATGATGTGATTGACATGAACCATTCCGTTAGCCTAGCACTTGATCGTTTAGTATATTGCTATTGCTTTCTTCATGACTTATACATGTTCCTGTAACTATGAGATTATGCAACTACCGTTTATCGGAGGAACACTTTGGGTGCTACCAAACGTCACAACATAACTGGGTGATTATAAAGGAGTACTACAGGTGTCTCCAAAGGTACATGTTGGGTTGGCGATTTGAGATTAGGTTTTGTCACTCCGATTGTCTGGAGAGGTATCTCTGGGCCCTCTCGGTAATGCACATCACTATAAGCCTTGCAAGCAATGTAGCTAATGAGTTAGTTACGGAATGATGCATTACGTAACGAGTAAAGAGACTTGCTAGTAACAAGATTGAACTAGGTATTGGATACCGACGATCAAATCTCGGGCAAGTAACATACCGATGACAAAGGGAACAAAGCATGTTGTTATGCGGTTTGACCGATAAAGATCTTCGTAGAATATGTAGGAGCAAATATGGGCATCCAGGTTCCGCTATTGGTTATTGACCAAGAATAGTTCTAGGTCATGTCTACATAGTTCTCGAACCCGTAGGGTCCGCACGCTAAGGTTGAGGAGGATGATATATTATGAGTTTATGAGTTTTGATGTACCGAAGGAGTTCGAGTCCCAGATGAGATCGGGACATGACGAGGAGTCTCAAATTGTCGAGACATAAAGATCGATATATTGGACGACTATATTCGGAGTTCGGAAAGGTTCCGAGTGATTCGGTATTTTTGAGTACCGAGAGTTACGGAATTCGTCGGGAGTATATGGGCCTTATTGGGCCATACGGGAATAGAGAGAGAGGCCAATAGGAAGGAGGCCTGCGCCCCCCCTCTGGTCCGAATTGGACAAGGGGCGCAGCCCCCCTTTCCTTCTCCCTCTCCCCTCTTCCCTTCTCCTACTGCAACAAGGAGGTGGAATCCTACTAGGACTAGGGAGTCCTAGTAGGACTCACACTTGGCGCGCCCCCTCCTAGGGCCGGCCTCCTCCCCCTTGCTCCTTTATATATGGGGGCAGAGGGGCACCCCAGGACAACACAAGTTGATCTACGGATCGTTCCTTAGCCGTATGTGGTGCCCCCCTCCACCATATTCCACCTCGGTCATATCGTCGCGGAGTTTAGCGAAGCCCGCGCCGTAGAGCATCATCATCGCCACCACGCCGTCGGCCGACGGAACTCATCCTCGACACTTTGCTGGATCGGAGTCCGGGATCGCCATCGAGCTGAACGTGTGCTGAACTCGGAGGTGCCGTGACGTTCGGTACTTGGATCGGTCGGATCATGAAGACGCACGACTACATCAACAGCGTTGTCATAACGCTTCGCCACGGTCTCACGAGGGTACGTGGACAATACTCTCCCCTCTCGTTGCTATGCCATCACCATGATTTTGCGTGTGCGTAGGAATTTTTTTGAAATTACTACGTTCCCCAACAAAAAGTAGCAACGATCGAAAAGGCAAGGCCTCCTGCCTGGGAGCCTCCTAACTACTCCTGGTCGTCGGCGGTCTTCACGTAGTAGTAGGCATCGACGGTGGCATCTGGCTCCTAGGCTCCGTCATCTGGTTGCATCAACCGGAAAGAAGAAGAAAGGGGGAAAAGGGGGAGCAAAGCAACCGTGAGTACTCATCCAAAGTACTCGCAAGCAAGGATCTACACTACATATGCAACATTATCAAAGGGAGGATGTATATGTGGACTGGGCTGCAGAAATGCCAGAATAGAGGGAAATCCTAGTCCTATCAAAGACTAGCATCTTCTGGAAACCACCATCTTGCAGCAACCGGAGGGAGTAGAGTAGCATCAAGTAATTAGTAGAAATGTTATCAACCTCGGCCGGAGATCCTTTCTCGACTCCCTGCGAGAAAGGCATACCAGAGCCATACTATCCGGTTATCATCACAATCAAATCCTGAACACCATCCAGTTCTCATCACAAGTATCCAGTTCTAGTTGTATCGATCGGGATACAACTCCAAGTGTCCGTTACCGTAGGACAGGCTATCGATAGATGTTTCTTCCCTGCAGGGGTGCACCAACTTACCCCCCACGCTCGCTTAACTCCGGCTGGACACACTTTCCAGGGTCATGCCCGGCCTCGGCCAAACAATACGTCGCAACCCGACCTAGGCTTAATAGAGAGGCCAGCACGCCGGACTAAACCTATGCCCCAGGGTCATGGGCCATCTCCCCGAACTCCTGACGCTATGCGTGGGCGGCGGTGAGCAGACCTAGCTACCTCCTTCAACAAGGCAGACGCCACGCAGTCCAACCCGGCCGCCGGCCGCCATCGTGACATCTATTAAGCTTCGGCTGATGTATACGACGCAGAACGCCCATACTATGCCCACGTGATGGTTAGTGCTATCGGCCGAGGCCCTCGGATCAAATATCCAAATCGTAGTGGATTAGGAAGCGCGGTAACAAGCAAGAGACTCATGAAAGATGTGACCCGTTGCCCGCCTCGAGGACTTGCGGCAAGGGCTAGGAATGCCCGCACGCCTCAGATTTATCTCGCGGGCACCCTCCGTGTCAACCCGACTCCACATCACTCGCAATTAAGCTCGTGGGTACCCTCGTGGTCGACCCGCCTTTAGTAACATGGCCCAGTGTAAATTCATAGTAATCATAGTAAGCGTGTGTCTAAACATCAAGGGAAAACCGAGGAATAACCCCGTGAATTCCACTCGATGTAGTCATCAAGGTGAACGAAGAGGATTCACCCCGAGGTCCACACTTGAGGGTTGCACGACGAGTCGTGATCGAAGTGGTTAAAGAGGAAATCACCCTCGATGACCACGACCGAATAACTATACTACAGGGTTAATATCAGAAGTGTTGTAGAGGTTTCACCCTCGGTACTCGATACTAACCCAGTAGTGTCGAGCAACTAAGGGGAAGTGATGTGTGGTGTCGGGGCCTGGTCTTCGATCCCGTTGATCGGGTCTTCTGATTATCCAGCGGGGCAGTCGGGACAAGGCGGGGGTCACTGATGGATCACTATCCAACCTATACTAAGCAGTTTAGGATAAGCAGGTAAGGTACAACAATAGGTACAAAAGCAGGCTATGCATCAGAATAGGTGCAAACAATAACAGTAGAAAAATCTAATGCAAGCATGAGAGAATGGAATGGGCGATATCGGGATGATCAAAGGGGGGGCTTGCCTGGTTGCTCTGGCAAGGAGGAGTCGTCGGTGACGTAGTCGATCACCGGGCATCGTGACCTCGGGTCTACCGAGAGAAGAGGGGAAGAAACAGTAAATACATAGCAAACAGAGGTAACACTAAGCATGACATGACGATACGTAGCGCTAGGCGTGCTCTAACGCGGTACTACACGTTGCAGACGAAGGGGGGAAACATCCAAGGGTGAATTCCCGACGTTAGGTGGATTCCGGACAAAGGAAAAGAGGGGGAAAGTTCCATTTTCAGCATGCTAGGGGCATGTGACAGATGAACGGACCACGTATTCGGATTCGTTGGATTTTTCTGAGCAACTTTCATATAGAAAACATTTTCATCCGAGGAACGGTTTAATTTCTATGAAATTTTAAAGATTAAAGTAATTTCTAGAATTATTTATTTACAGAAAAAGATATATGACGTCAGCATGACGTCACAGTGACATCAGCAGGCCAACAGACGGCTGACCAGGTCAAACCTAACATGTGGGTCCAGTGGGACCCACATGTCAGCCTCTGTTATTTTAACAGTGGAATAAAAATAATCTAGCAGAGATAGTTAGAGGTGTGGGCCCCAGTGTCAGTGCCTGATTAGAGTTTAACTAATTATATTTTAATTTGAAACGTGATTAATTAGCCTAACTACTGGGGGACCCACACGTCAGCGAGAGGGATGAACAGGAGTCAACGCGGTCAAAAGGGCGCAGGGGGCCCACTCGTCAGCGACCGTGGGTGGGTCCCACGCGGCGCCAGCTCAGCGGGGCCGGCGACTCGCCGGCGGCGACGCCAGAACGCGGCTGAGGCCTCGGGAGGTGGTCGGGTTTTGCCTACAGACGGCCGTTTGAAGCCTTGGCCGGTCCGTTCGAACGAAAGCGCACGATTTACGAGTCGAACTGGGGTGGTGGCAGGGTCGGACTCAACCGGAATCATCGCCGGCGTCGAGCAAAGCGGCGGTGGCGCTGGCAAAACGGGCGCTGCTACGGTGAACTAGCGCACGCTTTCGGTCGCGTTCGAGACAGAGGGGAGCGTTGCGTCGAGTGGAGCTGGCGCGAGGCCGTGGAGGTGGCCGGAAGTGGCCGGACGGTGAGGTCCGATGGCGGACAGAGCACGATGAGGCGGCGAGCTAGCTAGGACGGGGCATGCGACGCGAGGAGAGGAACGGAGAGGGGGAAGGCTCACCGAGCGGCTATGACGAGCCGTCGACAGATTAGGAGCGCAGGGTTCGCGGAGGCAGCGAAGATGGCCGCGGCAGAGGCGGAAGGGGTGGAGGAGAGCGGCCTCTACAGGGCCTCCTAGCTCCCGCTGATGGTCGAGGACGACGGAGCGAAGGACGACGCTCCTCCCAGCCTCCAGCATGATCGAGGGGGCGTCGGGGACCGCGAGATCGACGGAGGGCGACGACGACGAGCTCTCGGGCAAGGTGGGTAAAAGAGAGAGGCGAGGTGCGTGGGGCAAGTGGGGGGGGGGGGCAGCTAGGGTTCCTCCGGGTCGGGGCGACCTAGTAGTCGCCGGGGAGCCGCCGGATGGCCGCCTCATGGCCATCGGCAGCCACGGACGGCGCGCGCGCGTCCACCCAGCCCCCGATGAACAGAGGTAGGGAACGGCAGGGTTAGGTGGGCAGGGCTGCACTGTTGCGCGGCTGGGCCAAGTGCACAGTGCAGCCTGGCCTTTTTCTTTTCTTCTTTTTTTTAGCTTTCCCCTTTTTTTCCAGCAGCTTTTGCCTTTTCTTTTTAGCCAATAAAGTGTTTGCAAAAAAATTATGCCACTGGCCAAAACAATCTCAAAGAATTAAAGTGCACTGCCTCAAAAAGGGTGGGAGGCTTTTGGAATAGTTGCCAATTTTATAAATTAAAAAGGGCATTTAATTTATTGCTTAGGTCACTGCTTTAAGTAGCTTAAGCCACTCAAACCTTTTGCAAAAATGTTGGTTCACCACCAATATTAGTTGTGGATTATTTGGCACATGATGAACATTTTTGTGTTCATGTCTGAGCATTTTGAATTTCACTCATAACTTTAAATTGAATTCAACTGGAATTTCAAAGAGAAAGGAGACAATGATGATCGAACACTTGTTTAGCAAAATGATTAACTTAACCCCAGGGGTTACTGTAGCATCATTACATCGGGGGTGTTACAGAAGCCATCTAGCTAATAACTATGGACCCGAAGGTCTGTGGTAAACTACTCACACATCATCGGAGAGGCTATGCTGTTGATTAGAAGCCCTCCATGATCGATTCCCCCTCCGACGGAGCACCGAAAAAGGCCCCAAGATGGAATCTCATGGGTACAGAAGGTTGCGGTGGTGGAAATAGGGTTTCGTGGTGCTCCTGGATGTTTTCGGGGTATATGGGTATATATAGGAGGAAGAAGTAGGTTGGTGGAGGTGCGAGGGGCCCACGAGGGTGGGGGCGCCCAGGGGGCCGGGCACGCCTCCCTACCTCGTGGCCTCCTCGCTTATTTCTTGACGTCCACTCCAAGTCCTCTGGATCACGTTTGTTCAAAAAATCACTCTCCCGAAGGTTTCATTCCGTTTGGATTCTGTTTGATATTCCTTTTCTGCAAAACACTGAAATAGGCAAAAAACAACAATTTACACTGGGCCTTCGGTTAATAGTTTAGTCCCAAAAATAATATAAAAGTGTATAATAAGGCCCATTAAACATCCAAAACAGATAATATAATAGCATGGAACAATAAAAAATTATAGATATATTGGAGACATATCAATCACCAGATCAATCTTTTTGTACACTTGAGCTGCCCGGGTTATCACTCAAAAAGAATGACCATCCAAGGAGAGAACAATAAGTATCACATGATGATGACCCACAAGTATAGGGTATCTATCATAGTCCTTTCGATAAGTAAGAGTGTCGAACCCAATGATGTGCAGAAGGAAATGATAAGCGGTTTTCAGCAAGGTATTCTGTGCAAGCACTGAAATTATAGGTAACAGATAATTTTGTGATAGGATAATTTGTAACGAGCAACAAGTAGAAAAAGTAAATAAAGTGCAGCAAGGTGGCCCAATCCTTGTTGTAGCAAAGGACAAGCCTGGACAAACTCTTATATAGAGAAAAGCGCTCCCGAGGACACATGGGAATTATCGTCAAGCTAGTTTTAATCACGTTCATATGATTCGCGTTCGGTACTTTGATAATTTGATATGTGGGTGGACCGGTGCTTGGGTGCTGTTCTTACTTGAACAAGCATCCCACTTATGATTAACCTCTATTGCAAGCATCCGCAACTACAACAAAAGTATTAAGTTAAACCTAACCATAGCATGAAACATATGGATCCAAATCAGCCACTTACAAAGCAACACATAAACTAGGGTTTAAGATTCTGTCACTCTAGCAACCCATCATCTACTTATTACTTCCCAATGCCTTCCTCTAGGCCCAAATAATGGTGAAGTGTTATGTAGTCGACGTTCACATAACATCACTAGAGGCTAGACAACATACATATCATCAAAATATCGAACGAATACCAAATTCACATGACTACTAATAGCAAGACTTCTCCATGTCCTGAGGAACAAACGTGACTACTCACAAAGCATATTCATATTCATAATCAGAGGGGTATTAATATGCATAAAGGATCTAAACATATGATCTTCCACCAAATAAACCAACTAGCATAAACTACAAGGAGTAATCAACACTACTAGCAACCTACTAGTACCAATCCCGGGCTTGGAGACAAGAATTGGATACAAGAGATGAACTAGGGTTTTGAGAGGAGATGGTGCTAGTGAAGATGTTGATGGAGATTGCCCTCTCCCGATGAGAGGAGCGTTGGTGATGACGATAGTGATGATTTCCCCCTCCCGGAGGGAAGTGTCCCCGGCAGAACAGCTCTGCCGGAGCCCTAGATTGGTTTCGCTAAGGTTCTGCCTCGTGGCGGGTGAGTCTCGTCCCGAAAGGTTGCTTATGATTTTCCCTTGACGAAAGACTTCATATAGCAGAAGATGGCCACCTGAGAACCAACAGGGGGCCAACGAGGCAGGGGGGCGCGCCCTCCACCCTCGTGGCCAGGTGGGGCCCCCTCTGACGTACTTCTTCCGCTCAATATTTTTTATTATTTCCAAAAATAACTTTCGTGGAGTTTCAGGACTTTTGGAGCTGTGTAGAATAGGTCTCTAATATTTGCTCCTTTTCCAGCCCAGAATTCCAGCTGCCGGCATTCTCCCTCCTTATGTAAACCTTGTAAAATAAGAGAGAATTGTCATAAATATTGTGACATAACGTGTAGTAATAGCCCATAATGCAATAAATATCGATATAAAAGCATGATGCAAAATGGACGTATCAACTCCCCCAATCTTAGACCTCGCTTGTCCTCAAGCGAAAGCCGATAACGATAAATATGTCCACATGTTTAGAGGTAGAGGTGTCGATAAAATAAAATACGGACATGAGGGCATCATGATTATTTTCATAACAGCAACATATATAGATATTGTCATATGATTTCTTATGCTCAAGTAATAATCCATTCACAATGCCAAAGTAAGAATCATAAACTTTATTGAGAACCAACAAACTATAATCTTGGTCATTGAAGCAATTGCAATTTATCATAACATTAGAAAGAGTCTATGTCAGAGGTTTCTAGCAAGTCCACATACTCAACTATCATTTAGTCTTTCATAATTGCTAACACTCACCCAATACTTGTGGTTACGGAGTTTTAATCGGACTCAGAGAAAGATAGGGCTTATAGTTTCGCCTCCCAACCTTTTGCCTCAAGGGTAATGTCAACAATAATAACTCATGCTGACTTACATTCAATTAGATATATCTATCAGGATCTTTCGAACACCCTGTGCTTGCCAAAGGATAAAATGTAAAAAGGAAAGGTGAAGATCTCCATGACTCTTGCATAAGGTAGAAGATAATAATAAAAGATAGGCCCTTCGCAGAGGGAAGCAGAGGTTGCCATGCGCTTTTATGATTGGATGCACAATCTTAATGCGAAAGAACGTCACTTTATATTGACCCTTGTGATATGAACCTTTATTATGCAGTCCATCGCTTTTATTTCTTCCACATCACAAGATCGTATAAAGCTTATATTCTCCCACACTAATAAGTCATACATATTTAGAGAGCAATTTTTATTGCTTGCACCGATGACAACTTACATGAAGGATCTTACTCAATCCATAGGTAGATATGGTGGACTCTCATGGCAAAACTAGTTTAAGGGTTTTCAGAAGCACAAGTAGTATCTCTACTTGGTGCAACGAATTTGGCTAGCATGAGGGGGAAAGGCAAGCTCAACATGTTGGATGATCCATGACAATATACTTTATCTCAGATATAAGAAAACATAACCCATTACGTTGTCTTCCTTGTCCAACATCAACTCTTTAGCATGTCATATTTTAATGAGTGATCCCAATCATAAAAGATGTCCAAGATAGTATATTTATATGTGAAACCTCTCTTTCTTTATTACTTCCTATTAATTGCAACGATGACCAAAGCTATGTTTGCCAACTCCCAACAACTTTTAATCATCATACTTTTTCTATGTGAAGTCATTACTCTCGATAAGATAAATATGAACTCTTTATTTCTTTTTAATCTTTTTCTCTCTTCTTTTATTCACTCAAGATCATGGCAAAATAATCAAGCCCTTGACTCAACACTAATCTTTATTATATAGCTCACGGGCTCGATTACATAGAGGGATCATAAAGCAAAACTCAAAACTAGATCATGCCATAAACTTTATTCTACTAGATCAAGATACTACTAAATAGGAACGAACTAAGAAAAACAGTGAAGATAGGAGATGTGATGGTG
Source organism: Aegilops longissima (assembly GCA_021605205.1). NCBI lineage: Eukaryota > Viridiplantae > Streptophyta > Magnoliopsida > Poales > Poaceae > Aegilops > Aegilops longissima. The sequence goes on along the minus strand of CM038678.1, from coordinate 720,321,662 downwards.
ACACGATACCGGGGCATCTCCCCCAAGCTTGGCATTTGCCAAGGGGAGTGCCCATACCCATGTGATTATATCTTCTTCTTTGTTGATGGAGAAGGTGGTGATTTGGTTGATGATGCGGGCTTGTCGTCCATCTTCCTTTTGAATCTATATTCATAATCACAGTTTTGGTTTTGCAGGTCATAGATTTGGGCTTGAAGGTGCTCGATCTTCTCGTGAAGCTTGAAGATGGTCTCCCCGATGTTGTCGGCATCCAGCTTGTGTTTGTCGGTGAACTCTGCGATCATCATGTGGTTCGAGTTGAGTCCACGTTCCACCATCCCCTGGCACTTGAAAACTTGTTGCTCCACTGCTTCGAGCCTCATCTCCATGCTTCCGGTCCCCTTCGGTCCCTCAACATTGCGGATGTGCAGCAACCCATCACACATCTCAATGGTTTGAGGGTGTCGCAGCACCTCCGTGAGGTAAGGGTTGATGACCTTCTCAAAGAATTTGTCCTTGGGGGCACTTGGAGACATCATGATAATCTAGATCTGTCAGAAAAACAGCTTGAAACAAGAACGGAGGATATTTGCGTGATACTGGACTCAAAACCTTCGGGAGAATATATAATAAATTTTTACCGACCAAAATACGTATCGTGCAAGAAAACAAAGTCCGGAGAGCGCACGAGGTGCCCACGAGGTAGGGGGCGCGCCCTGTAGGGTAGGGCGCGCCCTCCACCCTCGTGGAGGCCTCGTGCCCTTCCCGGACTGCTTCTTATTTTTCTATTTTTCTAAATATTCCAAAACAGAGAAATATTGCCTTAAAAACTGATTTGGAGTCGGTTTACTTACCGTACCACATACCTATTCCTTTTCAAAGTCTGAAACGTTCCGGAAAGTGTCCCTTATGTATTCCTCCAGGGTTACAGTTTCAATAACATTGGTTTAAACATTTATGGGATTACCTGAGATATAATGTTTGATTCTTTGACCGTTCACCACCTTCGGATTTGTGCCTTCGAAGTTGTTGATTTTTATGGCACTAGAACGATAGACCTCCTCGATAACGTAGGGGCCTTCCCATTTAGAGAGAAGTTTTCCTGCAAAAAAATCTTAAACGAGAGTTGTATAGAAATACATAATCACCTAAATTAAACTCACGCTTTTGTATCCTTTTGTCATGCCATCTTTTAACTTTTTCTTTAAACAACTTGGCATTTTCATAAGCTTGAGTTCTCCATTCATCAAGTGAGCTAATATCAAATAACCTCTTCTCACCGGCAAGTTTGAAATCATAATTGACCTCTTTAATGGCCCAATAAGCCTTATGTTCTAGTTCGAGAGGTAAGTGACATGCTTTTCCATAAACCATTTTATATGGAGACATACCCATAGGATTTTTATATGGAGTTCCATAGGCCCATAATGCATCATCAAGTTTCTTGGACCAATTCTTTCTAGACCTATTGACAGTCTTTTGCAAAATTAATTTGAGCTCTCTATTACTCAATTGACCACTACACTGTGGGTGATAAGGAGATGCAATTCTATGATTAACATCATACTTAGCAAGCATTTTATAGAAAGCACCATGAATAAAATGTGAACCACCATCAGTCATTAAATATCTAGGGACTCCAAACCTCGGGAAAATAACTTCTTTAAGCATCTTAATAGAAGTGTTATGATCAGCACTACTAGTTGGAATAGCTTCTACCCACTTAGTAACGTAATCAACAACAACTAAAATATGTGTATATCCATTAGAGGTAGGAAAAGGTCCCATATAATGAAAACCCCAAACATCAAATGGTTCAATAACGAGTGAATATTTCTTAGGCATTTCTTGACATCTACTAATGTTACCAATTCTTTGACATTCATCACAAGATAAGACAAACTTACAGGCATCCTTGAAGAGAGTAGACCAATAAAAACAGGATTGCAATACCTTATGTGCAGTTCTTTCTCCAGCGTGGTGTCCTCCATAAGCTTAGGAGTGACACTTGCGTAGGATCTGTTCCTGTTCATGCTCAGGTATACAACGTCTAATAACACCATTTACTCCTTCTTTATAAAGATGTGGGTCATCCCGAAAGTAATGTCTCAAATCATAGAAAAACTTTTTCTTTTGCTGGTATGTGAAACTAGGTGGTATAAATTTAGCAACGATGTAATTAGCATAATCAGCATACCAAGGAGTACTATGAGAGGCATTTATGACATTTAATTGCTCATCAGGAAAGCTATCATCAATAGGTAGTGGGTCATCAAGAACATTTTCTAACCTAGACAAGTTGTCTGCAACGGGGTTCTCAGCTCCTTTTCTATCAACAATATGCAAATCAAATTCTTGTAGCAAGAGAACCCATCTAATGAGTCTAGGTTTAGCATCTTTCTTTTGCATAAGATATTTAATAGCAGCATGATCAGTGTGAATAGTTACTTTAGAATCAACAATATAAGGTCTGAACTTATCACAGGCAAATACAACTGTTAAGAATTCTTTCTCAGTAGTAGCATAATTTCTTTGAGCATCGTCTAGAGTCTTAGTAGTATATTGGATAAAATTTAATTTCTTATCAACTCTTTGCCCTAGAACAGCGCCTACAGCATAATCACTAGCATCACAAATAATTTCAAAGGGTAAATTCCAATCAGGTGACTGAACAATAGGTGCAGAGATCAATGCTTTCTTAAGTATTTCAAATGCTTATACACGATCATCATCAAAGACAAATGGTATATCTTTTTGTAATAAATTAGTCAGAGGCCGAGAAATTTTTGAGAAGTCCTTAATGAACCTCCTATAAAATCCGGCGTGACCAAGGAAACTTCTTATACCTTTGATGTCCTTAGGACATGGCATATTTTCAATAGCATCAACCTTGGCTTTATCAACTTCAATACCTCTTTCAGAAACTTTATGCCCTAAGACAATACCTTCATTAACCATAAAGTGGCACTTTTCCCAATTCAAGACAAGATTAGTTTCTTCACATCTCTGCAAAACTTGATCAAGGTTGCTCAAGCAATCATCAAAAGAGGATCCATAGACGGAAAAGTCGTCCATGAAAACCTCACAAATCTTTTCACAGAAGTCAGAGAATATAGCCATCATACATCTTTGAAAGGTAGCAGGTGCATTACATAAAACAAAAGGCATACGTCTATAAGAAAAAGTACCAAAAGGGCAAGTAAAAGTAGTCTTTGATTGATCATTGGCTGACACAGGTATTTGAGAGAAACCATAATAACCATCTAGAAAGCAAAAATTTGTATGTTTGCATAATCTTTCTAGCATTTGATCGATAAAAGGTAAGGGGTAATGATCTTTCTTAGTAGCTTTATTTAATTTGTGGAAATCAATTACCATCCTATAACCTGTAATAATTCTTTGCGAGATCAATTCATCTTTATCATTAGGAACAACAGTAATACCTCCCTTCTTAGGGACACAATGGACATGACTTACCCACTGACTATCAGCAACTGGATAAATTATACCTGCCTCCAGAAGCTTTAGTATTTCTTTTCTTACCACTTCTTTCATCTTAGGGTTCAGCCTTCGTTGATGATCATGAACTGGTTCGGCATCTTCTTCCAAATTTATTTTATGTTGACATAGACTGGGACTAATGCCCTTAAGATCATCAAGAGTATATCCAATAGCAGCACTATGCTTTTTCAGAATTTTCAATAATCTCTCTTCTTCATGCTCTGAAAGGTTAGCACTAATAATAACAGGATATATCTTTTTCTCATCAAGATAAGCATATTTAAGAGTATCAGGCAACGGTTTAAGCTCAAACACGGGATCACCCTTGGGTGGAGGAGGATCCCCTAGGATTTCAACAGGCAAATTGTGTTTCAGGATAGGTTCCTGTTTAAAGAATACTTCATCTATTTCCTTTTTTTCATTCATGAACATATCATTTTCATGGTCTAGCAAATTTTGTTCTGAAGGATCACTAGGAGGTACGGAAATAGAAGCAATACCAATAATTTCATCCTTACTAGGCAATTCTTCTTCACGGTGTTGTCTACTAAATTTAGAGAAATTAAACTCATGAGACATATCACCCAAGCCAATAGTAACAATACTCTTTTCGCAGTCTATTCTAGCATTGACAGTGTTCAAGAAGGGTCTACCAAAAATAATGGGACAAAAGCTATCTTGTGGGAAACCAAGAACAAGAAAATCAGCAGGAAATTTAGTTTTCCCACACAAGACTTCAACATCTCTAACAGTTCCCATTGCTGATATAGTATCTCTATTGGGAAGTTTAATTGTAACATCAATATCTTCTAACTCAGCAGGTGCAATCTCATGCTTAATTTCTTTGTATAAGTCATGAGGTATAACACTAGCACTAGCACCCATATCACATAAGCCATGATAACAATGATCTCCTATTTTAATAGAAATAACAGGCATGCCTACCACAGGTCTATGTTTATCTTTAGCACAAGGTTTGGTAATTCTAGCAGTTTCACCGCAGAAATAAATAACATGCCCATCAATATTATCAGCAAAGAGATCTTTAACAATAGCAATATTATGTTCAACTTTAACTTGCTCAGGAGGTGTATAAGTTCTAATATTGCTTTTACGAACCACAGTTGAAGCTTTAACATGATCCTTTATTCTAACATGGAAAGGTGGTTTCTCAACATAAGAAGTAGGAACAACAGGATCATTATAAGTGATAGTCTTTTCTTCGACTTTAGTAGGTGCATCTACTTTTACTTTTATGGGAGGATGATATTTAAACCACTTCTCCTTGGGGAGATCAACATAAGTAGCAAAAGATTCACAGAAAGAAGTTATTATCTCAGAGTCAAGTCCATATTTAGTGCTAAATTTACGGAAAACATCGGTATCCATAAAAGATTTAACACAATCAAGCTTAGGTGTCATACCTGACTCCTTACCCTCGTCGAGATCCCAATCTTCAGAGTTGCGTTTAATTCTACCCAATAAATTCCATTTGAATTCAGTAGTCTTCGTCATAAAAGAGCCAGCACAAGAAGTATCGAGCATGGATTGATTATTACGAGAAAGTCGAGCATAAAAACTCTGGAGAATTATTTCTCTTGGGAGCTCATGATTGGTGCATGAATATAACATTGATTTAAGCCTCCCCCAAGCTTGAGCCATGCTTTCTCCTTCGCGAGGCCAAAATTATACATATAATTGTGATCATGATGAACAAGATGCATAGGATAAAATTTCTGATGAAATTCCAATTTTAATTGTTTATAGTTCCATGATCCCGTATCATCACATAGCCTATACCATGTAGATGCATCTCCCTTCAAAGATAAAGGGAAGACCTTCTTCTTAACGACATCATCGGGTATACCTGCAAGCTTAAATAATCCACAAACTTCATCCACATTGATTATGTGCTCATCAGGATTCTTTGGTCCATCTCCTACAAAAGGATTAGCTAGCAGTTTTTCTAACATACCCGAAGGAACTTCTAAGGGAACATTTTCATTTGCAATAGGTTCAATAGGTTGAGGAGCAATTATTTGCTCTACTGGTCGGGGTGAAGATACCCCGAACAAGCCCCTCGGAGGATTACCTTCCATAGTAACAAGTGAAAATAAATTTCAGCACACTATATAAATTTTTCCTTACCAAATTCCACCTACCAAAGGCGCTTCACTCCCTGGCAACGGTGCCAGAAAAGAGTCGTGATGACCCAAAAGTATAGGGGATCTATCGTAGTCTTTTCGTTAAGTAATAGTGTCAAACCCAACGAGGAGCAGAAGGAAATGATAAGCGGTTTTCAGCAAGGTATTCTCTGCAAGCACTGAAATTATAGGTAACAGATAATTTCGTGATAGGATAATTTGTAACGAGTAGCAAGTAAAAAAAGTAAATAAAGTGCAGCAAGGTGGCCCAATCCTTTTTATAGCAAAGGACAAGCCTGGACAAACTCTTATATAGAGAAAAGCGCTCCCGAGGACACATGGGAATTATCGTCAAGCTAGTTTTAATCACGTTCATATGATTCGTGTTCGGTACTTTGATAATTTGATATGTGGGTGGACCAGTGCTTGAGTGCTGTTCTTACTTGAACAAGCATCCTACTTATGATTAACCTCTATTGCAAGCATCCGCAACTACAACAAAAGTATTAAGGTAAACCTAACCATAGCATGAAACATATGGATCCAAATCAGCCCCTTACGAAGCAACGCATAAACTAGGGTTTAAGCTTCTGTCACTCTAGCAACCCATCAGCTACTTATTACACCCCAATGCCTTCCTCTAGGCCCAAATAATGGTGAAGTGTTATGTAGTCGATGTTCACATAATACCACTAGAGGCTAGACAACATACATCTTATCAAAATATCGAACGAATACCAAATTCACATGACTACTAATAGCAAGACTTCTCCCATGTCCTCAGGAACAAACGTGACTACTCACAAAGCATATTCATATTCATAATCAGAGGGGTATTAATATGCATAAAGGTTCTGAACATATGATCTTCCACCAAATAAACCAACTAGCATCAACTACAAGAAGTAATCAACACTACTAGCAACCTACTAGTACCAATCCCGGGCTTGGAGACAAGAATTGGATATAAGAGATGAACTAGGGTTTTGAGAGGAGATGGTTCTAGTGCAGATGTTGATGGATATTGCTCTCTCCCGATGAGAGGAGCGTTGATGATGACGATGGCGATGATTTCCCACTCCTGGAGGGAAGTGTCCCCGGCAGAACAGCTCTGCCGGAGCCCTAGATTGGTTCCGCCAAGGTTCCGCCTCGTGGCGGCGGAGTCTCGTCCCGAAAGGTTGCTTATGATTTTTCCCTTGACGAAAGACTTCATATAGCAGAAGATGGCCACTGGAGAGCCAACAGGGGGCCCACGCGGCAGGGGGCGCGCCCTCCACCCTCGTGGCCAGGTGGGGTCCCCTCTGACATACTTCTTCCGCTCAATATTTTTTATTATTTCCAAAAATAACTTTCCTGGAGTTTCAAGACTTTTGGAGTTGTGCAGAATAGGTCACTAATATTTGCTCCTTTTCTAGCCCAGAATTCTAGCTGCCGGCATTCTCCCTTCTTACGTAAACCTTGTAAAATAAGAGAGAATAGTCATAAGTATTGTGACATAACGTGTAGTAACAACCCATAATGCAATAAATATCGATATAAAAGCATGATGCAAAATGGACGTATCACATGATCAAAAAGGATTCTAGAGACAAGAGGGAGACAATCCAACTAGATACCCACATGTGCCTCGATTGCTCAAAGGTACACTTATTTCAGCCACGGTTAATCATCATCGCCCTAGCAAGAATGACCTCTGATCGGTGGGGCACGGGAATTACACGCGGTGGCACGAGATAGTTATCGCGATACGGTAACTATTCAGTGCTACAGGAGAGATGCCCCGATCCGATCGCTGACGTTCTCCCACCACTCGATTGGATGCCCAGAAATGCATCAAGTAAAATGATCCGACGGCCAGAATGCGCTAAGCTCTGAGAGTGCTCGGTGGGCTGCTTTGGTTCTTATTTATGGATTTGACTTTGCTCAATCATGACCCTTCCCCTAGTGTGTCCATCACTAGATCAATATGTTCTTACAAGGGTGAAACTGCCCTGGTTATCACTCATCAGAAATGACCATCCAAGGACAGAGTCACTAAAATAAGAACGTGATCAAAATGGCTCAAAGAAACGAGGGGGGTCCAACTTAATACCCACAAGTGCCTCGATTGCTCGAGAGCATGCTTATATCAGCCACAGTAGATCATCATAGCCCTTGCCAACATAGAGGAGCAGGAGGAAGATGGAGCTCATCAAGGGAGGTTGTAGTCGAGGCAATACTCAGTGGACGTCGGGATTGCGCCTTAGCACCGTCCAACCGGTGAGGAACCGCCTCCTACACCGCATGTCCATGCCATTGTTGGAGTTGCGCGTTGCACCATCCCACCGACGAGCATGGATGCCACGGGTACCGAAGCAGCCAAGGAGGCAAGGAAGTTATGTATAGCACATCCAAGAGCACCACCATGGGCAGAGATGACCTGGGCAATGAGCAGGTGGCCACCGGAGGCTAGAAATGAAATAAATAAATGACAACGCTAGCAATGGCATCCGTTGTCCAGGATCACATAGTAAGCACTTATGCAAAGCAGGCATAGAGTAACATAGAAAAAAATGAGGCAGCATTTCAGAACTACTCTAATAAAATTGCATTCAAAATCTTTCTATATATAGCTATTTCTTGTTACTTCTACTTCTTGTTGTTTGGCACATCGATTTCATTTGTATATACGAGAGGCCAATACATTTAAGAAATGAGGAGAACTGAAAGAGACAGTGAGTACTGACGAATATGGCCAATATCTAAACATACTAACGACAATCACAATTCCCTTTGGAGGTTAACCGATTATTACGATCACATGGGGAAGAAGGTCGCAGCTCACCTACGGCAAAGGGCCGACATAAAAAGAAGTAGGAGCTCATTGTTTCCCATTACTCCTGAAAAATTGTAAAGCAAATAAAAATTAATGCTTTTTGACTGACCAACAAGAATTAGAAAACAAATTCTATACCCCGAAGGTGCTCTGAACTCAATTCTTATACCAAGCAAAGCAACCAAGATGTACTCTTTGAAATGTAGCTACATGAAAGTATCACTTTGACAGCAAAGTAACAGGAAAACAACAAAGAAAAAGAAGGAATGCTTCTTTTGAACCAGCTAGACCTGGAAATCCCCTCCACATAATGTGAGCATCACCAACAAGCAAATCAACAACTCCCTTGTAGGGCATAGAAGAAACTGTTGGGGAACATAGCATGTGATTTCAAAAAATTTCCTACGATCACGCAATATCTATATAGGATAAGCATAGCAACGAGAGGGGGAGAGTGTGTCCACGTACCCTCGTAGACCGAAAGTGGAAGCTTTAGATTAACACGGTTTATGTAGTTGAACGTCTTCTCGATTCAACCGATCAAGTACCAAATGTACGACACCTGTGAGTTCAGCACACGTTCAACTTGATGACGTCCCTCGAACTCTTAATCCAGCAAAGTGTCGAGGGAGAGTTTCTTTAGCACGACGGTGTGGTGACGGTGATGGTGATTCGATCCGCGTAGGGCTTTGCCTAATCACTACGACAATATGACCAGAGGTGTAAACGGTGGAGGGGGGCACCACACACGGCTAAGAAACAATTGATGTGCTTTGGGGTGCCCCTACCCCCGTATATAAAGGAGGAGAGGGGAGGAGGCCAGCCCTAGGGGGCGAGCCTAGTGGGGGGGGGGGAACCCACTAGGACTCCTAGTCCTAGTCGGCCTCCCTTCGTTCTTCTGGAGGGGGAAAGGGGAAAGCAGAGGGAGAGGGAGAAGGAAAGGGGGGCCGCGTCCCCTCCCCTTGTCCAATTTGGACTCCCCATTGGGGGGGGGGGCGCCACCCCTTGTGGGCTGCCCTCTCTCTCCCCTATGGCCCATGTGGCCCATTACTTTCCCCGGGGGGTTCCGGTAACCCATCGGTACTCCGATAAATATCTGAAACACTCTGAAACCATTCTGGTGTCTGAATACTATCATCCAATATATCAGTATTTACCTCTCGACCATTTCGAGACTCCTCCTTATGTCTGTGATCTCATCCGGGACTCCGAACAATCTTCGGTCACCAAAACACATAACTCATAATACAAATCGTCGTTGAACGTTAAGCGTGCGGACCCTACGGGTTCGAGAACTATGTAGACATGACCGAGACACATCTCTGATCAATAACCAACAACGGAACCTGGATGCTCATATTGGTTCCTACATATTCTACGAAGATCTTTATCGGTCAAACCGCAATGACAACATACGTCATTCCCTTTGTCATCAGTATGTTACTAGCCCAAGATTCGATCGTCGGTATCTTCATACCTAGTTCAATCTCGTTACCGACAAGTCTCTTTACTTGTTCCGTAATGCATCCTCTCGCAACTAACTCATTAGTCACATTGCTTGCAAGGCTTGTCGTGATGTGCATTACCAAGAGGGCCCAGAGATACCTCTCCGATACTCGGAGTGACAAATCCTAATCTCGATCTATGCCAACACAACAAACACCTTCGGAGACACATGTAGAGCATCTTTATAATCACCTAGTTACGTTGTGACGTTTGATAGCACACAAGGTGTTCCTTCGGTATTCGGGAGTTGCATAATCTCATTGCCAAAGGAATATATATATAAGTCATGAAGAAAGTAATAACAATAAATCTTGACGATCATTATGCTAAGCTAACGGGTGGGTCTTGTCCATCACATCATTCTCCTAATGATGTGATCCCGTTCATCAAATGACAACACATGTCTATGGTCAGGAAACTTAACCATCTTTGATTAATGAGCTAGTCAAATAGAGGCATACTAGGGATACTTTGTTTTGTCTATGTATTCACACATGTATCAAGTTTCTGGTTAATTCAATTTAGCAAGAATAATAAACATTTATCATGATATGAGGAACTATAAATAACAACTTCATTATTGCCTCTAGGGCATATTTCCTTCAGTCTCCCACTTGCACTAGAGTCAATAATCTAGATTACATTGTAATGATTCTAACACCCATGCAGTCTTGGTGTTGATCATGTTTTGCGCGTGGAAGAGGCTTAGTCAATCGGTCTGCAACATTCAGATCCATATGTATTTTGAAAACCTCTATGTCTCCCTCCATGAATTGATCGTGGATGGAGTTGAAGCGTCTCTTGATGTGTTTGGTTCTGTTGTGAAATCTGGATTCCTTTGCTAAGGCAATTGCTCCAGTATTGGCACAAAAGATTTTCACTGGACTCGATGCACTTGGTATCACACCTAGATCGGATATGAACTGCTTCATCAAGACTCCTTCACTTGTTGCTTCCGAAGCAGCTATGTACTTCGCTTCACACGTAGATCCCACCATGACGCTTTGCTTGGATCTGCACCAACTGATAGCTCCACCATTCAATATAAATACATATCCAGTTTGCGAC